>SJXQ01005508.1:113929-130404 GCA_006408695.1 Aepyceros melampus | reverse complement strand
TGCTGCAGCTGCACAGACGGGGGGGTGGGGTGGGGGGGGTGGGGAATGGTACTGAATGAGGGCAGGGACAGGTCTGGAGGCCCTGCCCCCACGAGGCCCACGCACCTCCTTGGCCCAGCTGCCTTGAGCTCATCCCCTGCCCAGGAGTGGAAGACAAAGCAGAGCGTGGAGAGCAGTGGGTCCCCAGGGTCCCGGACCCCCACTTCAGGCGCGGTCACCATTTTGTCGGTCTCGCTTCTGCAACCCCCATCTATATTCTGGATTATCTGAGAACAAAGCCAAAGCCTGAGCACTGTCTCGCTTCACCTTCAACACATGTGTCTAACAGATGAGGTCACTTTTTGCACAACCTTCATCACAGGCCACTTTTCACACGACCCACTTTTCACAGGGCCCTCATCACACCTGACAAGACGTGACTTCGCTCCACTGTTCGCAATACAAGGACAGGCTATGGTCAGTGTGTTGGACCTGTGTTTGGGGCTTGACTTCTCTCACCCACTGGATGGTTCCAGAGACCCCTGGCTCATGGCAGGGAGGTACAGCCTGTGGGGAAGTTGGCAGAGTCACATGAAGTCCATGGCCCTCCGGCCGGGAGCTTCCTCCTCTCTAAAAGTGACCCTCAGCTAACAGGAGTCAGACAGAGGGGCTGCCCTCGGGGCTCCCTACCCCCTCAGTTCTCCCAATGGGCTGCAGCCGTGCATGTTTGTGGTATGTGTGTGTAAATGTGTCTGAGAGTGTGTGAGTGCACATGTGTCAGTGTATGGATATGTGTTAGTGCAAGCAAGTGCAGAGAGGTATGTGAATGTGTGTGTGTGAGAGAGAGACGGGGAACCACAAGCCCAAGCCTCTAACCGTTCTGCAGAAATGTGGAGAGGTGTGAGGAGGGGCCTTTGTGCCTGAGGACAGGCTGTTCCTGGCTCCAGCCAGAGTTCCGGGAACAGCCAAACGCCTGCCTCTGGCTGCGGGAGCCCTTCCTCAGTCGTCACCGCCTCCATGTCAGCTTCTCTTGCCCCGTCTCCCTCCCAAAACTATGCGGGAGGCAGGCCAGGGAGTAGCTGGGGTGGCCTTTGGATGCCCAGCCTTAGGTTGTGGGGAGCTGGGGTCCAACCGTCTGGGAGCAGCCAGGACCTGACTCCTCACCCAGGTCATCACAGGGCCCAGCCCTGGCTCACCCCTAGTTGTTTGCTGAAGGCCTGAGCGCGCTGGTGGAAAGGCACTTGGAGTCTCTGGCTGGAATCAGGAAAAGCACACGGCATGGAGATGGAAGGACCCGTCTGCCAGTCTGGGGCATCGGAGCCTTCCCCAGGCCTCAGTTTCCCCACCTACCATACTGTTCTCTGCCCTGGCTCCTGCCTTGACCGTTAGGAGTGCATATGAGCCCTGAGGGACAGGAGAGACGTGTGCCTGTGGCCACGGCCCAGGGCAGAAGCCGCATGGCAGCGGGAGCCAGCGAGAGGAGGCACTCGGCACAGAGCGCCCTCTGCAGCCTGCGGTCGGTCCCGCGTGCCCCAGCTCGTAGATAAAGACACGGGGGCTCCACGCGTGTGTTTCAAGAAGAGGGTGGTGCCAGGAGCCTTGTCTGGGCCCCACGAGGGTCCCCTGAGCCTCCAAGGCCTTTGGTGCTGAGGTGGTTGGGGGTGTGGTTGAGCACATATTCTCCCCCACCAATTCCGCGCTGGAGAACTGGCTGGTTTCCCTTCCCTGTGTCTGGTGTCTTACACCAAGGCCTTCATGGGCTGGAGCTGCTCGCTCCCCAAACCACCTCTGCCCTGGAGACCTCCTCGCCCACCTCTGCAGCTGTGGGCGCAGCACGCTGCTCAGGGCTGAGCCCCGGCTCTGCCTCTGAAACACTGCACCAGGAGGTGAGACCTCAGGGTTCAAATCCTGCTCTGTAGCCCAAGTGACCTCAAGTGAGCCCTTTTCTCTGAAGGCCTCAACTAGGGGTGTGAGGGTGGCGGAGGACACCAAGGGGAGAGAGGCAGGGGTGGGTCAGAGCTGGGCCCTCCCATCTGGGTCCACTGACGCCCTTTTCTGCTGTGGATCCGTTCTCTCTACTCTCGGCCGCCAGCTGCTTCTGGACGTGGACATTAAGTCTAACCGGAAATCCTTCCTGTCCAGGGGAATTACTGGTTTCCACGGCTCCAGGAGATGTCGAAATGCAGGCTGTGCTTGCCTTGGATTTGTTTTCTTTCCACAGAAAACAAAGCAAAACAAACACACGGGCACGTGCACAGGACCCATAAGGCAGAAAATCGAGTGTTAGACTTGACTCCTCAGGCCCAGGGCGGGGTCGTTCGGCGCGCGAACAAGAGAAACAGGTTCCTGGGTTGGAGGCCTGGTGTCCCCGTGGACACCCTGTGTGACCTTTGGCCTGAGCCACAGACAGTGGGAGCAAGCAATCCACAGTGCTGGCCCCCTACCCACCACCCAGCTGCCAAGCTGTGTGCAGGGCCTTGCGTTCACTGGGCTGACTTATCCACACAACACCCCCATGGAAGCCATGGCTCAGAGAGGCCAGGGCAATGCTCAGGGTCACCCAGCTGTGGGAGACGGGATTGATCTGGAAGCCAGCACGACAGGGCACAGGGCCGCTGAGATGGACGGGCTCCGAGTTCTCAGACCTGTACCGGGAGCGCAGCCTCCCTGGGCTGCAGATGGAGATGCCCTCTTTTGGGGGTTTATTCCCTCCCCCGCCCACTCTTCTGGACTGGATCCCCTCTCCGCTCACTGCTTGGCTGCAATGACACCCACCTGCCCTGCCCGTCATTTCATAAAGCCTGAGGCCAGGCACCCAAAAGTGAATTCTTTCTTTGCGCCAATAAAGGGAAAGGGCTTGATAGATTTCAGGATTCACTGTGCACCCCAAAGGAGGCAAGGGATCCTGCTTCTGGAGTCAGGGACTTCTGTTCCTGCCTGTTCCCCACACTTCCCCATCTGTGTTCCCTGATCCCAAGGAGTTACATCTTGTTTTCTCTGCTCCATCTCAGAGGCTGAAGTCTGGAGGCATTGACTGGCCCATAGACATGTCATTTGGCTGTTTAATAAACTAGTTGCCAAAATTTAAAATTCCACGTAACAACATGGACTTCTAGTCTCCTCTACCACCCACTTCCCACCACACCCCAGGCAGTATATTCTTAGCAGCAAGTGCACGGAGCTGAGGATGGGGTGGCCAGTGGGGAGGTGTAGCTCCTTGCCCATGGTCTCCTCATTCCCACCCCCGTCAGCCCCACGGGACCATAAGGCCCATTTCCAAGCCTGGTGCTTCTCAAGCATGCATGTGGGACTGACCAGGGACTCTAAGAATGTCAGGGAACCCAAGTCAGTGTCTCAGCACCTATGGGGTGGGAGCAAGCCTTCGGCAGATGATGCTGGTGAGCAGTCAGGCTGAGAACCACAAGGCGCTGACCCTGAGCAGAGGGGCTCCGTATGCGGGTGGCTCCTTAAGGCTGACTTGGCTGCGGCTCCAGGCTCTGTGAGCCGTGGCCCTCGGTGAGAGCCCCACGTTGAGACAGCCCAGCCTGGTCCTTGCGCAGAAGAAGGGCCCTCTGTTTCCTCTCCCAGGGACTTTCCAGGAGGTCCCAGAGGCTTGAGTCTGCTCACTGTGGGATACTCAGCATCTGAGGCCCCAATCCGGGGCTTGGAGAGAAGGCCAAATGGGAGCTGCAGTGGAGGTCCGGGGCTGCCGTCTCTGAGGAAGATTCACTCCTATATATGGTCACCAGGAGCCCCATTGCAGAGCGAGCCGTGACCTAATGTGCCGACAATCTCGCCCAGTCTGGGGCCCTGCCTGGGAAGGGCCCTCACCCCGGAGAATGTCTGCTTGGGGACAGAGGGGCTGGGAGGAGGCAAATGCTCGGGGTAGAGACAAGGTGAGCCAAGACATCCCAGACACCCAGAGACCAGAGGGGCAGCCCCAAGGCCCCCCACCCCCGTGGCCTCCTGCGTCTGTGAAAATGTCCAGCTCCCCACTGATGCTCTGTGTGGACAAGGAAACCCAGGAGCCTCTCTTGCTTTTAAAAGTTCTTTTAATAGAGCATGAAAAGGCTATATCTCTATAGGCAGGCCGTATACAGATTCTCCAGAATAAGGCACACGACGGAATGCCATCCCAAGGGCGGCCCTCAGGAGAGGCTGGGGGGCTTCTCCACGCACCCTCCGAGCTGGCCCGCGGGTTCTGTTTGTCTTTTTAGCTGGACACACACATATTAACAGATATAGACACCGACAGGGTCACCACACAGGAGTGGAGGAGGTTGAACGGTGAAGCTGACAACAGAGAGTGGTGAGCTCCCTAAGACCAGACGCCTCCCAAACGTCAGGGTTAGTTGTCACTCTGGGCTATGACGTAGTGATGCTGGATTTAATATTTGTTCCAAGTAGATTCAAGTCGGTTAGATGCTGGAGGGCAGGTGTCAGGGCTGTGGGTGACAAATCCAAGTTCAAAGAGCACAGGGCCCTGAGGGATGGCTCAGACGGCGAAGCTCCAAAGAGGGAGGTCGGAGAAATCCCCTCCTGCTTCGTCTTCCCTCCCTGGACCCTGCTGACTGGGAGCCCTGGACCAGGCCAAGGAGGCCATCTTGGAGCTGGCCGGCTTATGGAGGGGCTATGTAGTCACATGTCACCTCCTCCTAATCTGGCTCACTTCCGCCCCCCATAAGATTAATAACCGTGATAACAAGATAATAATAAGAAGGTGCAAGAGAATGGATTCTAATGCTGTGCTATCCTCAGCTGAAGAGGCTCAAAGGGTTCACCATTCCCTTTTTCACTAAGTATCTAATAATAGCTTCCCTTACAAAAAGTAATACTTTCCCAAATACACATATGTATAAATACAGGACAGGAACACACGAATAAGTCTAAGCACTTGAATAATATGCTGGCTACCTAATACTGATATTTTCATCCAAGGAAAACAACAGAGAATAACAATAATATGGCTTAAAGAATTGCAAAGATTTTTTTTTCCTCATCAGAATTATGTACCAACTTCATATAATATTCTATGTAGACAATATTTCCTTCTTAATGTAATTCAGTTGCAGACTTTTTACAGACCAAAGCATAGTAAAAAAAAAAAAAAAAAAAAAAACAAAAACAGGAAAAGAGAAAAGTTCTCACCATAAATATTTTCTTGCAGCTCAACCAGAAGGTTTGCAAAAAATACTTCCAGAAATCTTCCTTTGATATTCTATTGCCCTCCTGAAAGCTCTGAAGTTTTGAAAATGCCTCTCTTTTTGTTTAACCTCAAAAATCAAGCAATCATATTTTTCTTTTTCTTTTTTTTTCTTAAAAAAAGCCCTCAAATATATACAGACAAAAATCACTGTGAAGTTTTCGGGAGAAGGTAACAAATTCAGTGTTGTGAGAAAAATTGGAAACCATGCAGAAATTTTAACATCCATGAATTTTCGCTTCAAAATACACACATAGTATCTTTTTCTTTAAAAAAAAAAAGGAATTCTGTGTCAAGTATAACTCAAAATAAATACAAATTCACAAGTCGAACTACTGAATACTTTATATGGGGTAAACACGGTTATCTCCCAACTGGATCGCTAGAACCTACTAACTGCAAGCGATTGTCCCTTTTGAATGTACTACAACCATACACTTTCTTGTCTCCTGGGCACCCAGGCCCTCTGAGCACTTACTTCTCACAGCACCAGCCTGGACAGCAGTGGTTCTCACTGAGTCCAGAAAGCTCCCCAATTCAGCCAAACAGTACCGGAGCGGGGGGTGCAGAAGGGCAGCCTCAAGGGGAGGCCCAGCCCCCGCTGGCCGGCTCTGTACAGATGGTGGGGTGCAGTGGCTGCCAGTTGGACAAGCCCCCTGGAAAGGTCAGTTTGGGGTGATATCCCTTCCCCTCTTGACCTGTGGAACGCCCTGGCCTCCAGGGGTCTGGAGCCTGTGTTCTTTCTAGGGTGTAGGCTTCCCCTACAACTTCAGCCCAGGCACTCTGAGACCACGGTCCCCCCACGGGGCCAGGTCCCTGGAAGTGTTGAGCCTGGTCACACAGCAGAGACCAGCGCAACGTCCACCAAAACAAATGTCCTCATTAGCAGGGCACTAGTGTGACTGACAGTAACAGCTTCCCTTCCGGGAAGGAGAGCCCTGGGCCAGGGTACTCTGGCTCACCTTGACACCGTGGAGCAGGCAGGGAGCGGCCGGGAGGGCCTCCTCAGGGGTGGGCAGTGAGCGTGTTTCCAGCCAGGAATCTGCACTCTGTCCCTGCAGCCGGAAGGAGGAGGCTATGGGGCTCGGGCTGGAGCAAATACTCTCTTCTTAAGTGCTCAGAGGGCATGGCCTCCCCCACAAACCTGCCCTGCAGCCCTCTGGCTGCACACACACACACTCCATCTCTTCCTCTCACTCCCTGGACCCCTGATAAACACTTCGCTGTAATTCCTCAGTTGTACAAAGCATTTTCATTTGAAAACAAAAGGCGACTGGACACAGGGTGGGTGTCCTTGAGCCGTGGTAAACTGAATTTCAGGCCCATTTCATGGTCTGATTTCCCCCCCTCCACAGAGGCATAATGTTGGGGCAAAAATCAAGTGACTCAGCTCTGACAAGCCAGCTCCCCTCCCCCGGGAGAAAGGAAGGGTGACATAACAATAAAAATAGGGCTTCTCCCTGGGGAGAGAACGAAGAGAAAGGTGATCCCTCCCTAGCTGGGACAGCGTGGCCCTGGCCAGTGTGAGTGCCAAAAAGCCTCCCTGTCCCCTGGGGAGGTAGGAATCATCAACCCGGCTTTGCAAATGAGAGGTTCTGTAGCTTGTACTGGGGTTGCCTATGTAAGTGGGGGGACACTTCTTGATGTTTGCAGGGTAGGGGAGAACAGGAAGAGCTGGGGTTTCAGGGGCAAACAGGGAAGGACCGAGGTCCTTCCGCATGACTTATTAAGTGACTGACTGGCTCCCGTGGCATAGAGGGTAGTGGGTGTACAGGACCTGGAAACCCTCTCCAAATAAAGCTCTCTGCTCTAGGAGACAGTGTGCAGCCAGGACGAACCCCAGGACATCAGAACACCTCTCTGCTGTCCTTCTCTCACAGGATGAGTAGGGTAACGGAGAGATGAGAATCCTTCCCAAGACTCCATAGGGCATCACTGGCGGGGCCAGCATTAGAACCTGGGACTTGGATCTCCAGGCCTGTGTACTTCCTGCCAGAGTGGCTTCACTGCTGGGTTCTACAGCCTCCATCCGAGGGTGGGCCCCCAGCAAGGGTGAGAGGGGAAAAGGGAGGGAAGGGAATGGGACCAACAAAATCTAAGCAATAGGGGAAGTATATGGCGGGGGTGGTGGGGGAGGAGGGTGGAGGCATGGCCTGGCATGCACCAGGTCACACCTTGGAACACTCTGCAACATTCGGTGCCTCCCCGTCCCTGACCCCTGGGTTTGTGGGGGGTGGGGTGCAGCACCCAGGTGCCAAGCCGGTGACATTAGAGGCGGTCAGATTTGGGGCTCAAAGTGGCAGGGGGCAGAAGTGCCCACTCCCCAGCAGCTGCTAGAACAGGTGTCAGCTCACCATGAGTGCTGACTTGGAAAATTGGGGCTTTGCAAGAGTGGCTTTTCACACAGGGCGAACTGGAAGGTTCTGGGTGGGAGAAGGCAGCCTGGCTGGTCTCGGGGAGACAGTCCCCTGCAGGCTCTAGGATTCACAGTAAATTTAGTGCACTTGTGGCCAATACAAGGCTGCTCAGCCCAAAGGAAGTCTCAGAGGAGAGCCTGCGGGGGACCCTAAGGACTCTGTGGGGTCCTGTGTGCTGAGCTCTGCTCGCCCCGACCCCTTCACAAAGACCCACATCCACTGGAGGGAGTCTCAGAGACTCAGCCTTCTGGGGGCACACAGCGACATCAGTAACACTGTCAACATACATGAGCCAAGAACCTAAGGACCCACCCCCCTAGAGCTGTCAGCCTGCGAGGACACCCCCGCACTCGCGCAGGGGACACGCAGGGGGGGGGGTCGTCTTCTCTAAGCCTTCTGGGGGCACACAGCGACATCAGTAACACTGTCAACATACATGAGCCAAGAACCTAAGGACCCACCCCCCTAGAGCTGTCAGCCTGCGAGGACACCCCCGCACTCGCGCAGGGGACACGCAGGGGGGGGGGTCGTCTTCTCTGGCGGGCGGGCGGGTGGCGGGGCGAGGCCGGCGGCCAGGTCATTGCACGCGCCGGCAGTAGTAGCCCAGCACCTTGCACTTCTCGCACAGATGCTGGGGGTGCTCCTTGCTCTGGTCGGAGACATCCAGGCCGTCGGGCTTCTCCAGGGGTCTCTGCAGAGAGGAAGGAGGAAGCGAGCCCAAGGGTGGGGAGGAGGGGGGTGGAGAGAAAGAAACACCAAAGTAGGGGGAGTGAGACAGATGTGGAGAGAGGACAGGCAGACAGCAGGAAGGTGACAGAGACACAGGGAGGGCGCAGAGAGACAGCACATGAGCCTGTCATCAGAGATTGCTTCCCAAAGCGCCCAGGACCCTTCCTGCCTCTCGCCTGCTGCAGGTAACACACGTGTCCTGTGAACTGAAGGGCACAGGCCGAGGCCTCGAGCTGGGAGCAGGGCTGTGGGAGGGCGTCTTGTACCCAGAGCCCCAAGTCTAGACACCACTTTGCCTGCCACCTCCCAACACCCCACCCCCAGCCAGCACTCTCTGAGCTGCCACCACCTGAAGCTCACAAATGGTGCACAGACATGATCCAGCTGAAGAAATGGAGGCCCAGCTCCAGGGAGACCCAAGCTACATCCTTTGCTTCCCAGCACACACTGCTTCTTCCCAGGCCACTTGTCACCCCACACCTGCTCCTGTGGCCTCAAGACTCAAGGGGAGTTTAGAGCATCCTCTGGTGGTCCAGGGGTTAGGATTCGGCGCTTTCCCTAAGGGGGCCCGGGTCAATGTCTGGTCGGGGAGTTAAGATCCTGCAAACCTTGTGGTGCGGAAAAAAAAAAAAAAAAGACTCAAGAGTTCAGCCACGAAAAGGAATGAGTCTGAGTCAGTTGAAGTGAGGTGGATGAACCTAGAGCCTGTTATATAGAGTGAAGCAAGTCAGAAAGAGAAAAACAAGTATCATATGTTAACACATGTATATGGAATCTAGAAAAATGCACCTGTTTGCAGGCAGGAACAGAGATGCGGATACAGAGAATGGACTTGTGAACACAGCAGGGGAGGGTGACTGAGAGTGGCGCTCACATATACGCCCAGTCATGTGTAAACCGTCAGCTAGTGGGAGGCTGCTGCACAGCACAGGGGCTCAGCTTGGTGCTGTGATGAGCTAGAGGAGGGGGCAGCAGGCCATGCGAGGGAGGCTCAAGACGGAGTGGGTCTGCGTATACACATAGCTGATTCCTGCTGCTGCACAGCAGAAACCAAGACAACATTGCAAAGCAACTGCCCTCCAATTTAAAGTAAATTTAAACAGAGTTTAACCTGGATGGGGTCAGGGCATTTCAGGCTTGGGGCATGCAAATCCTTAGCTCTATGAGGTCAGTAGCCAGTGTTCTGATTCATCCCGCACCCCGGGGCCTGCCCTGTTTCTGGAAGACTGACGTCCAGAGAGAGGAGGTGACTTGTTAGACCTCTGATGCTGCTCACTCAGAGTGTGACCTCACAGAACCTCAGTTTCCACATCTGTTAAATGGGCCATTTTTGCAGCTTGTTTACAGGGAGGAGTCAGGCATCTAGATGTTTGTAAACTGAGGGGTGTTCAGCATGTAAAAGCACATTTCTGTTACACAGGGGGCTTCCCTGCTCCCTCTGGTATTCTCAAAAGCTAGCTTGTTTCTCTGGAAAACATATGGAGACTATTAAGCAGACGTTTTCTTGGCTGGCAGCTGTAGCCCCAGCCCAGAACCCCTACCTGTAGCGAGGTCCCCTGTACAGGACTTGGAGGGGACTCAAAGGAAGCTGGTCAGGGCCAGATGGCAGCCACATGCCAAGGAGAGGGGCAGGAACTACAGGCTGGTGTGGGCCCAGGGAGCCTTGGTGCCCGTGACCAGGACCCAGGATGGTCCTGGAGGGAAGCTGAGTGTGAGCGCTGCCCCCGGGCAGGCTGCAGACTGCTCAAAAGGAGCACATCAACTTGTCTGGATAATTATGCAGTGCCTGGCCTGCAGCTGACAGAACAGGTGGGGAGCGGAAAGTCAGAGGGCTCTGGGAGGTGACGGACTGTGGGTGGGCAGGGTCTTGATGTAGGATCATAAAAAGTCATTTCTGTGCTTCTAGGCCTACAGCCACATCGGGAAGACAGAGAAACAGGGCAGGAGCCTTGGCCTCACCTCAAGAAACTTTTAGATGACCAGCTTTCTTGACCAGGGGAGAAGAGGAAAAGTTTGTCTTCATGTCAGACTTGGGCTCACACTACCTATGAGCTGTGTGACCTCTCAAAAGTCACTTCACCTCTCTGTGCCTCAATTTTTTCCATTTCTTCTGTTGTTTAATCTCTAAGTTGTGTCTGATTCTTTTGTGACCCATGGACTGTAGTCCACCAGGCTCCTCTGTTCACGGGATTTCCCAGGCAAGAGTACTGGAGTGGGTCACCGTTTCCTTCTCCAGGAGATCTTCCTGACCAGGGACTGAACCCCCATCTCCTGCACTGGCAGGTGGGTTCTTTACCACTGAGCCACCAGGAAGTCCCCTTTCTCATCTATACAATAGGCTAATAAGGGTACCTGACTTCCCTGATGGCGCAGATGGTAAAGCATCTGTCTATAATGGGGGCGAACTGGGTTCAATCCCTGGGTTGGGAAGACCCCTTGGAGAAGGAAATGGCAATCCACTCCAGTACTATTGCCTGGAAAATCCCATGGACAGAGGAGCCTGGTAGGCTACAGTCCATGGGGTCGCAAAGAGTGGGACACGACTGAGCGACTTCACTTTCACTTTCAATAAGGGTATCTACTTGATAGGGTTGTTGTAAAGAGCAAATAAGTTAATATATGCAAGGTTACTAGAACAGTGCCTAGTACATAAAGAGCAAACTGTCTATTAGTATTAATAGCATGCATCATTGCTATTGTTATGTAGAAGGGGGCAGGCTGAGAACAGGGGAACCAGCTGAACCCCTGGGGAAAGGCACTTGCAACATCCTGGCCATTCCCGCTCCTTGGCTTCGACCTGTCAGTGCCCCTTCCCTCCATGGGTCCTGGCTCAGCCCTGCCCAGGCGCTGGGTGGAGGAGGTGGGGAAGCTGTCAAGGCAACTCCCCTCTGCAGAGGGGAAACAATGCAAGGTTACTAGAACAGTGCCTAGTACATAAAGAGCAAACTGTCTATTAGTATTAATAGCATGCATCATTGCTATTGTTATGTAGAAGGGGGCAGGCTGAGAACAGGGGAACCAGCTGAACCCCTGGGGAAAGGCACTTGCAACATCCTGGCCATTCCCGCTCCTTGGCTTCGACCTGTCAGTGCCCCTTCCCTCCATGGGTCCTGGCTCAGCCCTGCCCAGGCGCTGGGTGGAGGAGGTGGGGAAGCTGTCAAGGCAACTCCCCTCTGCAGAGGGGAAACAGTCAGCAGCTGGGACTGATCACCCCGGGGCCACCCCCACCCCCCGCAGGGAGGCAAAGCCCATTCTTGTTTTCTTCTCCTGGAGGGCAGGGCCGGCAGGGGGAAGCCACAGCTGGAGTCTGACGGGAAACAGATGTAGTGGGGAGCAGGGAGAGGGGAAGTGGAGAGTTCTCAAGAGATGGATACCGACAGGTCAGAGCTCAGGGAGCAGGAGAAATAAAGCAGCCCCTCTCCACTGCACTCTGTCCTGCCCCCAGCTTGCCACTTCCCTGAGGAAGAAGAGCCCTGTGACAGGAGATTGGGGAGTAAAGCAAGGGTAGATGGGGGTCCCAGGCCCCCTTGACTGGCTGAGTGACCTCACTCAAGTCCCTTCTTCTCTCTGGGTCTCAGTCTCCCTGTTGCACACAGTAGGTGCTCAACAGACAAGCACAGAATGACTGGGAGAGGGAAGAGCCCAGAGGTGGTGATCAGGGAGGCGGTGCTTGCACTGAGCTTTCAGGTTGGAGACGGTGAAACAGATGAGGCTGCTGACAGCCTGGGGGAATGGCGGTACAGCCCTGGCCTCTTGGAAGGGGTGCTAAGCCAATACAGGGGCGGGGTCAAGGAGGCTGGAGCCACTGCAGGGAGTTGGGCCCCGGTGGACTTGAGTGCATGGACGGACCCCTCTGCTTAGGTCACGGGCCGTGAGAGTCATTGGGACTGCGCCTCCCAGATCGCCAGCACAGACTCCGGCACCATACATTTGAGTTCTGGCAGGAATTGGCCTATCCCCGACTCCTGCCCCAGCCAGCCAGCCTGACCTGCACGTGCTGCTCCCCGACCCCTCCCCTCCACCTGTCCCCTGCAGGCGTTCTGGGCTAGCCCCGCCCTTCATGAGTTTCAGCTTCTCTACTGAGCTTGGGTGAGTCACTTATGCCCTTTGCCTCAGTTTCCTCCTCTGTAAGATGGAGAGACAACAGAGCTGACCTCCTGGGATGGCTGAGAGGATAAAGGGATAAAACACACCCAGGAGTGCCTGGCCACTGCACACTGCTGTCAGGATCTTCCCGAGTCTCCAGCGGCTGAGGCTCACCTGCAGCCTGGCCTCCTCCCTCCTGCACTGGGAGCCCAGGGGTGTGCTCCAGCCCACCCAGTTCAAGGAGGGCAGTGCTATGCCCACCTGGCCTCAGGACCAGGCTCCAAAGACAGGTGCAAATTCCATTCCAAGGCCCCACTCTATGTGGGGGCCTTGGAAAGGCCGCATGACATCTTAAGATTGCACATTCACTCCCAGTGAAGCAGGATGAACAGGACACCTGGTCTGCGGGCACAGCACACAGGAAGGGTGTACAGGGGCTCAGCCAATGGCACCCAGAGCACGGCCACACCTGTGACTCAGGCCAGGAATTCTCTGAACACCAGTAGGTAACCCTGTCTGCTGGAATCCCATCCCTTGCGTTGGAGAGGAAGCTCCTGGCAGCGCCCTGACCTTCGTCTTCCTTTAGAACCTACACAGACCAGTCAAGCAGTCCTCAACAGAGTGTGTCCAGCGAGGGAAAGAAGGAATCCCTCTGACAGCACTGGCCACGCCCTGGGCGCGTGTGCTGATGGTCGGACATTATGCGAGGTGCTTTTGGACTGGGGTCCCAGACCTGCTTAGGAATTGCCAGGAAGACCTCGGGAGCCTGGATGCCAAGGATTCTTTACCCTGCTTGCCTCCAGCCCCATCCTTGATGTGCTCCAAAACACGTGCATGCCACGTGTCCTGTGCCCCAGCTGCTGGGTCAGCAAGCCTGTGTTGGTGCCCCAGGGCCTCAGTGTCTCCCTCGGTGTCATTAGGCTGTGGGCCAGGCCCCTGCACTAAGGATCCCCTCATCCACTGGGCTATGTGGCCAGCTTCCCATCTATTTGCCTACCCCAGGGCCCTGGGCGCGTTTGCTGATGGTCGGACATTACGGGAGGTGCTTTTGGACTGGGGTCCCAGACCTGCTTAGGAATTGCCAGGAAGACCTCAGGAGCCTGGATGCCAAGGATTCTTTACCCTGCTTGCCTCCAGCCCCATCCTTGATGTGCTCCAAAACACATGAATGCCACGTGTCCTGTGCCCCAGCTGCTGGGTCAGCAAGCCTGTGTTGGTGCCCAAGGGCCTCAGTATCTCCCTCGGTGTCATTAGGCTGTGGGCCAGGCCCCTGCACTAAGGATCCCCTCATCCACTGGGCTATGTGGCCAGCTTCCCATCTATTTGCCTGGGAGCCACAGGGTGGATGCTGGGAACCGTGGAAACCCAGTGACAACGGAGGCCTGCACAAGAGTCACAAAATCACAGAATAGTTCAGCCACGAGAGCGCTCCTGGACAACTCCCAGACCTAATAGGACAAAGACCAAATTCTGGGTCACAGTCTCTGAGCCAGCCCCTCCCTCCAAACTCCCTCCAGCTTCCCTTCTTGGCTCTCCTGTCCTCTCCACCTTGCGCCTGCTCTTCCCTCGCCAGAAAGGCACGCTGCTCTCTGCCACTCCCATGCCAGTCTAGTCCCCTTGGTCTGCCAACCCTCCACGGCCCCTTCAGAGCTCAGCCTGACACTACTGCCTCGGGGAGCCTCCCACACCCTCTGGCTTCCCTTTCCCTGTGCCCTCCTCCACCCCCTGCTCCTGCCATCCTCAGGGGAGACTCGCCCTACCCCAGCTCCTCAGCACCCGACTCCCTCACCAACCCTAACCTTCTCTCCCGACACCTCGTGGCCACAGCCTGGACTTGGTCTTCAGAAACCTGCTCTCGTGGCAGCTCTCAGCTCCTCCCTTGAACTCAGTCCTAGCCCCATCTCTCCGGCAGGGCTCCTCTGGCTTCCTTTCCTGACCACTAGCTGATGCCCCCGGACCAGGCATTTCCAACAGCACACTTTTCCAAATATGCCCCAAACTCGGCCCTCTTCCCTCTGAAACACTCTCCTGGCGCACCTCGGCCCTCAGCCCATGCGCTGTCTACTGCTGGCTTTGGTGACAGTTACAGTCCCGAAGCTCCCCTGGGCTTGGCTGCTGCTGGCCGTCTGCTTATGTTTTCCTGGTAGACCAGCTTCCTCCCTCATCCTTCAGTAAGCCCACCATACCCCTCCTCACCCTGGCTTTTAGCTGAAAACTTCACGTCCCATTTCACTGAGAAGACAGAAGCCTTGGAAGTGAAGTCCCCCTTCTCTGCTCCATGTCCCTCCCCAGGCATCCCTCGCCTGCCTCCCTCCCTCCTGGGCTGACCGTGAGGCATGCCTCTTGTCCCGGCATCACCAGCCTTTTACTTTCTTCTGGGGCACCCTCATTTACCCGTAACATGCTCCAGGCTCTCGCCTTATAACATCTCAATGGCCTGTCTCTACTCCAGCTATGGTCCCATTTCTCTGCTTATCTCCACAATCAATGCCCTTGGAAAAAGTGGACAGTGAAGGTCCTTCCTCTGCAGGCTGGCCCAGGGAACCTCTGCCACCAGGGCCACCACCCTGGCCAACAGATCCCCTTGTGAATCAACATCTTCACTCCGCTTATGCCTGATCTGTGGGGTGTTGACTTCAGTGGTTCTCAGACCTGGGTTGCAGCTCAAAAACTCCTCCAGGTAAAAGTAAAAGCTTCGGGACCATCTCCTTGTTACCAAACCTCAAGGCCCTTTGCCATGGTCATGACAGCCGACAGCTCAGCAGCAGCCACTGCCTGAGCCTGGGATGGTACTCCCTCTCACCTCAGGGACTCCCTGCATTGTGGCCTTCCTCACTCAATACTCCTCCTTCATCTGACCTCTGGATGCTGGGACTCCACAGCACATGGTCTGGGGAATCCCTTCTCTACTTTGTCCACATTCTGCAGGGAATCTCATCATTCCCTAAATACCTTTAGTCCGTGGTACCCAATTATTGGTAAACCACCTTGAATTCTTACACGAACTTCAGAAAAACAAACCCAGCTGCCTTCTTGACATCTTGACCTGGATTTTCAGGAACATCTCAAATGTAACATGTAACAGAGGTCTCTTGCCTTTATCTAGAACACCTATGATGTCCCACCCCAAGCTGCCCCCAGCCCAGACTGCCCACCGTGGTCATGACCACCTCCATCCACTCACGAGCTCAAGCCAGAGTGTGACTGTTTTCCTGGGTTCCTGGCCTCACCTCACCGTCCACATCCAGCCCCATGACGCTCTGTGTCAGACCCAGGTGCAGACCCACAGACTTCCTATGGCTTGCCTGGCACTATTGCCACGGCTTCCCTACTGGTCTCCCCACGTCTCCCAGCCCTTCTAGACCCATCTCTACACACAACCAGAGTAATCACCTGTAAATGAAGCTGTTTCTTGGTGTTACCCTGTGAGGCCCCCCAGATTACTCTGGGGATTGTCCCATTTAGCTCTCCTAACCCTCCCACTCCACCCTCCTGCTCCTTCACTGAGCTCTGAGCCTTGAGTAGCCCAAGTCCAACAGCCTCAGGGCATTTGCCCCTGCTCTACCCTCTTCCCAGGATGGCCATCCACCCTCTCGTGACAGGTGTAGCTTCTTTTCCTCCTTCAGGTCCCAGAGCAAACGCCGCCTCCTCTCTGCAGCCTGCAGGGAGTGGGCCCTCCCTGGGGTGACCCACCTCAACCCCGTCCCAGTAGGGCAGCAGGCCCTTGGCCGCCAGCCCTGTTGCACAGTCCCAGGCCCCAGCAGCTGCCTTCTGTGCAGGCGCCAACTGGGCACATGAACCAGTGAAGGGCGCTTTTCTATGGCATTCCGCCGCCCTCTCGTCCCTCTTTGTGTCACAGTCGCACCTCCAGTTCATTCCTTTCAAAATTCACTTGGGTCTGTGGTCTCAGGGTCTTGGTATAGTTTGCCCCTTTATCCTCCTTTCCTGACTGAGAAAACAGGCCCTCTCTCTCTCCGACCACCCCCACATCCCATTTCCGATGAGACAAGGAAAGAAAAGGGCTCACTCAAACTGAAGCTCAGTAAGGGAAAAGGTAGCCC
>SJXQ01005508.1:90296-113665 GCA_006408695.1 Aepyceros melampus | reverse complement strand
CCCTGCACCCCTGCGCCTCACCTGCCCCTGCCTCCTCCCTGCCCCCGCCCCTCACCTGCTTGTGCGGGTACACGTTAATGTGGCACTTGATGCACTCCTGCCCCATGTTGGCCCAGGAGTTGCCGCTCATCCATTTTCTCTTGCACTTGGGACACTTGTACTCGCCGAAGCAGCGCTTTTTGCCCTGGTACGGGGTCAGACCCTCGCCTTTGGGGCGTGCCTAGAGGACAGGAAGCAAACACAAAGGGTTAGGGTACACCCAGCCAAAATAATGCCCCACCGGGTCCCCACGGTCTCTCCCTTCAGCCTTCATGCCCTGTGTCCCCAGGTGCGGACATGGGGACACCTTTTTGTCCCAAGTCCAGAGGACACCAGTCACCCCAGAGCACACGTGGGAATCCCAAGGCTGGGAGACTCGCTTGGGAATGAAGAACGGAGCTGCTGGTGGGTTTTCAGAGTGAAGAAAGCAAGTACTTCCTGGTGGCAAGGAATGACTCCTTTAACGCCGCTGTCATGAAGGGGCAGCTGGCAGTCACATACCTACCGACACATGGCCCAGAGTGGAATGGTTTAAATGGCCCCTAAAGGGGCAGCGTGGGCAGAATACAACCTCGGAAGCAGTGAAAGCGTGTCTCTCCACAGTCCTGCTCCCAGCCACCTGCTCCCTTACTCGGCAGCTGTGTTAATTTCTTTTAGACCACCCCAAAGACAGGCTCTCCATTTTCAAGTGCATACAGCATATGCATTCCTAAAGGAGACCAGTCCTGGGTGTTCATTGGAAGGACTGATGCTGAGGCTGAAACTCCAATACTTTGGCCAGCTCATGCGAAGAGTTGACTCATTGGAAAAGACCCTGATGCTGGGAGGGACTGCAGGCAGGAGGAGAAGGGGACGACAGAGGGTGAGATGGCTGGATGGCATCACGGACTCGATGGACGCGAGTCTGAGTGAACTCCGGGAGTTGGTGATGGACAGGGAGGCCTAGCGTACTGCGACTCATGGGGTTGCACAGAGTCGGACACGACTGCGCTGAGCTGAGCTGAACAGACACACATAGTACGCGCATCCTTTCTTTCCCTCACTCATATGGAGACAGATTATACTCTTGGTTCTGCCACTTCCCTTTCTCACTTAATAATAATCATAGACACACATACATAAAATATTTCCCCCAGATCAATCAGTACAAACAGAGCTACTGTATCGTGTTGTTAAGAGTAGCGCAGTATGTAACTCTGCACAAGTTTCATTGCTTTCTCATCACAACCACAACTGTCTAGACCGTCTCTACTCTTCTATGACGAGCAGTGCTGCAATGAATACCTTTGCATATGTAAACGTGTGTGTGTGGATGGTAAAGAATCTGCCTGCAGTGCAGGAGACCCGGCTTCAATCCCTGGGTTGGGAAAATCCCCTGGAAAAAGGAATGGCAACCCACTCCAGTATTCCTGCCTGGAGAATTCAATTCCATGGACAGACCATGGGGTCACAAAGAGTTGGACACAACTGAGCAACTAACACTTCCATGTGTGTATATATAATTTTGCACATATGAGAGTACATTTGCCCAGTAAGTTCCTAAAAGTGAAATTGCTGGGTATATGGGTACATGCACTTTTCATTTTTAAAGATGACAGTTTCCATTAGCTTCCTTTCCCCACCCCTAGCTGCAGTTGTATCAACTTAACATTTCAACTCCTCATCAATAGTTTTCATCATTGCTAATCTAGGAGGTAGACTTCTCAGAGTAGCTTTGACTGATATGATATGTATACAAACAAGAGAGAATTGTTGCATTTAAGAATCATTTGTGTTTCCTTTGTGATTCTCTTTTTTTCTGCTGGGGTTTGATATTTTTCTTGTTGATTTGCAACTGTACTTTATATATTAAAGAAACTAACTCTCTCCTACATGATGTGTTTTTTTTTAAGCATTTTTACTGAGATACTACTTATATAGCTAACATTTCACCCATTTAATGTGTACAGTTCAATGGGTTTTGGTATATTCACAGAGTTATACAACCATCACTTACAGTCTAATTTTAGAACATTATCTGTTACTCCCCCACAGAAACTTGCATTCATTAACAGTCATTCAACATCCAACCCCCCCACTTCCTCATCCCACCTAGGCCCAGGAAACCATTCATTTAACTTTCTCTCTATGGGTTCCCTGTTCTTGACATCTGACATAAAATGATTGCCCTCTTATGTCTGGCTTCTCTCACTCAGTGTGATGTTCATCCACATTGCAGCATGTATCTGGACTTCATTCCTTTTTGGTGCCAAATAATATCCCATTAGGGCTTCTCAGGTGGCTCGGCTGTAAAGAATCTGCCTGCCAAGCAAGACACACAGGTTCGACACAGGGAACGCAGGTTCGATCCCTGGTTGGGGAACTGGGATCTCATGTGCCGTGGGGCAGCTCGGCCTGCATGCTGCAATGGCTGGGTCCACACACTCTGGAGCCAGCACGGCACAGCCAGAGAGCTCGTGCACGGCAGCTGGAAGGATCCGCACGATACAGCAAGGATCCTGCGTGCTGCAGCTGAGACCCGAAGCCGCCAAGTAAATAAAAGCAGGAACTATTTTAAAGAAGTACTCGCTATGAGACAGTGTGCCTCCCTAGTAATGTTTCCCTGGGTATTTGTTTGTTTCCAAAGTAGTACATAAAGGTCAAGAACACAGACTCTGGATCCAAACCCTGGTTGTGATCCTGGGCAAGTTACCTCACAAGATTAGTGACAGAGCTACCACAAAAGCCTGTTCCGAGGATTAAGTGAGGCAGAACACTCAGAACAATGTCTAGCAAATAAAACAGGATTTGTGAGTATTATTTACTAATGGAGAACAATAGCGGTATATAAAATAACTTCTTCCTCCAGTAATCAAGTCTTTTTTGCCCAGGCACCATTACCATCATTTGGTGACAGCCTACTAGAATTACAAACAAAATCCTAAAAAGGGACATACATGCTGAATGCGCACATCTAAACTTAGAATGTGACTGCAACGCTGCCCGGGTCTTCTGGGCCCACTGCCTTATGTAGGGATCCTTCCTGGCCTTCCTGGCAGCCATGAGATCCTGGGGAGAAGACCCGCCTGAGCTCTGAGGCAGGGCTGACTCTCAGCACTGATCAGATTCAGGGGAGAGACCAGTTATGCCAGAAGGAGCGCTCCACGTGCGGCCAAGGCCCAGAGTCCAGTCACTGTGCAGTAGAGAGGCCACCTCATGACTCTGAAGATGCTCTGAGTTGTGCTGGTCTCAAGACAGGGACACTGCAATGAGCTCTCAAACCACTTCCAGGGGGCACCTTTTCTACCTGGTTCCTGGTGCCCACAACTTCCACAGCCTCCCTTCTCCAGTAATCCTGAAATAAGAGACTAGATGAACTCAGTCTCATGGTCCTTGTTCTTAAAGTGAAAGCTGCTCAGTCATATCTGCCTCTTGGCAACCTCATGGACTGTACAGTCCATGGAATTCTCCAGGCCAGATAACTGGAGTGGGTATCTGTTGCCTTCTCCAGCGGATCTTCCCGACCCAGGAATCGAACCGGGGTCTCCTGCATTGCAGGCAGATTCTTCACCAACTGAGATATCAGGGTAGCCCAGAAGTGTAAGTGAAGGTTGCTCAGTTGTGTCCAGCTTTTTGCAAACCCGTGGACTGTAGCCTGCTCTGCTCATGGAATTCTCCAGGCAGAATAATGGAGTGGGTAGCCGTTCCCTCCTCCAGGGGATCTTCCCAACCCAGGGATTGAACCCAGGGCTCCCACATTGCAGGAGGATTCTTTACCATCTGAATCACAAGGGAAGCCCTTGAAAGGTACCTACATTTCCCAGGGGAACCGGGATAGACATGGGGTGCCGCACCAATGGTAGGATTCCAGGCTCCTTGGTTGAAGTGGGAAACGTAGTTCTTCAGAGCCAGACCCACCCTGAAATCTGGTTCTGCAGGCTTCTTGGTTCAGAGACTGATGGGACCTGCCGCCCAACCTCATACATCTGAGGCCAAGGGCAGGGGTCAAGGTGTCAGAGGTGGGAGTCGAGGTATCCTGGGGCACTCAGCAGCTCAGAGGGTGAGGATGGGGGCAGGACTGACAATGCAGTCCCCCCAAAGTCTTGCTTCAGAAATGAACAAGAAGGAAAGCTACACAAATAAAGAAGATACTGCATGTGCACCAGAGGAAGAAGCAGGAAGATGAGAGATGAGCAAGGGGTAAGTCGGGAATATTGCCACACTGTGTAATCAGAAAGCCAGCTATTCCAGAGCCTTCTATCAGGGACTGTGAGTGGCCAGACAGGTCCCAGGGACAGGGGCTTCTGCCAGACCAGCACACCTTTCCCACACAACTGTCACCAGGCCAGGCACCAGGAGGGCCAGCTCTGACTCCCCACCATACAGGACGTGGCTCAGATCTCAGATTTCAGGACCAGATGCTAGCTAGCAATGGCATATTCTGTCTCTACCTCTGACTGTCTGGGGTACCTTCAGCAAATCATACAACCTCTCTGTGCCTTGGTTTCCACAACCAGAAACCTGGGATGATGATAATGGGCCAGCCTTCCCGGGGCTACTGGAGGAATTCGATGCATTCATACTGATGAAGGTCTTAGCTCGGCGGATGGACATTGCAAGTGCTCAGTAACCACTAGTGATTTCAGTAGCATTCGTTTTTGGACCTTGTACAGGGAGAGGGAGCAGGTATGTTCCGGGTGATGTGGAGACCGGGGCTGAGACCACTGAGCATAAACTGTAAGAGGGAAGTCCTAAAGATGACAGGAAAGCCTAGGGAAAGGCTGGGCTCACCATCCCGGAGTTGCGGTTGAGCAGGGAAGGGGCAAGCAAAAGATGAACAGCATTAGGTGTCTTCACCTGCTGGAATCCTCAGAGAGCGAGCCAAGGAAGTACAGAAGGGCTGTGAAAGCTCTGCGGATGTTGTGGAGAGGACAAAGAGAAGAGGGAAGAGAACAGGTTTTTACGAAGCACCACCTGTGGGCTAGGCTTTGTGCTCATGGCTCCACGGCCTGTTCAGCTGCCATTTAACTCTTCCCATAATCCTATGGGGCAGGGAATATCGTCGACCCTCTTAACAGATGGTGAAACTGAGGCAGGTGGGAGGACTTGCCAAAGAGTTTCCAGAGACAAGGGCAGGAGGTCAGGCTCAGCAGGCTTTCCCACGAGCCTACAGTTAACTTTCTCTTTCTGTCTGTCATTCCCAAATGCGTCCACACCATAAAGCAGAGGCCTGTGCTCAGGAGGAGAAATCCCCCAGGCCTCCAGCTCAGCCTAGCCCAGTGGCTTTGCCCTCCTGGGGGTCAGAGGGGGAGAGATGACCTGTAGGGCAGGGACAGGGAGGCAGGGATGGAGGGGAAGGCAGGTCAGCAGGCAGCTCTGGGTAGACAGCAGCCGCTTCCCGGAAGGGCTCCGTCCCACTGTGGCTGTGCTTACAGACGAGGGCAGGGCCAAAGGGAGTAAGAATTTTGGATGGGACAAAGACTTCCCTACCCCCAACACTCCCCCTTGCCGCCTCTCCTCCCAGAAAGGCACGGCCTCTGCTCATAAACGTCAGTGTGAGCGGCGACTGCTGACAGCCTCGCAGGGGCCGCCACCCACCCCGGCTGGGAAGGAAGCCAAGACTGACTGGGCTCTCCTGACCTGGGCCCCCGCCACGTTCCCCTCTGGGAGATCACATGTGCCAGGAGCCCAGGCAAAGCTCAGTGGGGCTCAGGAGCCAGCCCTCTTAGCACAGACAGGCCCCCCAAGGACCAAAGGAGCCAAGGGACTTGCTCGAGGACACACAGCCAATCAGGGACTGAGCTGAGACGAGAGATCAGATCCTCTGACCTCCAGACCAGGCTAGAATCAGCGTGGAGGGCATCCTGGGAAGTGAGAGATGGTGGTTGGCATGGAGGTGGGAAGGAGACCTTGTGCCAGGGAGCAGCCAGGGCAGAGCTGGGCAGAGGGTAGGGGGTGGGGAGTCATCCAGGCATGCCAGAAGCTTGGGGAGAGACGCAGATGATGCTGACGCTACCTGGACACTTCTTGGCGGTGGCTCAGTGTTTTCTTTCCAACAGCTCATGAGATTTCCTGTGTGGCTGACCAATAGGCAGTGAGCTCCCTGTCGCTAGGGGTATGCAAGCAGTGACTGGGTGATCAACTATTAGGATACTGCCAAGGGGACTTCTGCCCTGGTCAGACAGTGGGACCAGGCCACTCTGAGGACACCCCAACTCCGAGGTCCTCCCAACTCTTCTTGCTGGTGAAGGCCAACCAGGCAGGTGTGGAAAGGGAACACACTCGGAACTGCTCGGGGGAGGGGGGGACAGGAGGCCGAACAGGAACATTTCCTCCGGCATTTCCATAGTGCAACTCGGTGGCAAGGTTTCAGACTTGAGAAGATTCCTTCCCCCCAGCAAATCTATACCTGGGTGACAGTTCTAAGGAAATAAAAGATGAGAGACGCAGACCACAGGGAAGTCCAAAGATGACCATCACATCACTGTCTATGATAGTGACAAGCTGGAAAAAGCTAATGCCCTGGTTCCTTACATGGTGTTACACCCATTGGACAAACGACAACAAAACCATTAAAACATTTATGAGGATTTCTTTTTTTTTTTTTGAGGATTTCTTAAAAAGGGTTTGGGAAAACATTTTATAAGAAAGCAGGATAAGCAATCAAATAGAGTCTGCTCCCAGAGTAAAACTGTAAAAAGAAAAAACGTGTGCAAAAGAGGGTAGGCAGGAAATCAGTCAGAAACGTTCAGAGGTTGCCTCTATGAGACAGGATGCTCTGCTCTGATTAATTGTCTCAAACGAGTAGGTAGGTATTACTTTAATAGAGAAATGATGGCCCTGACGTGCAGGCCCCTCCTGCCCACAAGGGGGCGCCCCGCACTTTCCCAAGGTGGTGAACCAGCGATGGCAGCTCTGTCCATATTTGTCCTCTTGGGCCTGGGTGTGGGGCAATGGTCAACCTCTGGCTGCTGGGTCTGTTGGAACACACGTGTTCGCAGAGCTGCCCTGCCCTCAGCCATGGTGTGGGCTTGCCACCTCCTCTATCCCATTTGCTCCCTCAATTCTGAGAACAGCTAGAATCATCCACACCTGTCACGTAACATAAGAGTCTGGCTGGTCACTCTGCCCATCAATTTCCCTGCCCCTGCTTCCTGAAGTCCCACCAGGGTGAGTCAGGCTTCAGGGTGAAGCTTGTTTTCCTCTCAGCCTCTTTTAGACTGAGTTTTTTGCAGCGAGATGACATCATCACCTTTGGTCGCTTGAAGGAGAGCATGTCAGGGACCCTGGCTCAGGAGGAGGCAGTGAGCTGGGGTGATGAGGACCTGAGGCTATGCCCTGCACGTGACGACTCCATGCTGGCTTCTGTCCCAGGAGGTACAGCCTCTGTTCTCAGGATCACGGTTTCGGCTACGGGCCCGGCTGCAAGGTCTCAGCCCAGCCCTGGTCACACCGCCTCTGCCTGCCCAACAGAGCATCCTGTGCCCTGGTGAGCCCTGGGACAGGCTAACAGCTGTACTCACTAGGTGTCTCTCAGGAGCAGGCGCTCTTTGCACAATCACCTGTGAGCCAAGTATGCTTAGTCCCAGGTTTTGAATGAGAGCACAGGAACGAAGAGGTTAAGTAACTCACCCAAAGCTATGCTGCCAGCAGATGGTGGAGTCTGGACTTGAACCCAGACCGCTAACTCAAGCCCACTCTCTCAAGTGCCCTGCACTGTGCCAGGATGGCACAGAGATGAGGGACTCACACAGCCAGCACAGTAAGAGGCACGAAAGGGGTGCTACTGCCATGGCCCTGGCATGCTGGGTGCCCCCAGGGCATCCCTTTTCCTCTCTGGGCCTCAGTTTCTCTATCTCTGCTGCTGCTGTTGCTGCTAAGCCGCTTCAGTCATGTCTGACCCTGCGCAACCCCATAGACGGCAGCCCACCAGGCTCTCCCGTCCCTGGGATTCTCCAGGCAAGAACACTGGAGTGGGTTGCTATTTCCTTCTCCAATGCATGAAAGTGAAATTGCTTAGTCGTGTCTGACTCTTAGCAACCCCATGGACTGCAGTCCACCAGGCTCCTCTGTCCATGGGATTTTCCAGGCAAGAATACTGGAGTGGGGTGCCATTGCCTTCTCCATTCCCCATCTCTAGAATAAGAATTGATGCCTTCCAACTGCTGGAGAAGACTCTTGAGAGTCCCTTGTTAGCCTGGAGATCAAACCAGTCAATCCTAAAGGAAATCAATCCTGAACATTCATTGGAAGGACTGACGCTGAAGTTGAAGCTCCAATACTTTGGCCACCTGATGCGAAGAGCCACCTCATTCAAAAAGACCCTGATGCTGGGAAAGATTGAGGGCAGGAGAAGGGGACGACAGAGGATGAGATGCTTGGATGACATCATCAACTCAGTGGACATGAGTATGAGCAAACTGTGAGAGATAGTGAGGGACAGGGAGGCCTGGTGTGCTGCAATCCACTGAGCAGGCTTTCTTTCTTGAGGCCCATAGGACAACCTGGCAGCCCCACGCACGCTGAGTGCATCCAGCTGAGTCGGGAGAGCAGGGGACGAAATAAGGATCAGATGGGCTCCTTGCTGGCTCCCTGTCCCCCATCTGCATGCTCTCTGCAGCCAGGCAGCTGAGGGGGTGCTGGCCTAGAGTAGAGAGGGAAAGAGCCCTGGGTTTGAGATGCCCTTTCCATAGATGAAGACACAGAGGCGGAGGGGAAGACACCAGGACTCTTGGTGCAGCCTTGCTGACTCTTCCTGGAAAGCCCAAGAGGGTTCTGGGGACCCTCTCTGAGGGCTGGGGGCCTTCTCTGGAGGAGGAGCACCCCTTTCCTGGAACCTCTTCTCTCAAGCCCCCTTTCCTTAGGCCCATGGGGGCACCCCTGCCCTTGGCACTCTCTCCCCAAGCCTGGATGCATGGGGAGGAAGCAGGGGCTATGATCAGAGGCCTGGGCTCAGCCCTGGCTCTCATAGGCCCAACTTGGAACTTTAGGTTCTTCTTCTGCCAAGTGAAGGGGCTGACGTAGAGGAGCTGGGACGCCAAGATTTCATGAGCACCCACCATGTGCCAGCCTCTTGCCAACTTGTCACTCCACAGCTCTTCCATTTTATGAGAGAGCAAATGGAGGCCCAGAGAGGCCAAGCAACCTGTGCAGGGCCCCACAGCCGTGAGGCCAAGGCTTGAACCTGATCTGCTACACCTCCTACGTCATGCATCCTGCTCCTGAAATGGTTGTGAGAAAGCGAGAGAACAAGCCTGCTCCTAGGACCACAACCCCACCTCTGAGCGCCAACCCTTGGCTACCCCTGCAATTACTCACTTATTCAACTAACATTTACTGAGTACCCGCTCTGCACCAGGCTCTGTGGAACATTCCAGGAATATGGAAATAAACAGGACAGATGAGGAACGCTTGCACAGTCTGTGG
Organism: Aepyceros melampus; assembly: GCA_006408695.1. Classification (NCBI taxonomy): domain Eukaryota; kingdom Metazoa; phylum Chordata; class Mammalia; order Artiodactyla; family Bovidae; genus Aepyceros; species Aepyceros melampus. The sequence continues at coordinate 104,221 of SJXQ01005508.1, read as the reverse complement.
CCTTCCAAAGGAGTCGACCCCATGTGACCCTTTCACCAACCGTGGCCTATACCAGTCACAGACACCCTCGGACACGCACTTACAGGCTCTGACTCAAGTCAGACCCCCACCTGCAGAAACACTCTCGGACCCGTGTCCTCGGGTAGAGGCTGCTCTTCACCCAGTCCTCCCAGATGACAGGCAACGGGGCCAATGCAGGACGTGTGAAATGATCTCTAATTGATGCAACAGCCTTATGAAACCAGCACTCTAAACCCTCCTGACAGATGAGGAACCTGAGGCTGCAGACAGGGGCAGCGGTGCGCAGGGTCACAGAATTAGGAAGCAGCGGGGCCAGCACCTGAGCTTAAGCCTGTGCAGTGCCAGGACCCATGCTGCTTCTTCCCCTGTTTTCTGTGACTCCGCTTAAGCCACCCTCCCAAGTCCCCCACACTCATGTGTCCACACACACGGCCCCGGGAGGCTGGCAGGAGGGCTTCCTCGGCCTCTGCAGCCTGGCCGAGGCAGCTGCGGGCTCTGCGGAGGCCCCAGAGGAAGCAGGAGATCAGAGGGACAGGTGGGCTGGGCCCTGCGGCCGGCAGGCTGCCGGGAGGGAGGAAGGACACTGCAAGAGGCCCCCTGGGTTTCCTCCCGAGCCTCAAGGGCCCCCTTGTCTGAGCACTGGCGTCCTGGCCGCCTCCGTAGGCCCCCTCCCCTTTTCTGGGTTCCTGCCGCAGCCCAGCAGGAGCCCTGAAGGCCCAGCCTCCTCGCCACCCCTCCCACCCCGTTCCCAGCCCAAAGCCACCGCAAAAATGCCATCCTGATTCCACACACTAGGGTTTGTCAAAGTGCAAGGGAACAATGACGCTTTCACAGTGCCAGGAAAAGGTCTCAGGAAAACCCTGGGGAGGGGGCACCGAGGGGGAGACAGGGAGAGGGCCGAGATGGAGCAGAGAAGACAAGGGGTGGCTGAGAGGCAGAGGCCAGAGGCAGAGCCAGGCAGGAGTGGGGAGGGGTGTGGGCTGGGAGCCAAGAGACTGCGAAGACAGGGCGGTGGGGTGGAGGCGGGGGTGAGGAGTGACAGGCGAGGGCAGAGAGAAGGCGGGAGACGAACCGAAAGGGAAGGAGAAAACATACAGGATGGGCACCCCGACGGAGGCCAAGAAGCCCCTCCAGGACCCAGAGCGGTGCAGAGGCCCCTGACACCCTCCTCCTTACGCCGCTGGGCACAGCACCCCTAGGAGCTACCCTCCCTGCCACAGGAACCCCTCTCTCCAAATCCCATCCCAAGGCCAGGCAATTGGACTTGCTCTCAGGCAAAACTTTTTGGAAACCAGAGACTTTGTAATCACATGAACAGCCACTCCCTAAGCTATCTGTTTCCTGCTTCTGGCTTTCCTCCATTAGCAAAACCGCACGGATCAGAGCTCAGGGGCGGGAGGGGAAGGGCGGCCAGTCCAGAGGGGCAGAAAACATCCGAATCAGAGCGATTGCAAAAGGCCTGGGTTTTCCTCCCCTCCTGTGACTGCAGAGACAGCGATTGCTCGTCCTGCCGCCGCCGCAGCTGATGGGTGGATGCGATGGACAGAAGGTCTGCAACCGCTGTGTGGTTGGCCGAGAGCTGGATGCTGCTCTGAAAACCATTTGTTCTCCTGAGCGGGTTCCCAGAGCCTGGTGCATCCCTGTTTGGGTGGTCCGTTTGCCTGGCAAACCCTTTCTTCAGACTGTGCCCCTTCCCTGCGGTGGCCGCAACCCGGGTCCAGCCAGGCAGAGTCGCCCTCAGGTGCTTTAATGGCCACGTGAGGCTTCGGAGCCCCCAGGACCTGCAGGATGGAGGCAGAACACTCGAGACTTCCGACTCTTCCCCATCTGGCCCGGCTGACCTCACCTTTGTCGCTGCTGCTCCCTCCTACCAAACTTTTCTATTCGAACAACAACGAGATCATTTCCTGCAAATAACTCACCCCCCTCTGCCCTCACACCTTTGCTCTTGCTATTCCCTGCCCCCACCCCCCAAACTTTCTCCACCTGGTGGATGCTCCTGTACTCAAGGCCAAACTCCAAGGCCTCTCCGTCTGGCCTCCCCCTGCCAGACAGGGTTAACCGCCCTCCTTGGGGTGTTCATGCCACTCGAGTCCCAGGCTCGAGCCCTTCTGCTGCCTCCCTCAGAGAAGCCCTGGCTCCCCAAACTCCCAGGGGACTTTGTGGTCTGCGCCACTCGCTTGGCTGCGGGTCATGTCCCGCCCTGACCCGGCCTCTGGCATGCCAGGGATGATCTGGCATGCCAGAGATTTCATCCTGAATTTAAAGAACTTTTTGAAAACTGCCCTTTCTTCCGTCTAGATTCCCAGTAGTCTCTGAGTGCGCTGGGAGCACGAGGGGCTCTTGAAGCACCTGGGTGGGGCTCAGGCCACATCAACAGCTGGAGGGGACAGAGGTGTGGGCAGTGCTGGTGATGGGTGAGGTGTGTGGGTCCGGGGGGGGGTCCCGCAGGCAGAAGCCTCCTCCCAGGCTGTGCTGAGCTCTCTGGAGGGCCACCTCGGCACACCAGCACCATCTCTACAGATTGTCTGGCCCTGGTCTGCATCTGAGGCCCTCCCTAGCGAGGTCTGGCCACATGCGACCTGGTTAGATGTGGCTGTAACCAGCCCAGCTCCACCTGGCTGGAAGGAGGCTCTGCACCAGTGCTGGGGCAGGAAGGCATGCGGGTAAGAGGTGATGGCCTCAGCCTACAGTGATGCTTTGGGTGTGAGGGTCACAGCCCTGGGAGGGGAGGACAGGGGAACTCAGCCCAAAATAGCAATGGGGGAAGGGTGTGGAGGGTGGCCAAGCTCCAGAAAGAAATCTGATCTGCCCTGGCCAATGAAATGCTGACTCAGCAGTTCGGGGCCACTCTGTCAGGAGCCAGGGCTGGGGCTCCCAGGCGGCCTGGTGAAAAGTTGCAGGCCCGACTTCCAGCCTCGGCTCTGTACTGACATCAATCGCTGCTCTCTCTGGGTCTCCACCTCCTGACCTGATCCCGAGGGGTAGAGAGAGAAGAGAGCTGTCTACCTCTGAGAACTTTCATCAGGTGAGTGTTGGAGCTTGAGATGCTTGGGAGATGGTGACAGCCACGGGGAGGAACGGAGCGTCGGCACAGGCCACGCACTTGGCTTGTAGGTGGCTTCGTTATGACCTTGTTTCCAGATGAGGAAACAGAGGCCCAGAGAGGTTATTCACCTGTCCAAGGTCACAAAGCAAGTAAGTGGCAGGCCTTCAACCCCAGTCTTGCTGGCAGTCATCCAGTTCCCTCATGGCCAAATGAGGGCCACATGGCTGGGGACTGGTTTCAGGGTCATCTGTGACAACTGTCATTGGGCAGAGTAGGGGTTAAAGAGGTTCCTGGAAGCCAGCCCAGACATCTGCCAGGCTTTACTGTGGTTCCACGGTGATGGCTGGTATTAAAATCAGAGAATGGGCTGTGGAGAGGAGGGTGCGTGTGCGTGTAAATGCACGTGTGCCTGTGTGTATACAGGCGTACGTGTAACTCTCATGCTCCCTGCGGGGCAGCAGACCACGGCACAGATCTTCCCGCTGTGGGGCCTGGCAGAGGAAGAGCTGCCCTTATGTGACTTTTCTAGGTGGTCACAGGGAGGAAGCGAGTTATTTGCCACCCCCACAGTCCAGGCTGCAGCTGACATTGCTTTTTCACCCAGGGGCAGGGAAAGCTGGCAAAACTGTGCCTCCCCCACTGTCTCCAAGAGTAAGGGTGCTCAGTGCAGGGGGCTCTGTAGCAGCCAGGATGATGGAGCCACGCTGTCTGGCCTCAGATGGTCCATCCTCTCTGGGCCCAGCGGTTTGCAGTTACCTCCAGCAGCCATTCCGTCCTCACTATAGCCTTTACAGATGAGAAATCCAGGCACAGACAAGTCGGGAGATTTGCCTGGGATCACACAGCCAGGAAGCAGCAGAGCTGGGATCCAAACTCGGGTCTGGCTGGCTCCCACGGCAGCACACAGACCTCTGCTATGGGCTCCAGCACCGACCTTCTGGGGCAGCTGCACATGACAATAAGCCTCATCCTTGTAAGAAGGCAACAGTGACTTGCCTTCTCTGTGCCTCTGTATCCTGAGCTGTAGAATGGGCATGAGGGAACGGGGAGGTGTGGAAAAGACCTGTATCTGATCCATGCTCCTACTCTAACAAACTCTTATCAGAATCATCTGAAACAGCAGTTCCCAAAGTGGGTCCCTGGACCTGAAGCATCACCTGGGAACTGGGTAGAGCTGCTGAGATGGGAGGGGAGGGATATGTACCCATTACAGGAGGAGGCTTGCTGGTGGTACTCATTCTCACATCGTCTCTGCACACCAGTCCCACTGGTGTGCACACTCTGCATACCTCGTCTCCCAATAAAATCCCATGGGAAGCTGCACTTCCCCCTGGAAGCCCTACTTGACTACTCCTCTTGCAGGCACCACTCTGGTCTCAACACCTTCTGCAGCTCATCTTGTGTCCTCTGTGCCCAGATCCAGGCACCACCGGAGCCCAGTGCACTCCAATGAAGGCACACGCCCCTTCACCAGGGTTCTGAACCTGCTCCTTTAAAGTGCTGATGGTGGTGTGAGTCAGGTGTGGAACCTGCCCTCATGGAGCATCTGTCCCACAGGAGCTCAGGTGTGGGAGCTGGGCTGACCCGGCTGTGTGTTATCTGTCTCATTTAATCAGCACAGTAATCCCACCACGCACAGTGTAGGAATATCCATCCACTTTCCTCACCAGGAAACCAAGGCTCATTTCCAAAACCACTGAGCTGTGAAGTCTGTGTGCCATCTTTCTGACTCCCGACGCCTAAGCTCTTATTTCTGGAGCACAGGTTGTTATTCACCTCAAGCTGCGTCAGAGCCACCTGGGGGCTATCATCACACCAGCCACTGCCCTCCTTAGAGCTTTGGAATCCACAGGTCTGGGTTGGGCCTGAGAATCCGCATCTCTACCCCTTCCCAGGTGATACTGACGCTGTGGGTCCAGGGACCCACTTTGGGAACCGCTGTTTCAGATGATTCTGATAAGAGTCTGTTAGCGTAGGAGCATGGATCAGATACTGTCTTTTCCACACCTTCCCGTTCCCTCATGCCCCTTCTATAGCCCAGAATACAGAGGCACAGAGAAGGCAAGTAACTAGCCCAAGCCACACAGGAAGTTAGGCTCAGAGCTGGGAATGGAGCCCAGGGCTCCTCACGCCAGCAGTTGGTCTGGATGCCGGACAGTGAGGCTGCTAGGCAAAACAGTACAAGAGCCTCGGGTGAAGAGAAGAGCCATCTCTTTAAGGGGGACTGGTGGTGGAGGTGGAGGCGGGGTGCTGGGGGAGGGCTGGCCTGCTCTCCTGGCCCAGCCCCAAACCTGTGACTCCTCAGCATCTGGAAACCATCACGAGGAACAATGGAGGGAGCAGGGGGCCTGGCTGCTCGGGGGCTCCGGCCCCCGACTGTTCAGGAAAGCCAAGGAACCGGGGCCCTGCAGCCATCTCCCGCCCCCACCTCCGTCACCGCTGTTTGTTTTGGCATTGGCACACACAGCTCCCAAGGGGCCCAGCTGTCAGGAAAAGTCAGCCCCTGAACTATAGACACGGGGGCTGGTGGCCAGGTTGGGTGCCCAGAAGCTGGGCCAGAAGTCAGAGACTCCGCCCACCGAGCTCCAGCTCCATGAGCAACACTCTGGTATTACTGTAGCTCTGGGGGGTGGGATGGGGAGGAGGCCTCAGTTTCCCCACAGGAAGTCCAGGTGCCACCTGAGCTGGCTGCTTACCATGTACTGGCATAGATCTGACCAGCCTGGGGCCTGGGCCCACTGCTGCCCACAGGGGCCCGCTTGTCCTCTGCAGGCCAGTGGGGGCCAAGCAGCCAGCCATGGAGTGGCAAAAGATGCGGACTGCGCACATTTACCCCGCCTGCTGTCAGCTACGCCCTCAACGACTTACGTATGCTGAGTGTCTGCTGTTCACGAGGCACCGGAGCAGAGTGGTTAAGAAGACAGATGTCACCCCAGACCCCTGAATTCATAGCCAGGTAGGAAGGAAAAAAAACAAGTATCTCATTCAAATAATCACAGCTGTGATGAGAGCTATGAGGGAATGGCATGCTATGACAGAGGCAACTAACAGAGAGGGAAATAGCCCCTGTAGGGGCTGTCCCAGCCTCTACTCAAGGTGGGTGTTTCTTTTCTAAATTTTCGTACAGTTTTAGAGACTATTTTCCATTTACAGTTATTACAAAATATTGGTTATATTCCCTGTGTCGTACAACACATCCTTGAGCCTGTCTGACATCCAATAGTTTATACCTTCCGCCTCCCGCCCCTATATTGCCCCTCAACCCCACCAGTGGTAAGTACGAATTGTTATGTTCACTAGTTTGTTGTATTTTTTATTTTTATTTATTTTTATTTTTTTAATAGTTTCATTTTCTTTCTTTTTTTAATTTTTAGTTTTACTTTATTTTACTTTACAGTTTTTTAGATTCTACTTATATTTAGATAACACAAGTGATATTATACAGTACTTGTCTTTCTCTGTTCAACTTCGTTCACTTAGTATCATACTCTCTAAGTCTATCCATGTCACTACTAAGGGCAAGTTTTCATTCTTATGAAATGGTTGAGTGGTATTCCATTGTGTGTGTATGTGTGTGTGTGTGTATGGGTGTATACATATATATTCCATATTTTCTTTGTTCATCTGTTGATGGGCATTTAGGGTGCTTTCATACCTTGAATTGTAAATAATGTGCTAGAACATTGCAATGCATATATCTTTTGGAATTAGTGTTTTTGTTTTTTCAGATATATATCCGTGAGTGGAACTGCTGGGTCATATGGTAGCTCTAGTTTTAGTTTTTTGAGAAACCTCCATACTGTTTTCCACAGTGGCTGAACTAGTTGATATTCTAAGGTGGGTGTTTCTTAACACACCCCACCCCTACCCCACCCCAACATGCTCTCTGCCCTGGGACAAGGCCCTCCCTTGCCTGGGTCTCAGTTTCCCCCTCTGTCAATGAGGGCATGACAGGGAAAGCAAATTCCTCGCCTTGTGCGTCCAATTATTTGCCATCAGTGCACTGTGTTAAGAAAGATTCTGCAGCAGCATCCTAGCTTGATAGGCAAAAATAGTGTAACTTTGGTGACTTCTGCCTTGCCATGGCTGTGGGCTGGGGGTGACAGGCACACGTGACTTGTGTTGGCATTCTAGGCCTGAGTGATCCCTGAAAATCCTTCCAGTGCAAATGTTCCACAAGAAGGCAGCGCATGGCTGAGAAGCAGACAGGGGTTGAGTCTGGCCGGGCATGAGCCTTGGCTTGCCACAGCGCAGAAGCCATTGCTTCCTCCCGCCTCTGGACCCATGCCAGATGCTGGTCTTACCCTGCCTATGCCTATGGCTGTGCTGTCTTGTGACTCTGGCTGCAGAAACACTTCAGAACGGCGACTCCTCCTCTAGGAAGCCTCCCTGATCAACCTTCCTGGCAGACACTGTGCCCCCGCACCCCCAACACTAAGGATGCTCCACTTAGTCTGTGTGCCTGCTGTCTCCTCCCCAGCCCTCTCCCCAGGCACAGAGACCATGTAGATTCCTCTCTGATCCCCAGGCCTAGCACAGAGCAGGCAGCCTCTGGGGAGGAGGTGAAAGACAAAGTGACCATTTTGGAAATGACGGTCATCCTGAAATAAGTAGCCAGAGGAGCAAGTCAGGAGGGCTGGGAGGCGTGGGGAGGGGGTAGCAACGGGCTGGTGACTTCCTGCACAAGCATGCCGGCGACGTTCCTGGCCCTCAGTGTGGCTATTGTCCCCACTGGTCCAGAGAGCAGCCTCAATGGGGCCTCTGTCCCTCCTCGGGCAGGCCGGCCGGCTTGGTGGCGTCCCACCCGGGCAGCTGGGAGGCAAGGGCCGACGCTTCCTGTCCCCGCCACAAGTGTTCCGAGGGGCAGGGAGAGGGGAGGGGGGCCCTCCAGACAGCACCCATCTATGTCCCCTAGGGGAGGGCCGCCCAGCTGGGGGAGGAGGCGGGAGAAGCCCTGGGACCCGCTCACCCCTGTGCTGCTGCCCCTGTCCTCCCGACCACCTCTCCCTCTGAGCTGTCAGCAAAGCCACTCTGGCCCTCTTGCTCCTCCTCGAACAGGCCAAGCACGTCCTCGCCCCGTCTCGGGGCCTCTGCTGTTACTGCTCCCTCGGCCAGGAGGGCCCCTCTCCCGCATGTCCCCACTATTCGATTCCTGCTTCATCTGTCTCTATTCAGGCTGCCGCTGCCGCAGAGAGGCTGCCCCAGACAAGCCTGTCTGAACATGACCTGACACCACAGCATGCCCATTCGCATCTAGAGCTTTACTGTAGGTCATTCTGCACAGGGTGAGCTGCCTTCTTTCCTTGTCTTTCCTGTTCATATGGCAGGTGAGAATTCTGCCACCTTTTTTTCCTTTTCTCTTTTTAAAAAACTTTTGGGCCATGCCACATGGCATGCAGGATCTTAGTTCCCGGACCAGGGATCAAACCCACACCCCAGGCACTGGAAGCACAGAGTACTAACCACTGGACTGCCAGGGAAGTCCCTCTCGTTCACTGCGGACTGTCCCCAGCGCCTGGGGCAGTGCTTGGCACACAGCAGGTGCTCCATAGAAACACTCTGAATGAACAGATAAAAGTAACACACTTGAATATCAACGCGCACACCAAGAGGTGTGCTCTGGGGGAACAGAGTCCTGTGTTTTGGGAGTATATGACAGGGTGGCTGGGACACAGGCTCTGCAAAGTACAGGAAGAGCCAGGTGAAGATAAAGTAGAGAAGGATCCACGTGGACCAGGTAGCATGTGCAAAGGGCTGGGACGGCAGGAAGCACAGAGGGCTTAGGGCTTGGAGAGCAGCCCACACCAGGCCCTGGGACAATGCTCCAGAGCCAGATTTTAGGTGGGGGTCACGGGAAGCTAGGGAAAGATTTAAAATCAGAGGTAGCAAGGTCAGTCTGGCATTTCAGGAAGTCTGCTGGGTTTAGAGAATGAATTGAATTGGGGTGTGGGCAAACCATGAGAAGACACCTTGGGGGCTGCGGCCACATGGCTGGTGAGAGGCGATGGTGGTGTGGTCTGAGAGGAGTGGCAGGGAGGAGAAAGGTGAAGGGACGCCAGAGACAGACAGGAGGCACAGTCAGGACCTGGGATAGCCCTGGGGAAGGGCAAATCAGGGATCAAGCCTCAGCCATCCCGCCTGGCTGTGGGGCTTGGGCCAGGCTCCCTCTGTTGGCTGGTGACAGCGCTAACTCTGGCTGGGGCTGGGCAGGGCAGGGGGAGACGATTGCAGTGCCTTGAGGCTGACAGTGACAGATGGAAGGAGGACTGGCCATCACAGGGCAGCCGGTGGCAGTGATCGCTGGGACAGCCTCGTGATAATTATCTGCTGGGCTCCTGCCCAGGGGCCTGCCCTCAGGAGTCAGGAGTTGCCCATAAACCTGTCACCTGAGCCTGTACAAGCTGCCCTTGGGGGGAGGGTGTGCCCCAAAGCTGATGTGGAGAGGGGGTCAGATGCCGTGGTGTGATGCTGCAATTATACACACACACACATGTGCGTGCATGCACGTGCACACACACATACATTCCTGCAGCAAAAGGCTCTCATTCCAAGAAGGGCCAAGCTAGAAGCAGCCAGGCTGTGAGTACCACAAGCACTCAGTCCCAAGGCTTGTCTACAGTTCTGAGTTGCCTGCCAAGCCCCAGAGCAATTCTTCAGAGCCCAGAAGGAAGATTTGATGGAAGAGGTGTTGAGTCTTAAAAAGGGAGGAAACTCAGGAGGAAGGGGAAGAAGGTGGATTCAGAGGGAAAGATGCCCTCCCTGGTCCAGCCACGCAGTGTGCACAGCAGGGGATTAGCAGGGTCTCTGGGGCAGGGAGGGGACTTCCAGAATCGCACAGCCCATAAGGGGCAGGACAGGGCTCAGACCTTCCTGATCCAAGTCCAGTGCTGGGGGAAAGCCTGAGGCTAGGGCTGAGAATGAGGAGTAGGGGGCACTTCAGAAGCTCTTCCAGCACCTCCTCAGCCCTGGGACCTGGCCGTGCTCCCTGAGAGGGTCTCTCAGCCCCAGAAAAGCACCTGCCACCAACCACGTCCCCAGGAGGACACATCTCCTCCCCAGAGGCGGCACCAGGGTAGCACTCGGTACAGGCACCCACGGCAAGCTCCCCAGAAGCCTGCTGTCCTGGCCCCTGAGGCCTACCCACACATGCTCCTTATGGGTCCCAGACCATTTCTCCCGTCCCTGCCTCACTCCCAGCATCCCCAAAGATCAGAATCATGGGAGTGGAAGGAACAGCGTGGGAAAGACTGGCTTGTGGAGGCTGTGGAGAAAAGCCTCCTTATTCTGCCCACAAAAGGGCGCTGAGCTTGGGTCCTGAACAGGGCCTGGACAGGCGCATGTCTGCAGACACTCAGGTGCACACGCAGCGCCCAAAAGAATGGCACTCTTGGGTGTTTCTCTGGGGTACACACCTAGGGAGCTACCAGCTCCATTTTAAGTCCACCGACAGGGAAGCATGTGGTCAAGATGGCAGCAGAGGCTCCTTACACCTGCCTGGGGCCCAACGGAGGCAGTTCACAGCGCTTCCCGTCGACCGGGCAGCTCCTGGGGGCTCGGCGGCAGCAGAGCCTCTGTGGGCTCATATGAACTGGGTACTGCAGAGGGGAATGCGTGCAGCACGCACACTTGGAGCTCCGAGTAGTTGCGCCATGCATGTCACTGCACAGAACCCTCCACTCTGGACCCATCCCCACGAGCTACTGTGCACTGAGGGGAGGCCCAGGGCTGGGCAGCAGAGGCAGCTCAAAGAGTTTCTCCAAACCATCAACATAAACGCATGGAAAACTGGGAGAATTATCCTGAAGGAAGAAAGAACTGCAACCACTCATCTCTCCTGGAAGATGTCTTTCTAGTTCTTGGCCACCGTCTATCCCATGACCCCGCATCTTCTCAACCTGCTGAGCCTGAAGGGAAACAGCCTGGCTGTGCAGCTTGAGACCTGGGTTTGAATCTTGGCTCTGCATAAGCTTTGGGAGGTTTCTAAAGCTCCCTGAGCCTCAGTTTCCCACTGCTCAAGTGGGAATCATAATATCTATCCACTGGGGAGGTGAGAGGATTTCCTGAACTCGTGAATGCAGAGTGCTTGGCATGCACGCATGCGTGCTAAGTCACTTCAGTCGTGCCTGACTCTTTGCAACCCCGTGGACTGTAGCCCGCCAGGCTCCTCTGTCCATATTCTCCAGGCAAGAATACTGGAGTGGGTTGCCATGCCCTCCTCCAGGGGACCTTCCCAACCCAAGGATCGAATCTGTGTCTCTTACATCTCCCGTGTGGCATGCGGGTTCTTTACCACTAGCGCCACCTGGGAAGACAGAGTGCTTGGCACATATTTGGAACTCAGTAATTGGTAGACTTCACCCTCCTCATCATTTGGACACATAAAACTTCACATGTCCAAAATTTACGTTTATATTTTTTCCCTTCTATTTTGCCAACTTTCTGAAAACCCAGCAAAGTCTCTGGAATCCCAAATTTCATCCTTTCAGCAAATATAAATAAACTCACTCAGTCTCCCTCAACAAACACGAGTTGTTGGTGTGACCTGGGCTCTTTGCTGAGAGTAAGGAGCCGGCAGCAGGGGGGCTGGCCTCTGTCCCCTCCGATCACGTCAGGTTTTCCCACATAGGATCTCACGTCATCCTCACAGGAACTGGCAGTTGCGATACATGGGCCCCAGCATAGAAAGGCCCAGAGAGAAGGGACTTTCTCAAGGTCACAAACTGAGTGAGTGGCAGAACCGCCACCCCAGGACCCCAGCTGTCCCTCTGCCTCCCGGTCTCTGAGCCGGCCCTGCGCTGGTGGGTGTGGTACTGCTCCTAGGGCAATGAAATGGAAGATGGTGTGGTCGGACCAGCACAAAACAGCCAGGAGTGGGGGGTTACAGGGGACGGGGAGAGCCACTCTTGGGCCTGGCAAAATCCACCAGGCTACAGGCTGTGAATATGATATCCTGAATCTCAAGACTGGTCCCTGTCACCTCTGGTGCTGTGACAGGTTGACGATTCTGTGCAGAAGGCAAGGCCTGGGAAGGACTAGATGGAAAATACATGTGGGAGCCGGATGCTTAGTGAGGAGGAATGGGTTTGGACACAAGCTCTACCGGGCAAGTCGCTTCCTCTTTCTGGGCCTCAGTTTTCCCATCTGGAATCAGGGTGCATGTGTCTAGAGATGCTTTAAATGCAATAGACTCTAATGTCTGAGCCACAGCTGACCCCCCGGGGACTGACCCCTCTGCTGTGGGATGGGGTTAATGCACTGAGTGAACAGGAGATGCTGCTACACGTCTAACCCACAGCCCTTCCTGCTGCGTGGTCAAACACGCCCCTCATCCCTGCTCTACCTTCCACTCCTCTATTGACAGCTATGGAGCAAGAGCCAGAGTGGAGAGAGAGCTCTGTGGGGTCTCTTCTCTCCCCACCCCCACTCCTCCCCTAGAGAGGCTGTCCGGGCCGAGCAGGGGAGGGGGCACTTGTCCAAGCTTACACAATCAGCACCCTGTCTGGCGGAGACAAAGGCCAGGCTCTGGGCCTTGGCGGCCAACTGCCCAGATGGAATGACAGATCTCAGAGCTGCTGAATTTAGAACTTTTTTTTTTTTAATGTTAGCTCAGATTCGGAATCTCTAAAATTCAGAAGAATTATGTGTTAGAATCACAGACGTACAGAACCTTCATCTCGAAGAATAACAGCATGGTGAAACAGAAATCGTCGGAGAGTTCAGAATCCCACAACTTTGACATGAAATGACTGTAGGAACCTCAGACTCTTAACAAACTCAGACCAACCAAGTGTCAGAATCATCCCGTGTGGGAAGCCTCATTTCCCAGAATAATAAAATGTGGGAATCGCAGGATCTCAGAAACTCAGGACTGAATGTCACACAAGGTTGCAAGTAGGAACTCCTGGAATGTTCATTTTCATCTCACGGAACCATCTAATCTTGCCTCCGCAATACCTCAGAAGGACGAATATGGTTTTGCTTACCTGAAGGGCCCTCCCACACACTGCCTGAGCTCCACGTTGGACCTGGGCAAAAGTGTATCAGAATTACCTGGAGAGCTGAAAACATGCCTGTGGCCAGGCTGATCTGGGTCTACTGAGTCAAAATGTCCAGCATCAAACAAACAAACGAAAACATCCCGAGGTGATTCTACTGTGAAGCCCCAGTTGAGAAGCACTGATCTGGTAAGCCTCGTCGCCTGATTCCAGACAGGGTAACAGAGAGGGCAAGTAGCTGGCCTCAGAGTGCTCAGCGGCGGTCCCTAGTCTCTACAGCAAGGTCGTGCCCCTCAGGCTGTCTTCTAGCTCCGCCTGGACATTGTTGACTCCAGGGGCCCTGTTCCCAACTCTCTGTGTCTGCCTCAGAGCACCCCTGCTCCAGGGGCGTCCCCAGTGGTCTTGGGGGCCAAGCAGGCCGGGACAGAAACTGCTGGGCTCACAAAGCCAGCCCCTCCCTCCCTGCTCCCGACCCCTCACACTCAAAGTCCTCCAGGTGGTATCCACCCGAGTCGGAGGAGTATTGTGGAGGTCATCAAGGTCAATCCCCAGCCTCCAGGAGGCCTGTAATGCAGGGATGTCCCAGGCATGGGGAGTCAGAGGACAGGGGTCCCCCACTGCATTAGCTTGCTGAGTGGCCTTAGATAAGTCACTTGACCTCTCTAAGCAAAAATGGTCTCAAGGACAGGAAATTTCTGGGAATCCTTTCTGCCTCTGCCTTTTGACCTCACCCAATATGGCCACACATTTAGTCGAATGGATGCCCTCAGCAGCCTTTGCCACTCTGTCCTCAGTCTTTCTTACATCTAATCTGAAACGCTGCAGTGTTAGCCCTCCTGCATGAAGATGAGCCTATCTGG
>SJXQ01005508.1:74060-87689 GCA_006408695.1 Aepyceros melampus | reverse complement strand
CGGCGAGGGGGGGGGGGTGGGGGTGGGGTGGGGATGATGCTCTCTCCTGCAGCCTGATTATTGCTTGGGCCAGAGCACAGCAAGTGTACAGCATGTCCTGGAGGATGGGTCTATTCTTGTGGGCAGAGAGGGCCAGTGGGAAAGGTGGGCTCCTGGGCATCAGAGAGACTTGGCTTGATCCTAATCATCTGTGGAACCAAGGGCAAGTTGCCTAACCTCTCTGTGCTACTTTGTTACAAAGTAAAAGAAGGAAGGGAGAGAGGAGGGAAAGATGAAGTGGGAGAAGAAGGTGGCCAGATGGACTGCAGACACAGTGCAGGCTAGCATGAGCCTCCTAGGAGATCATGAGGTGCCGGCGCTTTGCAGGCCGGGTATGAGGGCGGGCACATTTCTCTAGGCTTTCCACCCCATTCCGTGGGCGCTCCTTCCCTGCATTTGTTGCCTGATTTCTCTGTAGCCCAATCCTTAGATGTGGGAGGGCGTGGCGAGAGAAAGGAAGCCCAGATCTTAAAAGCGAGCCAAGTCAATGGTATCAAGTCCTGGAAACCAGAGACGGAGCCACTTCCTAGCCCAGACAAAGCCATGGGGTCCAGACTCCATCCTGAGGGGCCACCCAGATGCAATGGGAAGGGAAACTGCCACTATCAAAACATGCCTCCGAGAACCCCCAGCAGATGAAGGCAGAGTCCGTGGCAACCTCCGGGCTCACACTCACTCTAGGAGCCGATGAACTCTTGAAGGTGGTTAAAGGACCAGGGACAGGTTCTGGCTCCCAGGCTCTGCCATCACCCCTGTCCGTCAGAGACCAGAGATAGAGAACTGAGGTGAGGCCAGCTGACGTGGCGAGATTCCAGGGGGCTTGAGTCACTCTCTGCGGTCCATTCACCCCTAATTATTTCAGCACACACTCTGTGAGCGCCTGCTGTATGCAGGACCTGTGCTCAGCTGCTCAGTGGGCAGTCGGGCTAATGGTATGACTTTATAGTTTTCTAATTGGGTTTGTCTGCCCCCTACCTCATTGTTTCTGGAGCTCAAGAAGCCCTGATTGATGGGCTTCACGGCTCGATCCTGCTTCAAGCACTCAGGGGTCGTGAAGGCTCATGAGGAGGGTCGACTTGGCCATAGTGGACCAGCTACTGAGGCTTGGGATAAGAACTCAAGGCTTTTGACCCCAAAGCCCAGGCCCTCTTGCCAGCCATGCAGACACAGACCCTACCTGTGGTGGGCCCCCCAGGAAGCAGGAGAGACGGTCATGTGAGGATGGGCTCCCGGCTAGGCAAAGCTCAGCAAGACAGAGTAGGAGCAAGGTGGGAGGGTGAGGGGCACAGGGGCTCCTCCACGGGAAAGAGCACATTTGTGCTGGGCTTGGAGGGAAGGATGGAGCAAATGAGAGCGAAGTACCAGCTGAGGGCACAGCACAGGCAAAGCCTGGGATGGGAGGGGTTAGCAGAATTCAAAGGGCAAACAGCCAGGACCACCTCCTGGGGGGCCCAGTTGGGGCCACACTCCAGGGCAGGGCACCGAGCCCACAACGAGGGGGCATCATCTGTCCTCTGAGGATAATGTGGGGAGGCAGGTGAGAAGCCGTGGGAGGCCTTAGAACCAGGCTCTGGATGGGGTTGCAGATCATGAAAAGTGGGATTCTAGAGAAGAGCTGGTGGGCCTGAGTTGCGAGGGAAGGAGTCTTCATGGAGGTGAGTTTAAGCTGGGCCCTGAAAGGGGGCGGGAAGGAGATGTTAGGGAAAGGACTGCAGGCTGGGGGGCTCCGTGGGCACCGTTCACCAGTTTGTGTGGTTGAGCAGCCTTCCTGGGGTGGGGCAAGGAAAAGAGGAGGTTTCAGGGACCACGGTGTCCTAGGCTGCCTCTCACCCCTTACATATCAACTCTACAAAGCCAGGCCCATGGAGCCTCCCTTTACAAATAAGAGCAGATAAAGCTCAGGGAGGCCCAGCAACCTAGCAAGTAATACTAACAAGAGCTACCACTGAGCACTGGAATAGCTAGCCCATTTCCCACAAATATCTTGCAAGTGGGTAAGCCCATCTCACAGATGGTTGGGCCGCTGCATAACACAAAGACAGAGCTGGGGAAGGGCAGGAGTGAGCTCTGAGCCCAGCTCAGTGAAACTCAGAGGGTGGGCCCTTTGAGCGTAGAGGAAAGGGGAAATCAGAGAGGGCTGCCTGGAGGAGGTGACATCAGCAAGCTAATCAGCCCAAGAATATAATCACTCTGCTCCAGCCCTCCATCCCTTGGGCCTTGAAGGTGGTTAAAGGACCAGGGACAGGTTCTGGCTCCCAGGCTCTGCCATCACCCCTGTCCCTTAGGGACCAGAGATAGAGAATTGAGGTGAGGCCAGCTGACACGGTGAGATTCCTGGGGGCCTTGAGTCACTCTCTGCGATCCATTTAAAAGAAGAACTGGCAGCAGAGGATGTGAAACTGCCCCTCTCAGACTCTTTCTTGCTAGGCGTGGAGCAGCAGGAAGGATGTAAAAGTGGATGTCCCGTGAGCCCCAACACACTGTCCGTCTATCCCTCCCACTTGTCTTTGCCAGGGTAAGCACTTGGCAGGGTCATCCCTCTGCCCAGCCAGAGGGCAGCTGACAACCCATAGGTGGCACCTTCTAGCCACGGTTCATCATCCCTCCTCCCAGAGCCCCCACCCTGGACAGAGTGGAGCCTCCGGGACCCAGTTCATAACCTTTCATCCCTCAAGCCAACCTGCAAGACCCAAAGTCACCAGGGCCCATCCCAGTCACCCTCCCAAGCCTCCTGAGAAAGCCCAGGCTCGTCACATGGCCTTCCTGCAGCCCGCCCTGGAGGAAGCCTGTCCTGTGCAGTGACAATAGGATAGGAGGACCAGAGCCCCCTCTGATGGCCTCATAGCTTTAGAATACTTTTTAGACCTCTGGGACTTCACAAACTATTTTGGAGCAGCTGAATTGAGGCATAGCAATCATGATGGTCATTAACAGCCACAACAGCTAACACGGTGCATACGAAGTGTTTCTCAGTGAAGCACCTCAGATAAAATAACTCATTCATTCTCACAGCATCTTGTGAGCTAGGTTTCTATCATCTCACTTTACTGAGGAGGAAACTGAGGCCTGCTGCTGCTGCTCCTGCTGCTAAGTCGCTTCAGTCGTGTCCAACTCTGTGGGACCCCATAGACGGCAGCCAGGCTCCGCCGTCCCTGGGATTCTCCAGGCCAAGAACACTGGAGTGGGTTGCCATTTCCTTCTCCAATGCATGAAAGTGAAAAGTGAAAGTGAAGTCGTTCAGTCGTGTCCAACTCTTAGCGACCCCATGGACTCAGCCCACCAGGCTTCTCTCTCCATAGGATTCTCCAGGCAAGAGTACTGGAGAGACCTTTAATTGATTTTCCCAAAGGCACACAGCTAGTCTGAGGCACTGCTGGAGGTTGAACCCTGGTGGGCTGGCTTAAAGGCTCTGCTTGGAATCACCACATCAGAAGGTGAGGGCCTTGGAATGGGAGGAAGGAAAGACTCGAGGCCACAATACAGGGTTTGGGGGGGACCACCCCAAAATTAGCAGGCACTACCCCATCACTGACCAACCTAGATAGCATATTCAAAAGCAAAGACATTACTTTGCTGACTAAGGTCCGTCTAGTCAAGGCTATGGTTTTTCCAGTGGTCATGTATGGATGTGAGAGTTGGACTGTGAAGAAGGCTGAGCGCAGAAGAATTGATGCTTTTGAACTGTGGTGTTGGAGAAGATTCTTGAGAGTCCCTTGGACTGCAAGGAGATCCAATCAGTCCATTCTGAAGGAGATCAGCCCTGGGATTTCTTTGATAGGAATGATGCTAAAGCTGAAACTCCAGTACTTTGTCCACCTCATGTGAAGAGTTGACTCATTGGAAAAGACTCTGATGCTGGGAGGGATTGGGGGCAGGAGGAGAAGGGACGACAGAGGATGAGATGGCTGGATGGCATCATGGACTTGATGGACGTGAGTCTGAGGGAACTCCGGGAGTTGGTGATGGACAAGGAGGCCTGGCATGCTTCGATTCATGGGGTCGCAAAGAGTCGGACACGATTAAGCGACTGAACTGAACTGAACACAATCCCTATGAACACCATCCCAGCTAACATTCTCCAAGCACTCACGACATCCCAGGTTCTGTGTGGAGTTCTGGAGTATCAAGACCAGGCACCAAGATTAGGAGGAAGCCCGTGCAATGATGCCTGCTGCGTGCAATGCAAGCCACCTCCCTGAGCCTAGTCCTTCCACACTGGAATCACAAAATGACCTTGTATATCCACCCTCTTTCCTTCTCTCTCCCCTCCTGCCCTTCCTTTTTTCCTTCCTTTTCCCTCTCTTCTTCCTTTCCTCTTTCCATTGATCTTTTGTAACTTGTGGTACTTATAGTCCTGGCCCAGTGCCATGAGAAAACGTCGGTTTCCATATCCATATAGTGATGGCTCTGAACTAATCAGTGGTCCCTGCCCTGAGCTTCTGCCTGTCCCTTTCTGCCTGTTCCCTCCCCAGGCTCAGCCACTCTGCCCCCAGAGGAAACCCAGGCCTGCAGGGAGGTCAGGGCCACAATGAGGGTTTGGAAAACCCAAGCAGAAATCATACATGGGCAAGGGGCCACGGCCCTCCCGGCCTCCTTGGGACATCCCTGTAGGGTGCCTGCTGTAGCCTGGGGAGAGATGGAAGGGCTGGGGTCCAGGAACTACAGAGACTGGGTGGGGAGGAGGGGATCTGGGCCAGCCTTCCCTTTCCCCTATCTCCTGCCCCTCCCCCAGCAAGACCCTGAGACTATTCACATCCCACCTCTAAGATTTCAGCTGTTCTAGGATTCAATTCTCTCCCTGCTCTATTTTTCTTCTTCTTTTGCAATCTCCAAGAAACTCGAGCTGCCAGATGGGTGGGGGAGACGATTGTTTTCTGTCTGACATCTGGATTTCATTAGCAGCCCTGGGCATGCTGACTCAGGAATGGCAGCTCCCCTGGGCTCAGACCTTTCCCAGACCCCTCACAGTGCCTGGTCCTTGCCGGACGCAGGAGGCACAGGTGCCAACATCCTTCAGACCTCCCCCAGTAACTAGCCCCCCAAGAACACCTTGGGTGTGGTGGAGGCTGAGGACTTAGAGAATTCTGCTCCCAGTTCAGCGCCTGCCTGATGGGTGGCTGCCAGCTGGGCGTGGCTGGGCGTGACCACCATGAAGGCTTCAGGGAAGGACACTAGGTCCTGGATGGACTGCCTCCATCTGTACCCCAGTCTCCATTCCTACAGAGGCACCGAGTGGGCCATCGAGGCAAAGAGCCCTCCACTGATCCCCAACAGCAGATACAATTTGGAGATGAGGAAAGGTGGCCCAGAGAGCAAGTGACTCATCCAAGGTTGCACAGCTGGTAAAAAGTAGAGCTGGAACTTGAACTCTGGCTTTGAGATTATACATTTGAAGCTGTTTCCTCTGACCTCAACAAGATATCCCTTCACTAACATCAGGGTCCTTCCTGGTGGCCTATGGACACTCAACCCTGTCTGAGTTTCAGAGGAAAGGTAGTATCTGGAGTTTTCACATCATATCATCCATCAGAGAGGCCTGCAGTGGCCATCCAACCTAAAGCAGCCTCAGACACTCTTCAGGGAGGACACCAGTGGATCCCCTCCTCCACAGTGAAAGTGAAAGTTTCTCTGGCTTAATTGTGTCCGACTCTTTGCAATCCCATGGACTGTAGCCCACCAGGCTCCTCTGTCCATGGAATTCTCCAGGCAAGAATACTGGAGAATACTGAAGAATATCCCTTCTCCAGGGGATATTCTTGACCCGGGGATCAAACTTGGGTCTCCTGCATTGCAGGCAGATTCTTTACCATCTGAGCCACTATTTTATGACCTTATTGGTATAAAGATAAATATCACTCAGACTGGATTCATTATTATACACTTACTATTATTCATTTTTTTCTTTCTGGTTTTAAGATAAATGAAAATTACGATATTTTTGTGAGCCCCTGAAAGAACAGTGCTTCAGCATGTCTGCTTCTCCCAGAGAAGCTGGCCTGGCAGTCCTGGTCAAAGCACTCACATTCTGCACAGCAGTTCTTGTCATCTTATATCTCCTTCTTATTGATTTGTGCTTATTGTCTGACTTCACCCAATACTACATGTCTCCAAGAGAGTGGGACTCTTTCCTAGTTTGTTCACTATGGCATCCTCAAAGGCCTGCTATGCACTTGGCACATGGCAGACATTCAATGAATGTCACTAAATGAATAAAGGAAGAGGAGCCTATCTTCTCAGGCAAGTGTATTTGAATCCCAGGTAGTGGCATCCCACTGGCCACTTCAGCGATTTAGCAGCACCTCCTCTACTGCTTACCCCTGTTTCCCCCTACCCACCTGGTCACCAGCCCCCATAAATGCAACCTTCTCATCATGTCTAAGATTTGTCCCCTCACCTTCAACTTTCCTTGCCCTTGCCTTGTATCTGGTCTTCTCATCTCTCCATGTGCCTGGACTGGTTTGGTCTGCAGTCTTGCCTCCTCCATCCTGGCCTCCCAACTGCCACCAGCGTGATCTTTCAAAATGCCAATCTGAGTGTGTCACCTAAAACCCCTGGATGGCTTCTCCTGGCCCTCCAGATAAAGTCCAGACTGTGTAGCCTGGCACACAAATCCTCCACCACCTGCTGCAGCCATACCTCCCGCTCCTCCCCTCAGGCACCCAGAGTGCTAGCTGTCGCCAAGGGCTCGTGGTTCCCGGAAAGCAAATTCCTACTATTAACACACTTTCCTGGAAGCCTTCCCCGCTTTGGACTCAGACTCCTCCTCTCTGAGGCCTCCCATGAAGCCCCAGGCAAAGCTGGTCCCTCACTGCAAATATTATAGCCCTGATCACCCTGAATGGTCAACAGCATTTCTGTTGTCCACACTGTGCCACGGTGGACAAAGGTCAGGCACTTTTCCCCATAGGCCTGATGCACAGTAGGCACTTAGGAAGCTCTGGGCGGTTGTAGTGAGGGCTGGGCTGGACTCTGTCCTGGACAGATTGTGTGTCCTGAACAAGGCCCCACCACATACACACATACCATACAGGCAAATGTGGATGGCGCAGAGCAGGTCCCGCCACACTGGTGTGCAGAGGCCAACGTGAGACGTACGGGGGACCCTGAGGGCAGGCCCAACAGAGCACCCCATGGCTCCCCTACAGCCACCTGGAGATGCTGCAGTCACCACAGCTGGCACGACCAACCCTGGCCTCCTTGACTGCACAAGGGCAGCAAACACCCTGGGGCTGGACCGGTGGAGGAATCTGCCAGATAAGAGGCCTTGGCCAGACCAGGCCTGATATGGGTTTTGTCCACATTGTCTTTGTCCCTCTTTATTTCTAGCAACCCATCTTTTTAAAGAACGCTGACTTTCTGAGAAAGATGGTGGAGATCAAAACCTGGATGCTGACGTGGGAGGTAGGATCTAATTTAAAAAGCATGGGCTCTGGAATCAGGAAGCCCTGAGTTTCAATTCCAGCTTTGCTGTTCATTAGCTCTATGACCTTAGGCGAGCCACCCAACTTCTGTGGGCCTTGGTTTTATCATCTGGCGATTGACCTGATAGGGTTTTTGAGATAATTAAAGGAACTGGTACATATCACACACTAAGCTCAGAGGTAAACTCAGTGCTTAGAGAACACTGTTATTGCTGTTCACATTATTATTATCACCCTTGAACAGAAACCAGGCATACTGTACACAGATAGCTACAGGGACAGGTGTTTTTAAAGAGGTCAATGATAAACATTCTTGAATCCTAGTTTTCTTGGGCCAGTGCTGACGCTAGCTGGAGAGAAATCCTGGCCAGGCACAGCCTCACCCCACAAAGAGAGGTCGCCTTCCACCAACATTGGAAATTTATCTCTGGCACTTTCTGCCTCTGCTTCTGGGGCTCCTCTTCATACAGTGCCCAATCCTCTTGCATTGCACCTGATAGCTATGAGAAGCCTCACCAGTCTAAGGAGCTGAGCTCTGAGCACTTCTCTCTCCCCTTCAGGTTGGAAAAGAATCAATTAACAGGTCACCATCCTCTGGTGCCTGTATCCCACTCCCCAGGCTGTTGGCAGTGAATGCTTTAACCACGTTTTCATTGCACCCTTTCTCTGAGCCTGGGGCTCCATGGCAGCTTCAGGACCCAGGGAGGGCTGGCCTAGGATTCTGCACGTCTACCTCTAGTTAGACCATTTAAGATTTTAAAAGCATTTAAACATCATTCCACAAAAAGGGAGGAGAGAAAGGAGTAGAAAAGTCATTCAAAGAAATGATGGCTGAAAGCGTCCCAAATCTGATTTAAAACTTCAATCAGCACATCCAAGTAGCTCAACAGACCCAAAGCAGTATAAAGATGAAGAGATTCACAAATAGACGCATCACAGTAAAACTCCTGAAAGCGAAAGAGAAGAATCCTGAAAGCAGTGAGAGAAAAATGGCATGGCATTTACAATTGATTTCTAATAATAACTGACTCCTTATCAGAAACAATGGAGGCCAGCGAGCAGGGGATAACATATTCAAAGTGCTCAAGTTAAAAAATATCTGTCAGCCAAGAATTCTATACCCAACAAAGTGATCCTTAAAATAATGAAAGTGAGATAAAGACATTTCCAGATAATTCCCCATTGCTAGCACACCAATCTTTCAAGAAATACTAAAGGAAGTTCTTCAGGCTGAAAACAAGTGACCCCAAAGACTAATGAAAATACACATGAAAAGGCAAGGAGCAAGATAAGGTGATTAAGTAATTGTAAAAGACAATATAACTGTGTACTTCTTTTCCTCTCTTAGCTAATTCAAAATATTTGTCCTATAACATATAGAAATATAGTACCTTTTCCAATAATAGCACAAAGAAAGTGGGTGGGAGAAAATGTGTCTTGAGCTAAGGAAATGACACCAAGTGGTAATTTGAATTCACAGGAATAAATGATGAGAATTCAACATGTGAAATAAGAAGGCTAACACGAAAAAAGCAATAGATATATGATTGGTCTCATTTCTTCTCTCAGCTTCTCCAAAACACATAAAGTTAAATAAAGTAATAATTCTAACAAGCATTGTTGAGTTTGTAATATACACGGATGTAATATGTATAACAAGAATGCCACAAGAGCAAGGAACAAAGAATAGAACCATAAGGGAGTAACATTTCTCACTGGAGTTAAGTTAATATAAATCTGAAGCATATTTGATGAGTTAAGGGGTATAAGACCTGGAGCAACCACTAAGGAAATAACTAAAAAATGGTGAAAAAATACTTAAAGAAATTAAAATGTTACATTAGAAAATTATCACTTAATGCAAAAGGAAGCAGGGAAGGAGGAACAAAGGAACAAAAAGGAGATGAGCAATTTCAAAAACAAAGTAAAATGGCAGATCTAAATCCAACTATATCAATAATAGCATATATAAAAAGTGCATTAACAATAGCATTATCAATAATGTAAATGGATTAAGCGACCCAAACAAAAAGCAAGGATTGTCAGGTTGAATAAAAAGTAAACCAAGATCTAACTATACGCTGTCTACAGGAGACACACTCTAGATCCAAAGATATGAACTGATTGAAACTGAAAGGATGGGAAGAGATATATCAGATAAACAACAACCATAAGAAGGCAGGCTATGCTAACATCAGGCTAAGTGAAAGAAAATGAAGTTGCTCAGTCGTGTCTGACTCTTTGTGACCCCATGGACTGTAGCCTACCAGACTCCTCTGTCCATGGGATTTCCAGGCAAGAGTACTGGGGTGGGTTGCCATTTCCTTCTCCAGGGGATCTTCCTGACCCAGGGATCGAACCCAGGTCTCCTGCATTGCAGGCAGACGCTTTACCCTCTGAGCCACCAGGGAAGCCCTAATATCAGGCTAAATGGACTTTAAAACAAAAAATATTGCTAGATAAAGAGGGACATTTTCTAATGACAAAAGGATTACTCCATCAGGAAAATACAGCAGTTATAAACAAGCATGTGTGTGTACTCAGTGGCTTCATTCGTGTCTGACTCTCTGCAACCCTATGGACTGTAGCCCACCAGGCTCCTCTGTCCATGGGATTCTTCAGGTAAGAATACTGGAGTGGGTTGCCATGCCCTCCTCCAGGGGATCTTTCTGACCCAGGGATCAAACCCATGTCTCTTGTGCCTTCTGGACTGCCAGGCAGATTCTTTACCACCAGGACCACATGGAAAGACCATCAGAAACACAGATGTACTAATGGCAGAGCATCAAAAGACATGCATCAAAAAGCAACAGAACTGCAGAAAAATGATCAATTCAACAATAATAGAGATGTCAATACCCCATTTACAATAATTTACAATATAACTAGGTTGCATGTCGACAAGGAGTCAGAAGACATGAACAACACTATAAGCTTACTAGACCTAATACACATCTGCAGAATACTCCACCCAGCTGTATATTCTCAGGCGCACATGAACTGTTCTCCAGGACAGACCACATTTTAGGCTATGAAACAAACCACAATAAATTTAAAAGCACTGAGATAATATAAAATATGTTTTCCAACCACAATTGGATAAAATTAGAAATCATTAAAAAAGGATACTTGAGAAACTCACAAATATATGGATATTAAATAACATACTCCTAAATAACTGGTGGGTCCAAGAAGAAATCACAAAGGAAATTAGAAAATATCCTGTGATAAATGAAAATACAACATACCGAAATTTATGGGATGCAGCTGAGAGGAAAATTTATAGCTAAAAACACCTCTATTTAATTTAAAAAAAAAATGTACAATCAGTATTCTAATCTTCAACCTCAAGATACGAGAAAAAGAAGATCAACTAAACATAAAGCAAGCTGAAGAAGGGAAATAATGAAGATTAGCGTGAAGAATTGAAAGCAGGACTCAAAGATATTTGTGCATCCATGTTCAAAGCAGCATTATTCACAACTGCCAAAAGGCAGAAACAATCCAGTTGTCCACTGATGAATACATGAACAAATAAAATGTGGTAGACACACAGATACACACACACACACACACACACACACACACAATGGAATATTATTTAGCCTTTAAAAGGGAAGGGAGTTTTTAATAAAAATATATCACAAGGCAAAAAAAAGGAAGGAAACTTTGACACATGCTATAATATGAATGAAACTCAAGGACATTATACAAAGTGGAAACAAGCCAATCACAAAAGGATAAATACTGTATGATTCCATTGATATGTGGTACTTAGAGTAGCAAAATTCTTAAGACAGAAAGTATAATAGTTTCCAGGGGGTGGGTGAGGGGAGGGGAGAGAACTATTGCTTAATGGGTACAGAGTTTCAGTTATGCAAGATAAAAAGAGTTCTGGGGATGGCTGATGGAGATGGTTGCACAATAATGTGAATGTACTTAATGCCACTGAACTGTGTACACTGAAAAATGGTTAAAATAGTACATTTTATGTTGCATGTATTTTTCTACAATTTTTTAAAAGATTAGCATAGAAAGTAATGAAATGAGAGTAGGAAAGAAATAGAAGAAATCAACCAAACCAAAAGTTGGTTCTTTGAAAAGCTTAACAAAGTTAACAAACCTTTAGCTAGAATGACCAAGAAAAAGAGAGAAGACTCAAATTATAAAAATCAGACATGGTAGAGGGGGACATTATAAAACAAAATAAAAAGGATTATAAGAGAATATTATGAACAATCTTCATGCCAAGAAATTAGATAACTTAGATGACATGGAAAAATTCTAGAAATACAGAAACTACAGAAATTGATTCAAGAAGAAATAGAAAAGCTGAATAGACCCATAACACATAAAGAGATCTAACTGGTAATTTAAAAGAATCTACCCACAAAAGAAGACCCATGCTTGGATGGCTTCACAGGTGAATTCCACCAGCCATTTAAAGAAGAATTAATATCAATTCCCCACAAACTTTTCCAGAAAGTAAAAGCGGATGGAACCCTTCCCAAATCATGGAGCTAATAAACGCTATTATATGCACAAACCTTGAAAACAATATGCTAAGTAAAAGAATCCGGTGACAAAAGGCCACATAGTATATGAATCTATTTATATGAAAAGTCCAGAATAGGGAAATCTACAGACATAGAAGGTAGATTGGTGATTATTAGGAGATGGGGGACCAGAGGGTGATAGCTAGAGAGTATGAGGTTTCTTCTTAAGGTAACAAGAAAAGTTCTTTAATTGACTGCAGTAATGGCTACACAGCTCTGTGAATATACTAAAAGTCATCGACTTGTCTATTACAAATAGTGAATTATATCTCATTAAAGCTGTTCCCCAAAATAAACATTCCACTTTTCAATATTAAAAATGCTGAGCTCTTACATAATAGTTCATTTGAAACAAGGGTTTCCACCTGTTCCTTCATTCAGGAAGACATACTGAGCACCTGTTGCCCTGTGCGGTACCTGGGCAGGCAGAGGTCCAGAGATGAATTCAGTCCAGCACCTGGGGCTGGTGGTCAGCAGAGAAGTGGGGAGCATCCAACCCTATTCCAGCCTGCTAAAATCCTTAGCCAGGCATGTGCACTCCACACTGTGACACAAGGGAGACAAAAAGAATGCTGGCCAACAGTTACCGAGCACTCACTGGGCGCCAGGCACTGTGCTAAGCACTTTTCATGCATTACTTCATGGAGTCCCCACGGCAGTCCACGATGTTAGTGTCAATAGCCTCATTTTACAAATGAGTAAAGGGAGGTCCTCGGGCCTGCAGGCATCCTAGACAGAATTGGGTTTGAGATGGGGCTAGAAAAGGACCTCTAGGGAGAACGTGAGGCTTCACAGGCTATGGCTTCTCAGCTTGGAGCAGCATGGATGCTCAAGGAAGCAGAGAGCACCGAGGTCCCAAGAGCAGGGTTCAGCCCTCTCTGCAGCCGTCCTCTCCTGAGACTCTGTTTCTTCAGCTGTAAAATGGAGCTATTATTCCTACTTCGGCCACAGTCGAGAGCCCTGCACAAGATTAGTGAACACACTGTATAACATATAGCACCATGCTAGGAAGCAAGAGGTACTGAGGAGAGGCACCCTCTGTCCCGCACGTTGGCAAGACTCTGGCCCCATCTGGGAAAGAGCAGCATGCACAAAGCTCACACACACACCTCTTCACTGTCCCTCTGCCTCGCATTCATCATCCGTTGCCTTTGGATACTGGTCACCCCTCACTCATCAACCTGCCACCCCCACTCAAGCCCCTCTCCTGGAAGCTTTCCTGGGCTGCCCACCCAGTAGACACTCTCGGGGGGCTCTGAGAAGTTGCACCCGTAACAGGAGGTATTAAAAGTACTCAGCACACTGGGCAGATGTGAGTGTTTAAGGAAATGCTTGGAAAGCACTTAGCACTTAGCACAGTGTCCATCTCCTCCTTAAACAGGGTAGAGTCCTGCTCCACCCTGGAGTCAGGGTGACTGAGGGCTGACAGGCCCTGTGTGTGGGGTGGCGTGGGGGGGGCTCAGTCAGGGAAGGCATGGGGGGCTGCTCACTGGGTGGGCCCAGGCACATCCTTTAGCACCAACCAGATCCTCAGCCATCTGCTGGCCTCTCGGCCCATCCCTAGAACCCCGGGGGCTAGGGGCCTGACCCTCTGCCAGGGTGCCCTCATGCCA
>SJXQ01005508.1:58851-71637 GCA_006408695.1 Aepyceros melampus | reverse complement strand
TTACCTGGGGGCAGTCCTTGATGTAGTGCCCTTTGTTGAAGCACAGGTGGCACAGGTAGTTGGGGGGGGGCCGCTTGCTGGGCTTGCGGGTCTCGGAGGCGAGGCTCAGGTCGGAGAAATGCTCGGTGAGGGAGCTGAGGCCGTCAGCGATGTTGTTGAGGGAGCCGTAGGGTGAGGCACTCTTGTACACGCTGCTGCTCAGCGCCTGAGGGGGACAGAGGCTGTGAGGCCTGGAGGCCTGGCCACGGGTGCAGCCACGGCCTCGTGAGCCCTTCCACAGGCTCGTACTCACACACACAAATTCATGCTGATACTTTGTTTTTTGTCTTCCCTGATCTTTTATTTTTTCTTTTCTACTTATTTTTTTATTGAAGGATAATTGCTTTACAGAATTTTGTTGCTTTCTGTCAAACCTCAACACGAATCAGCCATAGGTATACGTATATCCCCTCCCTTCTGAACCTCCCTCCCATCTCCCTCCCCATCCCACCCCTCCAGGTTGATACAGAGCCCGTTTGAGTTTCCTGAGCCATACAGCAAATTCCCGTTGGCTATCTGTTTTACATATGGTAGTGTAAGTTTCCATGTTACTCTTTCCATACATCTCACCCTCTCCTCCCCTCCCCCCATGTCCATAAGTCTATTCCCTAAGTCTGTTTCTCCATTGCTGCCCTGCAAATAAATTCTTCAGTACCATTTTTCTAGATTCCGTATATACGCATTAGAATATGATATTTACTTTTCTCTTTCTGACTTACTTCACTCTGTATAATAGGTTCTAAGTTCATCCACCTCATTAGAACTGACTCAAATGTGTTTCTTTTTATGGCTGATAATATTCCATTGTGTATATGTACACAACTTTTTATTCATTCATCTGTCAATGGACATCTAGGTTGCTTCCATGTTCTAGCTATTGCAAATAGTGCTGCAATGAGCAATGGGATACGTGTGTCTTTTTCAATTTTCATTTCCTCAGGGTATATGCCTAGGAGTGGGATTGCTGGGTCATATGGTGGTTTTATTCCTAGTTTCATACCGACTCTTTAGTCACCTGTGGGCTCTGGCTTCCTGGAGCCCATGTTCAAATCCCAACTCGAGTTGTGCATCCACGGACAAGCCCGTGAACCATCCGGGACCCCAGTGACCCCATCCAGTAAACAGGATTAATGACAGCTACCTCCAAGGGTTCCTAGGAGGCTAACATAACCCTTTATTTCCTGGCCTGGCACTGGGGAAGTACTCAGTATATGATGATGGTGATGGTAGTGATCATTAGTTCTTTACTCGCTGCCAGGAGGTAAGAAAAGCAGCAGAAAGCCACCTGCTAGAGCCGGAACTCTGCCGTGTGCAGGTGGGGTGGCCAGCTCGCAGCCTTGTTCCACTGGACGGAAGGTGAGACTGAAGTCCGGCGCTTTGCCTGGCCTCATGCAGCCCGACGCCTGTGCACAGTGGGCCCGGGCAGCCCTCAGCCCGGCCTGGGCCAGCTCTCTGGAAGCCCGGGGAGGAAACGGCCCACCTCTCTCACCTCTCCCACCTCCAGTTGACAGGAACCAGATGTCTTGCCTGGCTTCAAAGCAGACGCGGCTCAGGCCCCCTCCTGGTGTATACAGCCTCTATTTATAGGAGTCACGGGCTCTGGGCGGCCAGGCACACTGGAATTCAGCAAAGGTGGGGCCTGCAGTGAGGCTGGCAGAGAATGGCCCTGAGACCCTTCTCCCGGGGCCAGGCCAAGGCTAGAGAGAGGTAGCTTCCCCAGGGGCTGATGACAAACCTGGGCACAGGGCTCAGGTTACTAGGCTCCAGTTCTTGGGCGTATACACCAGTGGGGACAGTTCTTTTTCTGTGTCCCCTCAGTGTAGGAAGGGAGGGGAGTAAGCTGAGAGCTGGTCCAAGGGAATCAAGACACCCCTCCTCCAACCAGGACAGAGCCCACACCTCACACGTGCATGCCTCTGGAGGTCTAGCACTCCTCCCTGGAGGACACAGCCCTCACTCTTCTTGCCTCCCTGGACACCCTGCTCTGTGACTCTGGCCCAGCCCTTTCCCTCTCTGGGCCTCTTTTCTCTCTCATGGAGGCTTAGACCAAAGTCTGGGATCTGGGAGGAAAGACAGAGACACGTCAACCAGGGCAGCTCAGGCCCAACACACAGTCAGTCCTCAGTGACTGTGCATTGAAACTTAAAGGCTCCTGATGACATCTTGGGCTTCCCTGGTGGCTCAGCTGGTAAAGAGTCCGCCTGCCATGCGGGAGACCTGGGTTCGATCCCAGGGTTGGGAAGATCCCCTGGAGAAGGGAAAGGCTACCCACTCCAGTACTCTGGCCTGGAGAATTCCATGGACTATATAATTCATGGGGTCACAAATCTCTGCTCTACCACTGCACAAGGCCACTGTGGAAATCCCGCACGAACCTGCATCCAGTCTGAGGGTAACTTTCCAGCTCCCAGGTGGCCCCAGACGGTCCATCCTGGAAGGCAGAGGGTCCCCCATCCTTGGGGGAGCGGTATGCGAGCCAAGATAGGACAACCTTAAGGGATGTGGGGAGAGTCCCAGCGGAAGTGGGGTTAGATGATATTAGTAACACGAACTGAACCCTTTAATGCCCCTGGAGCTGGAAGCTTTACGTGTGTTAAGATAACTAACGCTCACCACAGCTCTATGAATCACTGTCCCCATTTTACAGATTAGGTCAGTGTGTCCAAACTTGCATTGAATGACCTGGGAAACTTTTAACCAATACAGTTTTTCTGGGTCCCACCTGAGACTTATCAAAGCAGCCACCAGGGACTGAGGGCCCAGAATCTGTTTTGCTTCACTGTGGTAGAAAATACGATACGTAAAAACCTATCTTTTTAACGATGTTTAAGCGAGCAGCTCAACGGCACTAAGCACATTCACATTATTTATAGTGCAAACATCACCACCATCCATCTCCAGGAATCTTTCATCATTCCAAATTGAAACTCTGTCCCCATTAAACACTAACTCACCACACCCCCTTCACCCCTAAGCCCAAGTCAGCATTTTCAATCTCCCTTGGAAGGTACGACCTTCCTAGCCCTACCTGGCCTTGGGAGCACCTGGACTTTCCAACCATCAAGGTTTCTCCTTAGCTTGTCTCTAGGCCTCTCCCCATCCAAGCTGGTCTGGGGGAGGGCAGTGTCGCCCCAGCCTCCCAGAGAAAAGTTCATCCAAACAAGAAACTTGAAGTTCCAAATGGTGTGACTCATTCTCATGACTGGGAAATGCAATTTCACAAATAACAACCCTCTTTTTTTTTTTTCTTTCTTTCCTTTTTCCTTTTTTTCTTCTTCTTCTTTTTTTTTTTTTTTTTCTGGATAAGATTTAAGCAAGTCCACAGGAATCAGGGCTGTTTTGGCAGCAAATTGTCAAGAGGAAGGGGAAGTTTGGTGGGTGCCACAACTGCACTAATTATACCCTGAAAAACCTCTCCCCCATCTTGTGGCCACGCACCCCTGCCCGTGGGCAGCCCCGTGGGTATCCCTGGGCAGGCAGGGGCCTCCGAGCAGACTGTCCTCCCCCTGGCAGCTTGACACCCCTCCCACCGCCTCAGGAAGGTCATGGCTTTGTTCCTCAGGAGGGTCACACAGGCAGCTGTGGGTCAGAGGAGCGGGGCCAGGGCTCCCCTCCCCGCCGCCTCTCCCCATCCAGTGTACACTGGCCTGGCCCTCACAGCTGCTCCAACTGCCTTCCCCAGCCCCAGTTCAAGACGACACCAGGAAAAGATGAAAGGAAGGAGCAGTCAGCCGACCCAAACTCACTCTGAAGTTATGATAGAGAAAGTGAGGCCAGGGGCACAGACCAGGGCAGGCAGCCAGGCCTAAGGGCCGGGAGTTCTGCTTGCCGGCTGGCTGGATGGGCGGGTGGGGCGGCAAGCTGTTTCCTCTCTGAAGCCCTGAGGAGCTCGGCCCATGGAGGTAAAAGGCGAGCGGGTCTCTCAGCCGTTTCCATGGCCTGTGAGGACTGACCGGAGCAGAGGCCAGGACACACAGAACTCCCTCCCCTCTGCCCATGGAGCCTGGCCCCAAGCTTTTGGATTTCCCACATGTAACAGGGAGCAGAGAAGGAGGGCAAACTTTATGATCTCTGCAGGCCTGCTTTTTTAAGGTCTAGACACTCAGGTACTGAAAGATGCCCCCAGAGCATGGTACACAAGAGGGCACTTCATTCACAAGGGTACCACCTCTCCCAAGTCCTGCCGCTCGTGGCTGGAGGGCAAGTCTGGGCAGGGCTTCCCTTCATCAGTCAGCCCCTAATTCTGCAACAGCAAGGCTATTCCCCTCGGCGTCTTACTGGCCACTGCTTTTCTTGCTGTCCACCCCTGGGATGCCCACCCTGGATCCAAACCCTCCAGGATCTGGTTCTTGACCTGGTTCTGACTCCAGTGATGTGGCCATGAAGCCCCCTTCTTCTTGCTCAGGCTGGGCTCCAAGGGAAGGTGTGAAAAGCACAGGTTCAGGTGCTCCTAAGGCCCCACTGGCTACAGAGGCCCCAGCCCCCTCCAGAGGTCATCCAGACCTCCTGGCCAAAGCCCTGTGCTGCGGGCTGGGATGGGAACTCCCCCGCCCTGGCCTGAAAGGAGCTCTGAAGTCTGTCTCTCATCTCTATACAGAGATACCTCTTCGTCTCTCCACAGGGCTGAACACCCCCGAAGGCAAAGATTCTGCCATCCTCCACTGCCCCAGAGACCAGACTCCAGTGCTCTTTAAGCCCGTGATAGTCCTGCATGTAGACAGTCACAGGCAGGAAGGGGGCTCCACTTGACAGATGGGGATGTGGATGCCCTAATGCCTTGAAGGATTTAGCTCAGGGTCTCTGAGTTCCCATGGACTAAGTCGGAGGCTGCTGTCACCCCAGAGTCTGCTGCGCTGGCTGGGGGGTGGGGGCTGCCCCATTAGAGTATGGCTCTGGGTCATCTCGGCCCAAATGAACAGCCTTGGGGAGGAGACCACCTCCTTCCTCCCTGGGTCAGTGACCCCAGCCGCGAGCAGGAAGCGTGGGATCCTTATGCCACATGCGGGGAACAAAGCAGCAGATTCCTGTCCATGGCTGGAACTTCTCCAAGGTTCTGGCTCGACTGCTGGGGAAAGTTAGATGGGAAGAACTATAGTTTATTCCGAGCCTACTTGTATCACATACTCGACTGGATCCTTTCCCTTTCTTAAGACTCATACCTGCCAAGAACACCGTTTAGATGGTCCTTGTCGGGCTGGTTTTATAGAACTGGAAACTGAGGCTCAGAGAGGCTGAATAACTTGCCCAAGGAAACACAACCAGCACGCATCTGAGAGGAGATTCACAGCCCGATCTGCTGGCCTGTTACATTTCAGCTCCCGAATGGCCTCCAAGGCTTGTCTTTCCCTACAGGAAGGGGAGCCACCTGGCAAGGACCATCTTCCTTGGCACAGAGGCCCTGTGACTCCACATTGCCAAGCCCCTCAGGCTGGTGAGACAGGGTACCAGCTTCTCTGGGTTGTGTGAGGGGCTTGGGCCCCGGGGTTTGTGGTTCTGCTGAGGGTACACAAGGAGAGATTTCCAAGGCCAAGTCAACCTGGCCACCATCCCCAGGACAGAAAGAGGGCGCAGTGGGAGAGGCAGGCAGGAGTCGAGGCAGGTGGGCAGGAGCTTCTGAGGGCAGCCAAGAAGAAGAAGAGATGGGTGCAAGAAGAGAAGAGGGGACAGCTGGCAGAGGTGGGCGCAGCACCACGGGTAAGGTCTGTGCAGAGCAAATGCGGAGTCTGCTGCCTCCGGGGCCTGAGAAGGCCTGAGAGGAGGAATCCTCTGGTCCTAGTTCCCAGCTCTGTGGGGGTTCTTCCATTCTTCCATCAGCTGAACAACCCCTTCCTTATCCCCCAAAGCCATCCGTGTCCACACTGCTATACACACACACAGACATGCACGCCCACACTCCTCTCTTTGGAACAAGAAACCATTCATCTCACAAATGACTCCACCCCTTCTCCAAGGAGATCTGCATTTCTTCACCCCTAGGGTCTATCTGGGACTCCAGCCCCTGGGGTCAGACACATACACATACTCACAAACACACATACATTCTATACAAAAAGCAGGGGTGGATGTGGGCTGAGCTCAGGGATAGGAGACAGCCATGGCCAAGGATGGAGTGGGCCAATGGGAAAGTGAAGTCAGATCAAGGTTTCCCCAGCTGTGGTTAGACCCCAGTTCTGCTCCTATTTCCAAGGTCTGAAGATGACCTGTGGGCCAAGAATGCAGCAGTGCTGACCATTACAGACGCAGCAACCCTCCACTCAGGACCCCTATGGGCACTGTTGCCTCCTGGAAGTCCATTCACCAGGGGTGTGCAAAACACAGCCCCCTGGACACAGCCAGAACTTGATGGGGGGTTCAGATTTCAATAAGCAGGCTGTGTTCTTCTTGGTAAGGGGAGCTGGGAAAGAGAAATGGGAAAAGAAAGGTTCAAGGGATGGAGGAGGACAGTGGCAGAAGATGGAGTGGAACAGACCCCCGGGAGGCTCCCCCTCCCCAGTTAGTCTCTTCTGCTCCCCTGCAGGTCACCACTCACCTGGCAGGGGTTCACATTTCATAGCCTGCTGCCCAGCTCCCCAGCTCGAGCATAGGCACTGGGGATGGGCTGCCTCTCGCTTCTAGACCAAATGCATTGAATGAAAGCAGAAAGTATGGATCTGAGAATCTGAGGACTAGATGGTCCTTAGTAGTTAGACAATCTGGGGCACCACCAAGCCTTGCAGCCTCTGCAGCAAGGGGCCTGGATTTGAGGTCCACTGTCCACATGATCCCCCTGAAATCATGTGCAAATGCAAGTTCTATGTGTGCATGGATAAGCATGCTGTGTGCATCGCACTGAGGAGAGGAACTTGAGCTGCTTTCAGATTCTCAAAGAGGCCCACAGCCAAAGAAGGTCAAGAACCCTTCACACACCTAAACTTCTGCTGGGACACCTCTATGCATAGGGTTTCATGACTCTCACATCAGCTCTTTAAAATTTATCAAGCAATTCATAAACACTTCTTCCGTGAGATAAAACAAAAGGCTAAGAGGCTGAGGAAAGTGTTCCCTAGTCACAAGTCTGGGGAAGGAAGAGGAGGAGAGAGTCCACGTCATCCATCTACCCATCCACCTAGCGAATGTCAGCTGAGCACCTTGTCTGTCCCAGACACTGACCAAGCATGGGATACTGGGATTACCAAGTGACAGGATGACAGGATTCCTATTCTCAGAGTGCTGACACATATGGTAATATTTCACAGCAATACCGACTGTTCAGATATGCTTTACCAGAAGCATGTACCATTTCTCTGTCACGGGACATGGAAGGAGGGAGGTGCATTCCCCATGGCAGCCAGGTAAAGCCTTCAGAGAAGAGACACCCACTGGGGCCATAAAGAAATAAGCTGGAATCTGTCAGTTATACAAGGACACTCCACAGCGTTAGAAGCAGTGGAAGCAACAGCAAGTGCAAAAGCTTAGAGTGAAAGCTTGGTGCTAGTGTTTTCAGAATCCTCAAGTGAATCTATATGGCCAGAGGAGGGCAGAATAAAGATTATACATCCTAGCCACCACCACCCACACCATACACACAGGGGACCAAGCCCCGAGACACACCCTGGAGCCCTGATCCTCAGCTGATTCCCTGACTTTATCTTCCTCCTCTTGAAGAGCCTTAGTTTCCCCACCTGCATAATGGGGCTGCTGCACCCAGTGGGTGCTATGAGACCAGAGTGCTAGGAAGTCCTCGGTGTCCGTCTCCTCTGCCTCCCCCAAGCCAGGCCACCCTTGGACTCATGCCCCACAGAGTCCCAGACTGGAGCAAGGACATGACAGAAAACCCAGGACCCATGAGCAACGCCTGCCACTCTTCAGAAGGTTTGGGACTGGAGACAAATCAAGTGAGGCACTGAAGCCTGACAGAGCACCCTGGTTAATGCATGCCCCATACTGGCACCCAGGGCACGATCCAGGTGAATGCCACCCGCACCAGCAGGGTGAGCCAACGGGACAGCTGTGGTTGGGATGGAGGAGACTTCTAGGTCGAGCCCTGCCACTGACTTGCTGAGTTACCAGCCAGGCCTCCATTTTTCTCTTCTGGGGCCATGAAGAAAAGACGCCTAGAAGAAAGCACCACCACCCAAAGTAAGGGATGCTTCTCCGCAGGGTCTTTCTCTTGGTGCTGACAGGGCCTGACTTTCTGTCATTGCTAATTCTCTATTACTAACGCTGCCTGCTTTCCTCCCTTCCACCTGACTCAGAAGGTCCATGAGGTGTGGTCTCCCTCCGAGTCTAGGCCCGCCCTGTCAACTGAATTTGACGGAGGGAGGGTCAGGCCACCTCGGCCAACAGGCCCTCGAATGACAGTCTCCCTTGTCTGAGTCAGAGCTCAGCTTTCCAGGGCTGGCCAGAGGGAGCCGGGCATCTTCCCAAGCTCCCAGCTGGGCTGGAACGGTTGTTCCTCCCAGGTCCTGGGGCTGCCCCCCACCACTTCACACAGACCACAAAGGCTGCTGGGAACAACCTCAGCTCCTGAAGCCCATTCGACCCCAGTGAGGCAAACTCCCACCTTCAGCAGACAGGTGGCTTTGTTCTACCCATCCATGCCAGTCAGGCAGCCCCTCGGCTCAGTCGCACCAACAGAGAGCAAAAGTGATATACCCAAACCTTCAGAAGACTGCCAATACCTAGGACCTTTTACATCAGGACACTGCGGTTACCCCCTCAAAGAGTTCTAACAGCCTCATATATGTGGGAGCCTTAAGCCCTGTCTGGTAAGCCTCATGAGACCCTTACTGCTCTTCTCAAATCTCCAATGAGACCAGAGAGGCAAAGAGGAGGGTGTCCTCGTGCTATGGAGATAGCACTAGGACCCAGGAGGGCATCTGGGTTAACAGCTGCAGGAAGAGCCTCCTACAGGTTGAAAATATCCATCAAGGAAGAGGTCTGCTTTCATGGAGCATGCCCTGAACTTGGAGGTATTCAGAAGAATGTCGGGTTGAAGAAAAGTTAGCAGGTTCTGTCCTGCAGGACTTCTCAGAGCCTTTACTGTGTTAGTGGGCAGTGTGTGTCTCCAAGGGAAGGATACTATGCTGTGTTTCCCAAATGTATTTGACTCTAAAGCCCTTCCCCTCAACCTCCACAAAGCATCAGTTGACAACAGAGCCACATCTTCAAGTCACACCTGGCCCTGGAGGAAGAGGAAAAGAAAACAGCTGCCCTAAACATCTGACCTGGAATGGGACAGCTCCGTCTCCCTAAGGGGGTGCAGGAGCTACCCAGGAGGGGCTCTTGGCATCACTCAGAGGTGCTTAAGCACTAATGCTCAACATGAGGGTAACTCTACTTTTCTGGAGGTGGAGTCCCACAGCCTCCACACTGCTGTGAATTTAAATTCCCAAACAAAACCTAGTGCTACAAAGATAGCACTAGCAAGATAGCAGGGAAGACCCCCACCCTCATTCCACCAACCCCAACTTCCTCTAAGACCTGCCTTCCTTGGGTACCCGGAGAAAGAGAGGAAGGGCATAGCCAAGGGGCTCAAAATTTCCCTCCAAAGACATACATAATAGTTGTTGCCACAGATCAGGGGTTGAAACAGGGCCTCGTTCATAGGGTCTAGTTTCTATGCCCAGAGGCCTTTCTAAAAACTGCACCAAGTACCCGTGTGTGCTTTGGCCTGGCAGGCTTACCACACACTAAGAAGCCGAGAAAACCCCCACAAGCAACCAGTCACCCCTTGGTGCCAGTTTCTGCACTTGCCCGTGAACTCCACCATCTCCCTCTCTGCTTGCAGGGCCAGTGTTCCACTCAGAACCCTTGGCTTATCTTCAGCTTCCAGAGCTGAGGTTCTAGGGGCACAATGGGCTTCTGTGCCCCCATGTCCTCAGCCCCCACCCCCGCCCAAACCCCAGCTGCATTCATGGTGTTCTGCTATTGTGGTGGGAGCAGCCTGGGGGTGGTGCAGGAGGGGGTGGGCTCTTGGCACGGGGACCGGCACAGACAGGCCATGGTCAGTGGTCAGCATGCAAGTCACATCCGCAGGCACTGCCACTGGGCCTGCCAGGCTCTGCATGGAATGGCGATGCTCCTGGGGCCCTGGGGCCCTTCGCCGAGTCCCTGTAGGCCCACGTACAACTTGCTTCCTGTCGGACAAGCCCCTCAGTGGCATTCAGGTGGGGGGTATTTTTTCTTGCCTTCTCAACCAGTTGCTATTTTGGAGCCATATTAGGTCACCAGCTAAGCCCTGGATGCAGAAAAGGCCTGTCCCTAGAAGCACAGCTGGGGCTTCAAGAGGGTTTAGGAGGCAAAACGGGTTGGGGGGAGGTGGTGAGAGTGGGTGAGTCTGAAGCCAAGAGAGTCTTCCGGAAGTCAGCAAGCACAGCCTTCCAGCCCCTGTATGGAAGCCACTGGCCCATGAGCACAGAAGCAGCCCCTCCTGACTCTCTCAACTCAGCCTGTCTGCAGGCGCATCCTCTCCTGTACAGCTCTCAAATTCCACACACACCACCCTGGAGGACAGCAGAGACTACATGTTACAGATAGATAAACTGAGGACCAGATAGGATGAGAGTTCTTCCAAAGTCAGATCATGAGAGAGTTTTTTCCACCATTGCTCTAGATAACTTTTACCAGCTCCTTCTACACTGGCCCTAGCAAAGCAATGTGCCCCTTCAATGGGGACACCGAGGTAAGCAGCTAGCAGAGGCTGCTTAGGGGCCCACACTTGATCTCTGAACCATGGTCTCCCTTCTGCCTTTGGGCTCTTACAGGATCCCCATGAAATCACCCACTATTCACACAGTATCATTTTATCTGTCTTCTAATCTGGGGCCCCCATGGGACTCTGGTGGAATCCCCAGGGGGCCACGCGGAGCTCAAAAATGTTTGGTAAGAGAGCAAACAACTGACAAGACCCAGGCACTCTCCTCCAAAGCCCCTGGTCACAGAAGCCAGTTTCCTGAAGAGAAGGCAAAGTCCCTTGTAAGAAAGAAAGATTT
The DNA here is from genome assembly GCA_006408695.1 of Aepyceros melampus. Classification (NCBI taxonomy): domain Eukaryota; kingdom Metazoa; phylum Chordata; class Mammalia; order Artiodactyla; family Bovidae; genus Aepyceros; species Aepyceros melampus. The sequence goes on along the minus strand of SJXQ01005508.1, from coordinate 60,625 downwards.
CCAGCCAAGAACAATTCCTCAAGTGGAGAGAGTGCTTTACAGTTTACAAAGAGTTCTGGAATACAAATGCTGTCGCCTGGCACCAAAGGGTGCTTTTCAGATTCATCTCCGTCAGCTGTGCCTGACAGTCCAATACAGGTCAACCATCCCTTCTTTCTGCTGGCCTGCCGTTGGCCCATCTCTAGGCCTCGGGCCAGCAATTCACATGGCCACGTCTTCCCTAGTCAATAATGGCAGAGGCAAACATGTTATGGGGTCACAAAGGGCGACCCTCTGTCTTTCCCACCTCATCACCAGCACAATGGTGTATACACAGGTCTTCTCCCCCAAACTGGTAAGGGACTCTGACTCTCCTGAAACTAACCGGTATGCCCTGGTCTAGAAGGCAAGTGCCCCTCCCGTGGGTCCTCTTCCCGGGCCCCTCCTCTGCACTTTTGCAGAGAGAGCTGCCAGAAGCAGAGCCAGGGAAGGCCACAGAGGGTGTCTGCGGTTCTCACATGAGGCAGGAGTAAGTGGGAGTGGGGCCCAGGAGGAATCCAGCTGAAGGGAGAGAGGATGGTATCCAGGAAGGCTCTGAAGAGCTCTCCAGGGGCTGGGAGGTCCTGGCAATCTGGGTATTTATCTAGCTGGGGAAAGATGCAATCTGGGTATTTATCTAGCTGCCCGTCTGACTTTGTAACTGAATCCATCCAACAGGCAGACTTTGCAACGGCAGCCGGGCCAGGTTTCTGGAGAAGGCACTGGGCAGCTGGAACCTCTCCCCCTATCGAGCCCCCTCCCAGGAGCTCAAGAGATTTCCCTTTCATTTCCTTCCAGGCTGGAAGGGCGGGGGACAGCACAGTCTATGGGGTCAAGCCCTCAAAAACCACTTCCTATGTGGCTGGGGGAGGGCGAGCGGTTGAAGAGTGTATCTGGGGGTCCCTGCGTGAGAACAGCAGAAAAATTCTGCGGGTGAGTCACTGCTCTCCAGAGTGCCCTTCAGGTCGGGAACCACCGAAGTCAGAGGAGAAGAGATTCCAGGGCCCTCCGGAGGAACTCGGAGCAAATCCACACTCTCCGTCCCAGCGAGCGGTGGCCAAGAGGGGGATGGGGTTAGGCGTGGGAAGGACACTTGGAAGGGGCTCCCCGCACAAGCCGCGCCCCGGCTGTCTGGAGACAATCCGGAACCCACCCACCCGGTCGGGCTCCCCAGCCCCCTTGGAGCAGGGCGCCCCAGGCTGGGAGAGAGGGAAGGAGGGCTCCACCCGGCCCAGAGCTACTCCGGGCCGGGCTCAGCGGGGAGGTGACGCGCTCCCGGCGCCCCGGGGACTTCGGGAGGCGAGTTTGGCAGAGCTGAGCGAAGTCAAGCCAAGCAGGGCCGGGCAATACGGAGCCGGGCCGGGGCCAAGCCAGGAAGAGCTGGGCAGATAGGAAAAGGCCCTGCGCGGTCGCCGGAGGGCGGGGGCGCGCGGGGGCACCCACCTCTCCGCGCTGCAGCTGGAAGAAGCTGTTGAGATAGCTGGAGTGCAGGGGCGAGCCCAGCTGCTCTGGGCGGCCCTTGCCGAAGGCCAGCTCTGGGGGCGCGGCGCCGGCGGGCGGCTCTGGCCGGAAGGCATCGAAGGCGCTCGCCGGTGCGTGTCCTGCAGCGACAGGTAGACCCAGTTGAGCAGCTGGGTCGGCTGGTACACCGAGGCGGCGCTCGTGTCGATGGCCGACAGCAGGCTCATTTTGCGGCGGCGGTGCCGGCTCCCCGCCCCCCACCCCGGCCGCCCGCTCGCGCCCCCCCCTCCAGCGG
>SJXQ01005508.1:44959-58648 GCA_006408695.1 Aepyceros melampus | reverse complement strand
GCGCCCACTGCCGCCGCCTGAGCCCGGACGGCGATCGCCTGCACCCCGCGCTCAGCCCGCAGCCGCCGCCGCCGCCTCCCCCCAACTGCAGCCGCAACGCGCGCGGGCGGAGGAAGGAGGCAGCGAAAGTTGGGCAGGAAACTTTTGGGCCCGCCCCCTCCGAGCCGCCCGCCCCGCCCCGCCCCGCGATCCGCTATCTGCCTCTGTGCTGACCCCTTCAGCGGCCGCTCCTGGGGTGGGGTTCTATGAGGCCCCGCCCCTTGTGGCACCATCCTCGCCTTCCATTGGCTGCATTATTGAATATAGAGTAGCGGGGGCGGGGTGAGAGGGGGAAAGGGAGCTCATCTACATAGGTGGGACGGGGAGGGTCCGCCCGTGGGCGGCCCCCTTGCAGTCCCCGCCCTCTGTGCGCGGCCGGCCCAGCTCCCCAGCTCTGCAGGAGCTCTCTGCTCCCGGGCCTGATCTGCCCAGGCTCTCTGCTTTCTCTCTCTGCTTTCACTGCTGTCTCTCTTTCCAACTCCTTTACAGTGATTTCATTTTCACTTGTTTTTTCCCCCTATTTTCTTAGCTTCCACATACTCCTCTTTCTCTCAGACTAACATCTCCTGTGTCCATCGTCTGTCTCTCGTCTTTCTCGGCGGATCTTTCTCAGTCTCTCGTCTTTTCTACTTTCGTCTGGTCTGATGTGTCTCTGCCTCTCCTCTTACCCTCTCAGACCCAGACACACGCGCGCGCGCGCACATACACACACACACCCACACACACATCTCCCTCCCTCCTCTCGCTATCACCAAAGGACCCTCCCCCTCCCACTTAATTCCTTCCATCTGCAGAATCGTTTTTCGGGTCTGCTTAGCCAAGGGGGGCCTGGGTTCCTGCCCCAGGAAGGACTCCCCGCCCCCTTCCCTCGCCTTCCTCCCCCCACTCTCTCTCTTCTCCTATTTCTGCTCTGTGGCCGCCTCACTTCTTGCACTTTTCCTCCGCCCGAACCCCCGGTCCCAGCCCACCCCAATGCCTCTGTGGTCGCCAGGACTCTAGATGAGTTTGGGGAACTGAGGAAGACGTCTGTCACTCTGCTCCCCAGGGCAGCCCAGCTAGTTCAAGTATGCCGCAGGGTAGCGGGGGAGGAGGGAGCTTCACAATCATCCCTCGCCCCGCCCCGCCCGACACACTCCGAAGCCCCGAGGCCTTCACCCTCTCAAAATTAGGCAATCTCCGGGCGCCTGCGCTGCGCCAGCGCCAGGGACCTAGGGACAAGGCGCCTAGAGGGGGACGCGAGTCACCTCTCCAACCTCCAATGGTTCTGGAGCCATTCAGCCTGGCGTTCAAGTGTTAGCTTGACCACCTTCCAGATGAGTAGCCTTGGCGTTGCGCCTAACCTCTGCTGATGAACCTTTCCCTTCTGCAAGATGGGGAGGGTCACTGTCCTACCTCTAGGGATATTTGCGAACTTATCAGTTTGAGCTTGAAAATCAGAAGATATTCCATGAAGGTCAGCTCTCTGCTATCCCCCTCCAAGAGGTTTTCTCCCACCACCTGCATGGGCACACATCTGTGGATGCTTGGAAGTGAAAGGACTTCAGTGGTGACCAAATGCTACTCTTTCCAACCATGTCACCAACCAAGAACCCCTTGGTTTTTGTTTTTGTTTTTGTTTTTTTTGGTCTCATTTGATTATGTTTTCAAATATTTTGTCTATCAAACAGTTTGGGATTATTAATACAAATGATAGCACACATACCAATCTTAATATTTTTCATCATCAGAGACACATATATACAGTACCCTTTATATTTTAAACCTATTCCTTGAAAGAGAAAGTACACATTTGTTGCGAATAAATGTTATAACCACTTACTTTTGGAAACATTTGGGGTCATCTCTGGAACCGTGGTGTTGGAGAAGACTCTTGAGAGTCTCTTGGACTGCAAGAAGATCCAACCAGTCCATTCTGAAGGAGGGCAGCCCTGGGATTCTTTGAAAGGAATGATGCTAAAGTTGCAACTCCAGTACTTTGGCCACCTCATGTGAAGAGGTGACTCATGGAAAAGACTCTGATGCTGGAAGGGATTGGGGGCAGGAGGAGAAGGGGACAACAGAGGATGAGATGGCATCACCGACTCGATGGACGTGAGTTTGGGTGAACTCCGGGAGTTGGTGATAGACAGGGAGGCCTGGCATGCTGCGATTCACGGGGTCGCAAAGAGTTGGACACGAGTGAGCGACTGAACTAAAGTGAACTGAACTAGAACTCTGATACTATCTTTAAGGTTCCAAGGGGAGGGGCTGGATAGGATTTGGAACCACCAATCTAAACTTTCCCTAAGTTTTACAGAGAAAACTGCTAGTCAGAGAGGAGACATCTTCCAATCGCACACTTTCCAGTTCCAAAAGCAGGCAGCTGGGGAGCCTGAAAGAGGCCCAGGGTTCCCAGCAATAGCCCAGAACTCTGTCTCTGCCCACCGCTCTTCCTCTGGGCAAGGACAGTCCTGTTATTTTGAAGTGCATATTTTTTCCCTAGTATAGGTTGCAAATTCAAATTGCCTTAGAGACCAGACAGGTCCCGGGCAATAAACAGGTAATGATGGGGCATGTGGAGAACCAAAGTGCTAGCCCCACAAAACCTTACTGCTGTGGTTCTCAGCCTCAGAGAGACTCTGAGTCTCAGGCACCTGGTCTGGGATCCCCTGTCCCTGAGAATGATGTGATGCTGCTAGGGTGCTGGTCCTACCTGGTGACCATACTGATGGCCTCTGCCCTCTTGACCACCAGCCCCGCTCCATAGTTCCTACACAGGGCCTGTACATAGATAGGAGATGATCCAAAAATGTTTGCTAGGTCAATGGTTGGATGAAGGGATTATGGGAGCCAGATTATGCTCCCCTTTGAAGCCTGAATGGCTTCTTTGCTTTGTACTTTTCTCCCTCCCCTTGCCCACAACACACCTGCTCAACACGTGGGCTCTGTACCCAGTCAGTGATCAATAAATTTGAGCAACTGACAGGCAGTTTGCCTGGATAGCAGCTGACTGGGCCTCTCATATCCCCGAGACAACCCTTCCCATGGATGGAGGGTGATGGGTAAGAGTGACAAGATAGGTATCAGAGGCCTGGGTCCCAGGATAAGAAGACTGGTCCAAGCCCAAACTCTGTGCTTCCCCACCCCCCATCATGTACACATTAAGAAGCCTTGCATTCAAACTGTCAGAGGGGACTTCCCTGGTGGTGCAGTGGATAAGAATCTGCCTGCCAGTGCAGGGGACATGGGTTCAACCCCTGGTCTGGGAAGATCCCACGTGCTGAGGAGCAACTAAGCCCATGAGCCGCGACTACTGAAGTCCATGCACCTCAGAGCCTGTGCTCTGCAGCGAGAGGCCGCCACAGTGAGAAGCCTGAGCGCCACAAAGAATCGCCCTGCTTGCAGTTACTAGAGAAAGCCCACACAAAGCAACAAAGACCCAGCACAGCCAAAACTAAATAACTTTAAAAAGAAGTCAGAGGTCCTTTCTCAATCCTTCAGGTCACAGAGAAGGAAGCACCCTCACCCAGAGAAGGAAAGGGACTGGCCCAGGGTCGCCCAGGAAGCCTGAGGGCTGAGCCGCCTGCTCCTAATCCAAGCCACACCGAACTCTGTCTTCCTTGGCCCTCGTCCGGCAGTCTCCTGCATGGCTACTGTGGCCCCTACACTGTCCTCAGGACCACAGGGAACTCTCAGATGAGGGTTGGATCCATGTCCCATTCCCTCTCTGGCGACTCCATCCACCCTGTGGTCTCCAGGATGAGACAACAGAGAGAAGACAGGATTTGGAGGAAAGAAACCTGGCTGAGTGGCTTTGGGCAAGTCTCTGTCCACTCTGTAAACCTCAATTTTCTCACTTAGTGCTTGATAGGGTCAAACGAAGAGGCAAACAGGAAGGTGCTTTGCTAGCTGGAAATAAGTAATCATGTGGGAAGGAAGTGTGGTATTAATAATTTCAATAAGAGTGATATTCAACTTTCCTGGCATGGTGTTTGGAGGAGGAGGACCCCTGTAGGGAAATGTCTGCCCCTAAAGTTGCCCAGGCAACAGATTTGATAGTCCTTGGTGGCTTTCAAACCAAGAGCTTTGGGCTCTGAGCAGGAGCAACTTTGGACAGAAGAGCAAGCAAGGATCTGGGGCAGGTGTCTTGGGCAGGGGGAAGGAGAAGAGGGACAGGAATCAGCCTTTAATTTGGGCTTGAAAGGCTGGCAGAGATGAGCAGAGGAAGAAAAAGGGACTTCACAGTCCTGTGCAAATTGATGCTGCTTATGTCACTAGAAAACATCTCATGGTGATTTGTAATGCAAAGAAACCCCTAACCCTCTTGAACCCACCTGCACTCCATGTGTCAGGAATTAAACAGCTGATACACACTGGGAAGGCTGACGTTTGCCTTTCCTCTGGGCTGGGGCTGTGCACTGGGCTCCTTTGGGCTGTGTGTTGACACAGAAGGTGTCAGTTTACAGCAGTGATAGCAAAATGGCAAATACTCTCCCTGCACACTCCACTGCCCCATCCCCCACTGAGGGCAGAAGTCACTGAGCGCAGCACTCCTTCCCAAACAGGGCTTCAGGCTCCATCTCCACACAGCACTCTGGATTTGCCGCCAAGAGTGGAGCTGGTCCACAAGATGAAAACTATTTGCCATCCCTGACGCAAATCCACAATCCCAAAGAACCCTCTGACATACATGGGGACTTTATGCAGAATTAGAAAGAGGCTGCCCTCAATCCCAGCGGGCTCAAATCTTGTATACAAGTCACTTTTGTACAGACACACAAAAGGTAATCCTTCTGCCTATGGGTGCAGCTCCCTTGTTGCCAGGGCCCAAGACTTGGTAAATGCCAACTAGAGTTTGGTGCCCACCAATCCCAGATATGGTTGTGCAGTTTCTCTGATGAGAAAACCAGAGGGGCAGCCTCATTACTCCAGGCCCCGCTTACAAACTCTTGTCCAGAAGGGAACCATACAAAGTGGGCAGAGCCATGAACCTTAAACTCAGCTGGCCGTTGCACGCAGGTTCGGAGCTGTGCAATAGTGCCAGGGCCTTTGGAATCTACCCCGTTCCTCACTGTGTGACAGTGGAAAGCTGATATCCTCTCTTCATGTGTAAAATCTTTCCGCTTCTTGAATTCCAAGACCCAGGAAGGACTTGGACACCGGATGGTGCTGGCCCCTAGAAGGCCCTCAGGGCTTACCCAGTTTCAAGGCTAGATTCTGTGAAGTGGGTGTGAGGGGCACCAGCTTGCATATCTCCGAGGGTTCTCAGCCCAGCCCTCTGGACATGACCTAGGGCAAGATGACAAAAGCCCCTTCACCTCTGATCCCAGAAGTCACAGGGACAGCCCTAGCAGACCCCGTGCTCCCCAAGGAACGGCCTTCAGAAAAACAATGGGGCAGAGATGGGGCCTTCCACACAGGGACCGTGGCAGCAGTGACTTTCCTCCCCTCCTTCTAATTTCCTATCCACTTTTCTTTAAACAAAACAAAACAGCCATATAAATTTTACCAATAGTCTCAACCACCTCAACCCCATGGAGAGACCCCAGACCATCAGGATTGGAAAGAAGATGCTTCGTCGCTGTGAACCAGTGATGGAAATGTGTGGGGCACAAAAGGCTCTGGAATTTGTGTGTATTTAGGCTTGTGGGGCATCTGTTTGGAAGATGGGGACTGACACTCACCCAGAGTTGAGTGTGCAGAACTGTGTACATATATTGGGGAGTGTTTTGTCCATATCAAAGGAGGGAAGGGAAACTGGTTAATGGAGAATTTGGGAGTGGCTGAAATGGCCCTTCCACTTGCTTGGCCTTCCTTGCCTCCTTAGAATCTTTCCATGGCTGCCCAATGGATAAAGTCCAAACATCCACTGGGCATGACATTCAAGGCCCTTTTGATCTCTGATTCTTGACCACCTTTCTGCCTTAACTGCTATTACAGGTGACTTCTCTGATGGTCCAGTGGTTAAAAATCCTCCTTGCAATGTAGGGGACACGGGTTCGGTTCCTGGTCTAGAAGATCCCACATGCCTTGGAGCAACTAAGCCCATAAGCCACACATAGAGAAACAGTATAAAGCAACAAGGACTTGACACAGCCAAAAAAAAAAAAAAAAAAACTGCTGTTACAATCTACCCTTCAACCCTGATACCACATGTGCTTTGCCTTCCAGTAACGTGAAAACACTGGCCTTTCCCCACTCACGCGAGGCCTTCTTGACCTCCACGCCTTTGCACATGCTGTTCTACCAGCAAGAGCCCTCTCTTTCAGTTCTCCCAGCAGGCTACTCTTACCCTTCAAGATCCAACTGAAAAAATGACTTTCTCAAAGAAGACTTTAGTAATCACAACCCCCAGCTTCACTGTCACCCAGTAGATATTTTTTCTTTTACTCTTGACTCCAGTGGCTCAGCGGTAAAGAATCTGCCTGCAATGCAGGAGACTCGGGCTCGATTCCTGGGTCAGGAAGATCCCCTGGAGGAAGGCATGGCAATCCACTCCAGTATTCTTGCCTGGAGAATCCCCTGGCGAGAGGAACCTGGCAGGCTACAGTCCATAGGATCGCAGAGAGTCACACATGACTGAAGTGACCGGCCATCCACGCATCAGTGTTTGCACGGCATCATGATATCTGTAAAACTGTTATTTCCCCCTTCTCACTCCTTTCCACCCAGCACCGCTGCTGACTGGACTATGAGCTCCTCTGCCTGACAGTGCTGGATCAGAGCATGTCCTCTGTTTACTTAAGGAATGAACGAATAAACTCAGAAAGCCTTTGTGGTTTGTAGACTCAGAGACAGGAGACTGTCAAATCTGGTCTGGAACGACTCAGAGGCTCAAAGGATTGCAGAAATGCAGGGGGCTCTGGCAGGGAGAGTCCCCATTCTCTGAACATCCATGCCCTCCCTCCTTTTCCCAGCATCCTCTGCAACTGGGCTGGGCCCATGGGACTCGTTCTCAGTGACAGGGAGGTGAGAAGAAGCAGTGTGTCTCTGGTGAGGCAGCAAGTGTCGTTGGGGCTTCTCCATGTTTTCTCTCTCCCATTTTGCTGGTGGAGAGTGAAAAATTCCAAGGCAGAAAAGGCCAGATCCCTAAGTCAGCATTTCAGGAGAGCTGACAAGGAGGGCCTCTTAGACTGAGTGGGAACTGGAACGAAACTCTCTGGTGTTCAGCTTCGGAGATGGAGGTGGAGGTGAGAGGATTCTTTGTTACAGCAATAGAACTTGCTCTGCTGCTAAGTCGCTTCAGTCGTGTTTGACTCCGCTGCTAAGTCGCTTCAGTCGTGTCTGACTCTGTGCGACCCCATAGATGGCAGCCCACCAGGCTCCCCCGTCCCTGGGATTCTCCAGGCAAGAACACTGGAGTGGCTTGCCATTTCCTTCTCCAACGCATGAAAGTGAAAAGTGAAAGTGAAGTCACTGAGTCATGTCCGATTCTTAGCGACCTCATGGACTGCAGCCTACCAGGCTCCTTCATCCATGGGATTTTCCAGGCAAAAGTAGTGGGGTGGGGTGCCAGTGCCTTCTCCGAACTTGCTCTAGCCCTGCTAATTGTTGTTGTTGTTGTTTTACTCGCTAAGTTAGGTCTGACTCTTTCATCCCCATGGACTGCAGCCCACCAGGCTCCCCTGTCCATGGGATTTCCCAGACAAGGATATTGGAGTGGGTAGCCACTTCCTTCTCCAGGGGATCTTCCTGACCCAGGGATCAAACTCTTGTCTCCTGCATTGGCAGACGAGTTCTTTACCACTGAGCCACTAGGGAAACCAACTCAGCGAACAGGGGGGCTCAAAGATGATATGGTCCTCAAACCTCATTTTATTGTTGTGAAAACTGCCACTTAAGGAGTTTCCTGCGTGGTCCAGTGGTTAGGGCTTGTGCTTTATTGCCATGGACCCAGGTTCAATCCCTGGTCAAGGAACTAAGATTGCACAAGCCTCCCACAAGCTGTATGTGTGGCCAATATATATATATACATATATAAGAAATATGAACTTCTCTGGTGGTCCAGTGGTTAAAACACCACATTTCCAATGCAAGGGGCGTGGGTTTTATCCCTGCTCTGAGAACTAAGATCCCATATGCCATGCAATGTGGCCAAAAAAAGAAAAAGAAAACTGCCACCTGGAAAAGGAAAATCACGTGGCTTCTGGTTCTGTGATTTTGAACTGTTGCCCTGAAGGCTACCTGGTAAAAGCAGCCAAGTCTTCTGATCTGCAATGCCAACCTTCCCCCTCCTCCTCGGCCTGGGCAGCAGAGGGCATGAACCATAATCCTCACTCTGTAGTTTTATTTTACTATTTTTTTATTAATATAAGTCTCTATGAACAAGTCAGTCAAAGCAGAAACTCAGACCTTGACAATACCTTACATCTACCTACGAGGCTAACCCTTAGCCAGTCTCCGAGGTCTCCCCAGCCTCCAGAACCATGCCCTTGCTTTCTTATTTTTAGAGTTTTGTCTTATATTTGTACACATATTCTAAAAATATATATCTTTGACTTGTTTAGCTTTATTTAAAGAGTATCACACTGTGAAATCGTTGACTTATTTCACTTTGTATAGTACTGCTAAACTGCAGTCTTATTGAGAAATGCCACCATCACCCTTCATTCCGATGGCTGTAATTCTATTTCATTGGTGACTACAGCACAGCCTCCTCAGCTGTGCTCTGTTGATGGCTCTTGCGGCGGTGCAGCTGGGGCTTTTCCTGACCCACCTTTGCGAGAGTATTCCTGGAATATATGCATTTGTTGCACTGTAAGATTCTTCAATGTTCACCTCTGCAAGATACAGCTAACTCTTGTCCGGAAGAAGAGGTCCCATGGGTCTACACCCTTCCCAACACTTGATTTTAGACTTTTTTAGTTTTACAAAGTATGTGCAGTTCTCTTGACACTGTGGCAGGCTCCCTGACCTCAGTTTCCAAATCCTCTGAAAGGAGGTGATATTCTCAATGCCTATACGGCTCCCAGGGGCTTCCCAGGTGGCACTAGTGGTAAAGAACTCACTTATCAATGCAAGAGAGGTAAGAGACACAGTTTCGGTCCCTGGGTCGGGAGGATTCCCTGGAGGAAGGCACGACAACCCACTCCAGTATTCTTGCCTGGAGAATCGCATGGACAGAGGAGCCTGGTGGGGTACAGTCTCTAGGGACACAAAGAGTTGGACATGGCTAAAACACTTAGCATGCATACACACACGTGTGGCTCCCAAAGTGAGGCTGACAGGGAAAATGGGTGTTCACGCAGGTCACAGGAAGCCAGGGAGCAGGAAGGCTGGCCTTGCTCTGCTGTGGTCTGCACAGCGAGGGACAGGCAGCTAGCTACTCCCTCCCAAGTCTCCTGGCCATTCTCTCCATTTCAAAATACAAGAGGCTGAGACTCAGGATGTGCACAGCATGCTGGGATGTGGAAAGTGGAAGCAGGCAGACCCTGAGAGTTCAGAGCTGGGAACGGATTCCAGGTCCACCCAGATTAGCCAACTCATCCAACCCACACTTAGGGGGTTTTCCTGTTGGCTCATGAAGTGATATTAAGTCAGGGGTATTGTTCTCTCTGGTCTCTGCCATTGATAAAACAGAGAAAAACAGCTCCCACGATACTGATGCCGCCAGTCCTTCCTGCCACTTGCCTTCCTGGTTGGAGTCCTTTCTCCTGTGCTTCTTCCTCTCTCTCCTCCCAGAGACTGTGATTCAAGCCAAGATGCCTTGTGGGGCTGATGAGCAGCGGGCTCCTAGCTTCTTCTAACCTTGGACCATCGGATTGCCAGAGGCTCCTAGGCAGTGGTGTGCAGGAATTGGCTTACATTGGCTCACCAGAGCAAATTGCTCAATGTTTCCAGATTCTGTAAGCCTGTTGTTAAACACAGCCATTATTAAAAAGTAAATTCTATAGTATTACAATTAAATAACTTATAATAAAAGGTAATGAATACTCAAAACTCATCACATCCTAATTATTTCATCACCTTCTGCTATTATTAAAAACACTACACAAAATACTGTTTTGTGATACTTTTGTTTCATTCATAGAAAACATACACTTGTATGCATACCTGGTGTACCTGATCATGATATAACATGTAGCTTTTTCTTTTTCTTTTAAATAAGAACACTTCATATAAGATCTACTCTCTTGGGAAATTTTTGAGTAAACAATACAGTATTGTTGACTATAGGCACTAAGCTGTACAGTACATCTCTAGACATATCTTCTACCCCAGAAACTTAGTACCCTTTAACCCATACCCCTCCCAGCCCCTGAAACCCACCATTCTACTCTCTGCTTTGATGAATCTATGTTAGCTGCCTCATGTAAGTGGTAGCACGTACTATCTGTCCTCCCAGGTTTGGCTCATTTTACTTAGCACAAAGTCCTCAGATGTATTTCTTAAGCCACTGTTTAACATCTATCAGCTGCTATTACGCTGCTGCTGAAAATCCTCCAGTAGCTTCCACCATACTCGGAAAAAGGCCAGAGGCCTGATCCTGTCCACAAGCCCTGCAGAATCTGCCCTCTCTCTCACTTCACCCACAATCCTTCTGGCCGCTGGCCTTCTTGCTCTCCCATGACCCTCAGCTCGCTTGCCGCTAAGGTCTTTGTGCTAGCTGTCTCCACCGCCTGGACTGCTCAGCTCCAAATGTTTACTTGGCTGCACAAACCATTCAGATTTCAACTCAAATGCTGCCTCACTACTCACCTATTTGTTCACTTACTGTGTGTCTCACCCACTCTGTCCCCATTCCCATACACACCAGGATATAAGCCCCAGGAAGACAAGAACTTTGCCCAGCACACAACCTGGCATCAGTAGGGCATCAGTTCATGTTGGTGAGTGAATGCCCTGATGCCAGCACGTGGGGTCATCACTCCACCTCTAACAACTGGAAACTAGTTTGAAGTTCTCCCTAAGCTCGTCAGCAGAAAGTGAGACCCGAAAGATAAGAGATGCCATCAGGTCACTGAGGGAATGAGCAGGGTTATGCAGCCCTGGGGTCCTGACACCACTGTCCTCTGCTGCCCTGGGCAATCCAGTCTGCAGTCAAAGGCTTTGTCCTAGAGCCTATCTCAGGTCTGGACCTGTAGTCATTCTGACTCTTCTGGACCTTTATCAGAGGGTTTGGCATCTTCATTCCTTCGAGTTTGATTGCTTTGTCTTGCTTTCCTCTATTTTATTTTTTCTGTATTTCATTTCATTTCATCATTTTCTAATAATGGTCCACAGTCTTGTGTTCCAGTGAAGGCTAATGATTTACTAGTCAATCCTGAGCTTTGGTCATTTTTTTTCTCCCTGCCTCTCCCTTCTTCCTCACTACTGGCTCTCGCAGGCCGATTCCCTTCCCACTGTACCCCACCTGTCCCCTTACTGGGAGGAAGACGCAGTGCTCCCCAGGGCCTGCTGGGTGGGTTTTAGGGCCTGCCTTCTTCACCTTGCATGAGCTAGTGCCCTTCCCTAAGGCCCCTTCTTTTGTGGGCTCTGACCCTAGAACCTTAATGTAATTTCCCTGAACCTCAGCTTCCTTATCAGTGCTTTGGGCTTAAGGGTCTGTGCTATGCCTACGCCCCAGGGCTGAGAGGATCCAATTGAAATAGGAGTTGTGAGCATCCTTTCCGAGCCCTGAGGGTCTATCTGATCTCAAGCATGTTTCTGTAGTTATGAGCAGGAAGTCTTTCTTACTTAGACCAGTGGCCTTTCCATCCAGAGGCTGACTTGGCCAGTTTTAGGCCTTTTTTGCACACTGTCTGCCTCCTCTAACTGACTTGCTTCTCTCAGCCTGGCTCAGACCTGGCTCTGCCCTCCCAGCCTCCTGGGCCAATAACAAGGCTCTCTGATGCATACAGCTACTCAGACTTATTTCCCTTCCTCCTGGATTGCCAGACTTAGCAAAATAAATAACAAACAAGCAAGGTTGCCCAGAATTAAATTTTTTTTTTTTTGGTCTAAGTATGTCCTGTGCAATATTTAGGACATCTTTTTTGTGTGTGTGAAGTTTGCTCAGTCGTGTCCGACTCTTTGCAATCCCGTGGACTATAGCCTACCGGGCTCCTCCATCCATGGAATTTTCCAGGCAAGAGTACTGGAGCAGGTTGCCATTTCCTTCTCCAGGGGAATCTTTCTGACCCAGGTATCAAACCCAGGTCTCTCGCATTGCAGGCAGACACTTTACTGTCTGAGCCACCAAGGAAGCAACTCAAAGAAATATTCATTGTTTATCTAAAATTAAAATTCAACTCAGTATCCTCTTGTTCTTGGGCTTCCCTCGTGGCTCAGCTGGTAAAGAATCCGCCTGCAATGCAGGTGACCCCACTTCGATTCCTGGGTCGGGAAGATCCCTGGAGAAGGGATAGACTACCTACTCCAGTATTCTTGGGCTTTCATGGTGGCTCAGACAGTAAAGAATCCACCCACAATGCAGGAGACCTGGATTTGATCCCTGGGTTAAGAAGATTCCCTGGAGGAGGGCATGGCAACCAGGTCCAGTATTCTTGCCTGAGGAATCCTATGGACAGAGGCACCTGGCAAGCTACAGTCCCTGGGGTTGCAAAGACTGACATGACTAAGCAACTAAGCACAGCACACCACAGCATCCTTTTGTATCTTATCTGGCAACCCCACGTTAGGGGTTTCCTCAGTTTGTCTTGGGTCAATAACCTAGATCACACTCTGCCTTGGTTCACTTTCTGAAAACAGGAACCACAGTAGATAGCTCTCAAGAAAGTTATGAGACTAAAAGAAAAAAAATACTTCGGAAAGTCCCCCCAAAGTGTGACTCGTGTACAAGATTGAGAAAATCTCATTCTCAAGCTTAAAACACCCCACCAGGTCTGGAGGCGGGGCCTGTGTCCTCCACCCTCCCCAGCCAAGCTTCCCACCTGGGCTTCCCCATCTCTGTAAAGCCCCCACTCAGGGATCTTCTTGGCACAAACCATGCCCCCACTCTGTCCTCATCTGTCTGAACGTCCCATCAGTCCCCAATGACATCTCACCAGGGCACTGATTTTTTTCTCCATCCTGAGACCTGCCATCAACCCAAGAGGCTAAACACTGGGATGACCCTATGTGTTGGTTTGCTCATGAAAGTCCAGGCTCCTATCCATCATTCCTATATGGGATTGTAAATTAATAATACTCTGTTCACTTTCAAAAGTGGACAATAAATGATGTGTGACCCATCACCACCTTGCCTTCTCAGCTCCCTGTCTGCCTCATCTCCAGGGACCGTCATGCCCCACTACACTGCTGTACCCATGCTTTCCCATATTCTGGCCTGCCACTAAAGCCTTCCTACATCTGACATGGAAAATGCAAGCATCTCTCCTTGACCATAACCCCTCTCCTTCTACACAGCTTCTCTTACTCTTTTTTTTCTTTCTTTGCTCCCATCTGCCTTACACGTCTTGGTGCATCTTGTCAATCACGCAGGTCAGCTTCCCACTGGTTCCATTGGCCTGGTATCTCACTCACTAGAAAATTTCCAGGGTAGTTCCATCCATCATCAGCCTTTTCTGAACTGGCCTAGACTGTCAAAAGATGCTGGAGAACCTCACACAATCACACAATCTGAAGCCATAAATTCTCAAAGATATTGCATCATTGAATATGTGCTTCTGACAGGACCCTTTGGCAAGCAGTTTACACTGGGGTGGGGGGGGGGGGTGGTGCCAGGAAGCA
>SJXQ01005508.1:20125-44952 GCA_006408695.1 Aepyceros melampus | reverse complement strand
GGGGGGGGGGGGGGGGGGGGGGGGGGGGGGGGGGGGGGGGGGGGGGGGGGGGGGGGGGGGGGGGGGGGGGGGGGGGGGGGGGGGGGGGGGGGGGGGGGGGGGGGGGGGGGGGGGGGGGGGGGGGGGGGGGGGGCGGGGGATGGTGCCAGCAAGCAGGAGACTAGAGAGAAGCTGTTCGTTCACCAAGAGTTTACTAAGCACCTGCTCTGTGAGAGGCACTGGAGATAAACCATAAACAAAACATACGCAAATCTTTGCTCTCAGCAAACTAACAGTTTAGTGGAAGGATTTAGACAGTAGATCAGTGTATTAAGCTGTGTTACACTAACAGAACTAATGGGAGATAGATATATATATGATCTTTATCTATAGCATACATATCGACATATAGAGAGAAGCTTATTGTAAGTAATCGATTCCTCTGGTTATGGAGACTGAAAAGTCCCCTAATCCATATGGCAAGCTGAAGACCCAGGAGAGTTGATGGCCCAACTCTAGTCTAAATTCAAAGATCTAAGAACAAACAGAACCTATGATTAAAGGTCTGGTCACAATCTGAGTCCAAAGGCAGGAAAAGACCAATGTTCCAGCTCAAAGATGGTCAAAGGAGAGAGAGAATTCTTTCTAACCCCACCTTTTATACCACTGAAGCCTTCAACGGATGGGACAATCTTCTTAATTGAAACGGTCATTTCATCCAAAACACCCTCACAGACACACCCAGAATACTGTTTGACCAAGTGTCTGGGTGGGCTTCCCTGATAGCTCAGTTGGTAAAGATTCCACCTGCAACGCAGAAGACCCCAGTTGGATTCCTGGGTCACGAAGATCTGCTGGAGAAGGGATAGGCTACCCACTCCAGTATTCTGGCCTGGAGAATTCCATGGACTGTATAGTCCGTGGAGTCACAAAGAGCTGGAAAAGACTGAGAGACTTTCGCTTTCAAATATTTGGGCACAAAGTCAAATTGAGCAAATAAATCATCACCATATGTAAGTAACTAAAATAGCATGTTAGAAAATGTAAGTGCTAAGGAGGAAAAAACAAAGCAAGAAAGGAAGACAAGAAAAGTTAGCAGTTGTTTTTGATGGGGGCAGTCAGGGTCAGCCTCTCTGAGGAGGCAACCAATGAGGACATGAATAAAATGCGGAAGTAGACTTTGGGATATTAGAAGGAAATGCATTCCAGGGAGAAGAATCACAAAGTTCAGAGGCTTCAAGGTGGGACTGGGGTGGCCATATCCAAGGGACACAGAGTAAAACCTAGGAGAGCAAGAGGAAGTATAGATAGCGATAAGGCTTAGAGAGGAAGTGGGGTCCCACTGCAGAGCCTCGAGGGCCATTGCAAGGACTGTGGCTTTTACTGCGCGTGACATGCAGAGGCACTGGGGGGTTCTAAGTGGAATGACAAGATCTGACTTTCACTAGAAGCAAGTGAGCATGGAAGCAGAGACACTGATTGGAAACCACCATAGTGATCCAGGCAAGAGACGATGGTGGCTCTTTCCAGGGCCTCTGAGCTTAGCAGGGATATTGGACTCTCAACCCAAACACCCACAGCCAGTGTGCTAGGCCCAGTGCTGAGGTCCTGGCCCAAGCACACAGTAGGAACCCTCTAGATGACTCTGGATCACAATGTGCTAGTGAGCTCTGCCAAAGTCCACAGCTGTGCGCAACCCAGAGTCTGAGGCGGGTCAGCTGTAGTCCCCGTCCTCTGGCAGAGCAGGCTGGGTTCAGGGTTAGCTTGCCCTGGCACAGCCTAGGAAGATTCTCAGATACAAGCTTCCCACAGGGGTCAGCTCCAAGTCGGCCAGCCTAAAACAGCTACAGCCCACAGAGATGCCCCTGCAGACCAGGAGCTGAGCAGCCACCCTCTGTGGGTCCCTGCGTCAGCCTTTCTCACCCTTGACTCCCCTTAGTCAGGGCTCACAGGGCTGGACTCTTGATCTTGTCCAGGCAGCACAGTTTTCTCTCTTGCAGCGAGAGAGGCCCAGCCAACTCCCAGCCCCTACCATTGTCCCAGCACAAGCCCTGCCCTTGGTTTGGTGGAAAGCCAGGCTTATCGGAAACTCTGGCTCGGGTGAGCAGGGTCCAAGCAGGTCAGCCATTCCTGACTGTTCTGTCTGTTGGGTACAGGAGTCTCCCCTTTTTCTTGAGCCTTCACATTAGTCCTCCTTAGACCTGTAGAGGGGAAATGGATTTGTTCTGGAATATGAGGTTAGACTCCAGGGAGGACTCACTGATCCCTGGGTCGCTATCACGATCATCATTAAAGCTTTAATTAATTGCACAGCGTGGACTTGTTTTTCAGAGTTGGTCACCACCCCAGGAATTTGTAATCTGAGACAGATAGACTTGTTCAAGATATGAGTGACAGAAAAGACTTCGCCAGTCTTATGCAGAATTCAGAACTCCACGGATGGACAGACTCTGAGATAAAGGCACTGAGTATATCTTAGACATGCCACCAAACATACAAGCAACACAGGAAAAACACAGTTAAATTGGACTTCATCAGAATTAAATCTTTTTGTGCTTGAAAGGGCACAAAATAAAAAATTTTAAATAGGTAATAAAATAAAGTAAAAGGGCAAAAAACAGAATGGGAGAAAATACTTGCAAGTCATACATCTGATAAAAAATTTGTACTCAGGATGTATAAAGAACTATTAGAACTCATTAATAAAAAGACAACTTATTCTTTTAGAAATTCGGCAAGGGATCCGAATACATATTTCTCCAAAGAAGATATACAAATGGCCATTAAGCACACGAGAAGACCCTCACTATCTTTAGTTGTTGTTATTGTTTAGTCGCTAAGTCATGTCTGCCTCTGCAAACTTGTGCACGCTAAGTGCCTCTGTTCATGGGATTTCCCAGGCAAGAATACTGGAATAGGTTGACACTTCCCTCTCTTGGGATCTTCCCAACCCAGGGATTGAAACTTCGTCTCCTGCATTAGCAGGCAGGTTCTTTACTACTGAGCCAACAGGGAAGTCATTAGGGAAACGCAAATTAAAACCACAAGGAAATATCATTTTATAGCCACTAGGATGGCTACTTTTTTTTTTTTTTTTAAGGAAAATAACAAATGCTGGTGAGGATATAGAGAAATTGGTGGTGGGAATATACAATGGTGCAGCTGCTGGAGAAAACAGTGTCTCAAAAAATCAAATGTATTACCACATGACCCAGAAATTCGCTTCTAAGTATATACTCCAAAGAGTTGAAAACAGGTACTCGAACAAATACTTGTACACACAGGTTAACAGCAGCACTACTCGCAAGGGGCAAAAGTTAGAAACAACAGGGACTTGTGGTGGTCTGGTGGTTAAGACTCCAGGCCCCCGATGCAGGGCGTGCAGGTTTGATCCCTTCCGGGGGAACTAACATCCCACATACCTCCTGGCTCAGGAAAAAAACAAAGGTGGAAACAACCAAAATGGCCCTCCACTGACGAATGGGTAAATGAAATGTGGTATTATTCAGCCATAAAAAAGAATGAAGTACTGATATATGCTATAACATAAACCTTGGAAACACTCTGCTAAGTGAAAAAAGCCAGACACAAAATAATTCATTTTGTAAGATTCCATTTTATATGAAATGTCCAGAACACGAAATTCTATGTATAGGGAGAGAGCAGTTTAGGGGTTGCCAAAGTCTATGGGGTTACACAGAGTCGGACACGACTGAAACGACTTAGCAGCAGCAGCAGCAGCAGCAGCAAGGGCTAGGGAGAAAGTGGGAAGAAGGAAGAATGATTGCTAACGGGTATGGGATTTCTTTTGGTGGTGGTGAAAATGATTTGGAATAGAGCATGGTGATGGTTGCACAACTCTTTCAATACACTAAAAAACACTGAATTGTATACTTTAAAAGGATGAATTTGTGTATGTGAATTACACCTCAATGTTTAAAAAAAACTGACTGTAAACGCCCAGGCTCTGCGGGGCTGAGGGTAGGGCGTGGCGGGGGTGGGGGGCGTTCTCCAGCGCCCCCTATGGGTGAACAGACTCTGGTTTGTTGCCTCCATCTTGGTCTGAGTCGAAAGAGTGGACAACTGGCGGCTTGGAGCAGGAGCCCTCTCCAAGTCGCTGGAGCCAAAAGGGGAAGATTTGCCAGGTAGATGCAGGAATGGCTCATGATGCCTGAGGGCAGGCAGTGAAGGACTCAAGGAGTGAAAACAGGAAGGGAAAGTTGTCTGGAACCAAGGCAGCCTCCTCCCAGTGTCCTTCCTGTCTCTGCTCCTTGCTCCTCTGCCCCACAAGTAGGAGGTGCTGCTGTCTGTCGCTATTTATTTGCCAACCCTAATGACTGCCGGAGAAGGCTCTCTCCCTGGAGAGCTCCACACCAGCTAATAGCTGGGGCTGACACGCCATGCTCCAATTCCAGGAGACACAATATGATTGGACCGAATCCAGCTTCTAGATTGATTCCCCCAGGTCATATTCACCCACAGTCTGATCACTTGGAGCTCAGAAGAGCCTCTGCGAGGAGAGGAGGGGGGCGGTGGGACAGGCAGGTCTGAAGCTCACTTTTCTCTGCTTCTCTATGTGCGTCGGCTTTGTCCCCTTGCTACAAGCTAGTGTTTTCCGTGTGGCTGCCAGCAGCGCCACACTCAGAGAAGGAAAGATTCGCCTGCTTCCAACCTGAAGATCCCAGAGAAGATTTCTGTCTAGTCCCGTTTAGGTCATGGGAGGGTCCTGAGGTCAGTGGAGATCCAGATGGGCAAGAATTCAGCAAGGTGCTCCCACCATAGATGTGTGAATAGGGTAGGGGTGGCTCCCGGGAAGAGGATGGGCTCCAGAACTACAGGATCTTCCTTAGGGTTTGTGAAAGTTGGAGGTGGGGAGAGGATAGGACCTCCCGCCTATCTGATCAATATGTGAGGGCACCTTGGAGGAAGGCAGGAGTTGAGGGGTCTTTCCATGATGGAAGATTACCATCAGGTGCCTTGAAAGCTGTGAAGTCACTAGAACATGGCCTTGGAACCATCTCAACAGATTCTGATAATCAGGGCAGCCTCTAGGGAAGCCTTCACCAATAAAGCACCCTAACACACGTGCCTGGTAAGAACCTAGCACATGCTCAGTACTTCCATATCCGAGAGCACCTCCACAAATGAGTTCCTCTCCCTGCTTTTTAGATAAGGGAAACCAAGGCTATGAAAGGCAAAGTCTTACCCATCCCAGTGGAGGAGGGTTCACTGGAGGGTTTCTGACTCCATCTGAGACTCCACCCATGTCCTGTCCTGCCTCACCCCTTGCAGACCTCTGAGATGGTGGGAGGGGTCACGGCTGGGGCTGGGTGTGGGGCCTGAATGTGTGCAGCCAGATGGGAGCAGCCCAGACCTCAGGAACTCCCATTACAGAACATGCAGCCATAGCTAGGGTGCTTGAAGCCCCCTGTGGGAGCCGCTGGGGCGGGAAGCAGGCGGAGTATTTGTGTGTCTGGGAGGTCACATCCTCCAAATAAACACATCTGTGAGCGAACTGGGGCACCTCCCTGTGACTCTGGCCATTTGTTTCTGAGCAGTAAACTGTGGCTGACCTGGAGACTGGCAGAGGCTTCCAGGAAAGAATCTCAGCTGATGCTCCACCAGCTCCGAGATGCCTGCCCTCTGGGCCTCCCCGAGCCCCGACTCCGGATGTGGGGGCCCTTCTGTGGTCACCAACTCTGAGGTGACAGGCCTGGAAGTAGTCAGTTTGTTCTAGGGAAGTCCTGAGGGAAATGCAGTCACTGTTTACATGTCCCTGCCGGGCTCAGCTTTAGGGCAGATGTGTCCTGCAAACCCCAGAGATGACAGAGAAAGGAAGATGCCCACCCGATATGACGAGTCTTCTAGTGGTTGGAGATGTCTCTGGAACAAATGTGGGTCAGTCTGAGATTGAGTGGGCTCCCTGTCGTTAGAGGTGTGCCAATTAAGCCTGAATGTCACTGTGGAGGACAGACCAGGAGTGAATTGTAGTCGCTTTGGTGGACTAGGCTTAGGTGACTTTTAAAATCCTCTTCCAGGCCTGACTTCATGGTTTCTGTACTCCTCCTCTTCTAAGCTTCATTTTCATTCCATTTCTTTTGTTCTAGGAAATACTTCTGTGATGAATATTGCTGTTTGCTTCTCAGCATCCTTCCCACTCTCCCAGCATTCCAGAACAGCTGCCATGCAGTTCTGATGGGACTGACCCCACCCCCGGCACAGGAGAGGCCCTGGTTGGCCTCAGCCAATCAGCATGACCCCATCTCTTGCCACAAGGATGGGTTGCTGGCGGGCAGGAACTGAAGACAAACAGGAAAACAGACACAAATAGGAAAACACCAGGGCAGAGTACTCCCCCAGACACAGGTTTGGGTTCAGGTGTGGGGTGGGCACGAGACCTCAGCAGGATAAACCGGAGTGCAGTCAAGGACGGTGGCGTGATGGCTGTGGGAAGGACCCCTCCCTGTCCCCCGTGGGCATGGCTGGAGAAGCACACACACTGTCACAGGTACATTCAGCGCCCTCCCCGTGTTCTCTGTCCCGTTTCCAGTTGCCAGCATTTGATTTCTTCTTTTTTCAGCCTGAGGCTTTTTCCGGCTGCTGGAGCCCACTCTGCCTGATCCTAGGACAGGCCAGAAGTGGCTGGGCCACTTGGTGGGGTAGCTGTGGCGCAGGGTCTACATGATTCCCGAAACTCCTTGGTGAGGTTGCACTCTAGTTACCCAAAGATAATTTTCTCAATAACTCTTTATGGACGGTTTGTCTTTTCTATCTCAGTTTCCCATTTTCCTACT
Source organism: Aepyceros melampus (assembly GCA_006408695.1). NCBI lineage: Eukaryota > Metazoa > Chordata > Mammalia > Artiodactyla > Bovidae > Aepyceros > Aepyceros melampus. The sequence goes on along the minus strand of SJXQ01005508.1, from coordinate 38,179 downwards.
AGTGTTTTGTGGGATATCTTCCCAAATATTTTGCTTATTCTCATATCCTCATCCCAGGATCTGGGGCAGGGGGTGGAGCTCTAGATGAAGGCACCTAGATTGTTGGGGACAGCCAGCCCAAGGCTACATGGGAACCAGGGTTAGGCTGAGACCGAGACATGGAAGAAGGCAACACGGGACAATGAAAAGTGGGACCTCGGGGACGTTGATAAGCTGCTGGATCCACCGGTGCTTGAAGTCTGCCTTCCTTCTGGACATTGCATTTTTGTGATCAAATTCCCTTTCTAGTTTAATCAACTGGCTGCAGTGGATTTTCCACTACTTGCAACCAAAAGCGTAGAGAGTGATGTGATTCACAACGTGCAGAACCTGAAGCACAGCCTTGCAGGTGGGAGTGACGGGCAGGGAAACTTTGATAGTGAGACAGGGAGAGGCAGCCTGCTAGGGGAGACAGAGGAAATGGAAATAGTTAAACTTGCAGATCTGCCACTTAGCATTTCACTGGGTCAAACACTACTTTCCTTCTCTAAGGCACAGTTTTCTTATCCATAAAATGAGTGATGCTCCCAGTCTATCACGGTTGTGAGTTTTGAAAAAAAAAAAAAAAACACTTGAAAAACAACTAGCCTGTAGCAAATGGTCAATAAATGATAATTATCATTGATAATAGAAGGAAAAGAAGAAGGATAAAGAGAGAAAGAGAATTTATTTTGTGCCTAGTTAACAAAAATTCAGAATTAGGGGAATAGGAAATGGTCCAGGCTGATTGGAGAGGGACTATTTGGGGATGCAAGGAGTAGCTGACAGCACTTTCTCAGCATCAGGCACTGTTCTGAGCCCTTTTCACTTATAAATTCATTTAGTCTTATCAAAAACTCCATGAAGCACATACTATTATTACCATCACTCACCACTTTACAGAAAGGAAACTGAGGCACAGAGAGGTTGAGTAACTTTCCCAAGGTCACACAGTATGTGGCAGAGTTGGTTGGAAAGCCAAGTTGTCTGAATACAGAGCCCACACTCCTAACCTCAATGCTCCATTGACTCTTTTCAGCCCCAAGATAAGGGAAATGCTACAGATGCTGAGTGGCTTTGAGGACAGGACAAGGCATCTGGGCTCTACTCATAGGCAGTAAAGCCCTACTTGCACAGGCCCAGGGACAGTAAGAACATTGCACAAACCCCTGGTAATTGTTTAAATAGTTACTGAGTCATCCCTGGAACCACACTTTCATCCCATCCATCCCATGGAAACAAAACTTCCAGTGTATTTTCCAAAAAGGAAACCAGGGACCTGGGAAGCTGTTCTTAACCCCACACTGAGAGAAAAAAGATGATGTAAGAGAAAGAATGAAAGATAAAGTAAGAAAAACTTCCAAGTGCTTGTGAGACCCTAAACTGTGCTCTCCTAAGAGGTTGAGAAACATCCTTTTCCAAAGAAGGCAAACTTTCACCAGTCTTAGGATGATTTTGGGGCTGAAGAGGTACCACAAGGCCCTTCCAAAATGAACCCTAGCAGGGACTTCCCTGGAGGCCAATTGTTAAGACTCCACTCTTCCAGCGCAGGGGGTGCAGGTTCGATCCCTGGTTGGGGAACTATTAATAAGATTCAACACGCCTCGCAGCATGGCCAAAAAAAAAAAAAGAACCCCAGCAAAGGAGATAACTGTTCTTTCAAGTTTCAATAACCTAAAAAGTTATTGCAAAGATATTTTAAAGCTACAAAATAAATACATCGCACTTCACAGAGATAAAACGATATAGAAGTGAATCAGGAACTTGGAAGAATCTTTAGGAAACCCAACACAAATGATGGGCTCTGATGGGAGGAGGGAAAGCATGGCACAGGGTACCGGTGGCTGTGATAGGTATGGTACATCCAGGGCAAGCCATCGCAACTCAGCTAGAGTTCAGGAAGGGGACTGGGGCTGGAGCTATGACTTGGGGAGGCCTTCGGATCCCTAATAACAGTGAGAGCAATTCAGGATGGAATCACCCAGGGAGAAGTTGCTCTGGATAGAGTAAAAGGAGATCAGAGGCTGGGCAGACAGAGGTGCTTCTGTTCAATGACCAATTAATCATCTAATTTCCTCATTGCATCCCTGACTTCACCTTCTTTCTTTGTTTCTCTATCACTATCACACCCCCGCCCCCCCCCCCCAGAAGGTTTTCTACAAGACATTGTTTGTTAGGAAGGTGAGCCTGTAGGTTCCAAACAGGGACTCGAGAAATACTTGGCTCCAATCTATTCCTGGAGTCTTGCTCTCTTTGCCCCTTCCTCCTATCCCGCCATTTGCACCCTTTTCCCAGGGTAAGCCATAGCCACACAGGACCTTGCTCTGAGGCCTCCAGCTCAGAATGTTGAGCCAGTTCCCCTCCCTTCCTGACAGGTTCCAGCCTTCAAAGCCCTAAGGTCTAGATTGTTAATGGCAGGGGGTTGGAACTGAGATCCTGACCTGCAGGCACTGCGAGAAAGACTGGGAGCAAAGGGTCTTTTCACACACAACTGGAGTCACAGAAGCCCTGACTTCACATCCCCAAGGAGACTGAATCTCCTCCCTGAGAAAAGAAGCAGGGGTAAGTGTTGGGGGAGTTGGCATTTCTGGTTGAAACTGGTGGGTGGAACACTGACATTAGCATTCACTCCATCCCGTGATGCTAAAATGACCGTGAAAGGGTCAAGATATAAACCCACAGAACTAATGGGACTATGAGAGGGGATTATGCGACATACTTTTCCAGGCTGGGAAGCTGATGGGAGAGTGTAACTGATTTAGCAGACCAGAAAGAGCTGAACCACAAGCGGGCAGGTAGGAAGACATGAAGCAAGCTGATCTACATCGCAGAACCCCTCAAAGGCTTGGAAATAAAAAACATCCCTTTTCTCTGGAAGTGGGTATGAAGGGGAAGCCAAAATGAGGAATGATTAGTCAAAAGTCTATCTAATTATCCAACTGATTTAAACACATAACGCCAACACAAAAGCCCTCAGGCAAATATTTATAGCAGCTTCATTCATAAATCCCCCAAACAAGCAACCAAGATGTCCTTCAATAGGTGAATGGATAAACAAACACATAAAATTGTATATACATACAATTGTATATTATTCAGTAATAAAAATAAATGAGCTATGAAGCTGAGAAAAAACATGAATGAATCTTAAACACATATTGCTAATGGAAAGAAGCCAATTTGAAAAGGCTACATACTGTATGATTCCAAATATTAATATGTGACATTCTGGAGAAGGAAAATCTGTAGAGAAAGTAATTGCCAGTGATTGCCAGGAAATAGGGGGGTTGAATTGGTAGATCATTTGGGAATTTTTAAGGACTTTGAAACTGTTCTACATGTTATTGTAATGGTGCATTTGTCAAAATCCATAGAACTTTATAGCACAATGAAATTTAACATATGCAAATTTAAAAAATAATCACTTGGGTGATTTTTATCTAGGATGGGATATCTATTCCAGGATGGAATGTATAATATGATGAAACGATCTAACTTTATTGCAAATGTATGAATGAGCTTGATTGAAGGAGATGGGGGAAAAGTTGATGACCTAAGTAACTTGGAAATGAAATAAGAGTAGAGGTGAAAGAAACTGTACATAATCACTATATTCTAGTTGTACTCTAATTCTTTCCCATGACTTTACAGATTAATGGTTCTGATGATATGTACATGTGTAGCGGAAGTGAGTGATTAGGTAAATGAATAGGTAAACAGTCATGGTTTCTCACTGTTGGAGTGGGAGGATACACATGAGTAAGAAGAGGCTAGGATGATCCACTTCTTAATGGATTAGAGTGGAAGGGGAAGGAAATAGGATGAATTTATGTTTAACTCAATATACATACCATATAGATGGTTACATATAGAACTATTTATAGGTGTGTGTGTGTGTGTGTGTGTGTGGTTTAGTATACACACACACAATTTTTCTTCTGTCAGTTGAGCAGGCCTAGAAGCTACAACATCCCAATATCAATGAGCATATCCAGCACCCAGATCTTGGTTTCCAATACCCCTCTCCAACAAAAAGAACCAGGACTCCTTGGAAAAATGGATGGTTCTAGAGTTGGGGCAGGAAATATACAAATAAGCCTGGGATCAAAAAGTAGGAACCTGCTCACACATCCATGATGTACACACAACGGTGAGGGCATATCCAAGAGCAAGGATGGCAGCTGGAAAAGCTCCTAACAGCCGAAGTTGGGACAGTTTGAACAACTAAAGTAATATTGGATCATAACTCAAAGTATAAAATAAATGCTCCTGAATTGATACTGATACAAATAAGGGTTAAATAAATAGTCAGAGGAGACTAGTCAAATCTCCTGCACAGAAGAATTCCAAATAATTTATGCACATAGTCTGCCCTCAAGAAGTAGAGCATAACACCCAGTCCTTAAATATGGGCTGTGCGTAGTGACTTCCTTCCAAAGATTACAGAGTTGGGAGTGGATGGAAAGATTCACTTCAGAAGGGAGAAACCTGACAATTGGTGGTGTCTCAGTCAGGTAATCAAAGTTAATATCATCAGGGATAAGCCATGTTGATATCAAGTCCTTCAGATACAGTATGATGAGAAGGTGCTGTGCCTCTGTGGTCTTTCTCTCCAAAACACGTAACCCAAGTGTCATCACTAAAGAAATATCAGAGAAATCCCAGCTGAAAGACATTTTATGAAATCCTGAAAAATATTTCTCAAAATTGTGAAGATAATAATAAAAAACACAAAAAGTTTGAGAAATTGTCGTAGCTAAGAGGAGCCTAAGGAGACACGACTACTAGACAGAAAGTTTATTTTTTAAATCCATGGAAACAATAAATGTTCGATAATGCTAGCTAGAACACAGAACACCTTGAAGACTCTACTCAAGTCTACTCATATAGAGAGGAGGGATAAATTGGGAACTGGGATTGATGTATACACACTGTATAAAATGGATAACTAATAAGAACCTACTGTAAAGCACTAGGAACTCTACTCAGTACTCTGTAAAGACATACATGGGAATAGAATCTAAAAAAGAGAGAATCTATGTATACGCATAACTGACTCATTTTGCTGTATAGGAGGAACTAACACAATTCCAAAGAAAGGCAATGCCAAAGAATGCTCAAACTACCGCACAATTGCACTCATCTCACATGCTAGTAAAGTAATGCTCAAAATTCTCCAAGCCAGACTTCAGCAATACATGAACCGTGAACTCCCTGATGTTCAAGCTGGTTTTAGAAAAGGCAGAGGAACCAGAGATCAAATTGCCAACATCTGCTGGATCATGGAAAAAGCAAGAGAGTTCCAGAAAAACATCTATTTCTGCTTTATTGACTATGCCAAAGCCTTTGACTTTGTGGGTCACAATCAACTGTGGAAAATTCTGAAAGAGATGGGAATACCAGACCACCTGACCTGCCTCTTGAGAAATCTGTATGCAGGTCAGGAAGCAACAGTTAGAACTGGACATGGAACAACAGACTGGTTCCAAATAGGAAAAGGAGTACGTCAAGGCTGTATATTGTCACCCTGCTTATTTAACTTATATGCAGAGTACATCATGAGAAATGCTGGACTGGAAGAAACACAAGCTGGAATCAAGATTGCTGGGAGAAATATCAATAATCTCAGATATGCAGATGACACCACCCTTATGGCAGAAAGTGAGGAGGAGCTAAAAAGCCTCTTGTTGAAAGTGAAAGAGGAGAGTGAAAAAGTTGGCTTAAAGCTCAACATTCAGAAAACGAAGATCATGGCATCTGGCCCCATCACTTCATGGGAAATAGATGGGGAAACAGTAGAAACAGTGTCAGACTTTGTTTTTTTGGGCTCCAAAATCACTGCAGATGGTGACTGCAGCCATGAAATTAAAAGGCACTTACTCCTTGGAAGAAAAGTTATGACCAACCTAGATAGTATATTCAAAAGCAGAGACATTACTTTGCCGACTAAGGTCCGTCTAGTCAAGGCTATGGTTTTTCCAGTGGTCATGTATGGATGTGAGAGTTGGACTGTGAAGAAGGCTGAGCGCAGAAGAATTGATGCTTTTGAACTGTGATGTTGGAGAAGACTCTTGAGAGTCCCTTGGACTGCAAGGAGATCCAACCAGTCCATTCTGGGGGGAGATCAACCCTGGGATTTCTTTGGAAGGAATGATACTAAAACTGAAGCTCCAGTACTTTGGCCACCTCATGCGAAGAGTTGACTCATTGGAAAAGACCCTGATGCTGGGAGGGATTGGGGGCAGGAGGAGAAGGGGACGACCGAGGATGAGATGGCTGGATGGCATCATGGACTCAATGGACATGAGTCTGAGTGAACTCCGGGAGTTGGTGATGGACAGGGAGGCCTGGCGTGCTACAATTCATGGAGTCAGCAAAGAGTCGGACACGACTGCGCGACTGAACTGAACTGAACTGAACACAACCTTGTAAATCAACTGTATTCCAATAGAAATCAGTTAAAATAAAATATATAGAAATGCTTTTTGATAGGAATTTTTCATTCAAATTCATTCATCATAAATACAAACTGAGGGTAATGAAGCTGGATCTCGGGATGAACAGATGATAGAAAAGTACACATTTTCGTAAAATCTTATTCTAGAGTGACAAAATAATCTCATCAAATTCTTATTAAAAGAAGATGATTAGAAACTAGTGTGAATTATATCTTATCTAGTATCACCACTTCTAATTTAAAAATTTAAGCCTACAAATAATATGAAAAGGCATTAGATGTTATTCTTGTTGAGTATTAAAACACTGGGGGAAAATGAAAATTTCCTCATGGAATAAACTCATAATGTTTTATGCCTCCAAAAATCTAAAAAGCAGTTTAATCCCAGACCCATTCCCTCCCTCACCACACAGGTGGTAAACTGTCTGTTCTGCACCTCAGCGGAAACCCGAAGCTTCACTATCTGGAGAAGATAAAATAAGGATTTCCAGACAGGAAGACAGCAGACATAGATGTGTATAGAGTATTTAAAATAGGGATGAAATGGAATTTACTTATTAGATGTTGAACTTCTAGGCTTCTTCTCCCACTCAAATCCCAAACCACTAGTAGCCATGTTTATGAGGTCGAGCAAGGACTGGATAAGAAGTCTCCTCTCAAAAATGGGGGCCTAATTACCCTAGAAAGAAGCACACCCTCCCCTCCCCCACATCCTCAAACACAAACACAGACAGAGTGTACAATCAGATTCTGGTGTCTTCCTCAGACAAGAAGGCAAACAAGAATCCCCTGTTGTTAGGGGAGAGCCTCTACTAAGAAATAAAAGCACTTTGGAAAAAAACAGAGGCTTGCAGGGAGAGGAATACTTCAGGAAAAAACTGTCAAGAGCATCTTCAGAGAGATAGAAGAATTTTTCTATACATGAAACAAAAAAAAGAAACTATTAAAAAGAACATCTAGAGAACAAAAATGAACTCTTAGAAGTTAAACATATAATAATAATAAAAGCTCAGTACATTAATAAAATAAAAACACACATCAAAGACTGGGAGAAAATACTTGCAAAACACAATCTGATATAGGCTTATGTCTAAAATATACAAAGAATTCTTAAAACTGAATAATAAAACCAACCAACTAAAAAATAGGCAAAAGATGTGAACAGATGCCTCCTCAAAGAAGATATATTGATGACAAATAAACATATAAAAAGATGCTCAAAATTATATGTCAGTGACTTACAAATTAAAATAGTGAGATACCACTATACACCTTGGAGAAGGGCCAACCCACTCCAGTATTCTTGCCTGGAAAATCTCATGGATGAAGGAACCTGGTGGGCTACAGTCCATGGAGTTGCAAAGAGTCGGACATGACTGAGCAACTTCATTTTCACTTTTCTTTCACTATACACCTATTAGAATATCTGAAAGCCTGATCACACCAAGTGCTGGTGAAGATGTGGAATGACAGGAACTCTTATTTATTGCTGGTGGGAATACAAAATGGTATAGCCACTTTGGAAGACAGTCTGAAATTTCTTACAAAATTGAGTATAGATTTACCATACATCCAGAGATGGTGCTCCTTGCTATTCACTTAAATGAGTTGAAAACCTAAGTCCACACAGAAACCTACACACAAAGATTTACAGCAAGTTTATTCAGAGTTGCCAAAAGGGTTTCACACAGAGTTGGACACGACTGAAGCAACTTAGCAGTAGCAGCAGAATCAACCAAGATGCTCTTCAGTAAGTGAATTAAAAAGTATCATTACAGCTCAGTCTCTTGGCTCCTTCGCAGTAGCTGTCTCTTTGGCCTTTTTACGTCTTCATTTCCAGGACTTGAATTTACTGCCATGCCCTCTGAAGAAGGGAAGCTCTTTGTGGGAGGACTCAACTTCCGCCCTGATGGGCGAGCTCTGGAAGATCATTTCAGCAGCTTCTGACCTGTTTCTGGAGTGGTCATTGTCAAAGACTGGAAGACACAGCTATCCCAGGGATTTAGTTTCAGCACCTTCAACAGTCCAGAGTGTGCCTCGGATGCTATGAGAGCCTTGAATGGAAAGTCTCTGATAATTGTCAGATCCATGGTAGACCACTTGGGCAAGTTGGTCCCGGGGAACAAGAGGAGGTGACTTTCAGCCTGTGGGTGTGGTCACAGTTGCTCTAGAGCAGGTGGGGACCAGGATTGTGGAAGTGACAGGTATGATAATTGACCTGGAGGATATGGATATGGACGTGGAAGGTCCAGAGACTATGGTGGCAGAAGTCAAAGTGGTTGCAACCACTATTTGGGAGGAAATTACAGGGACAGTTATGACAACTGAGACTCATGCACATCCCATGTAGATACACAAGGAATAAAACTTCTGACCTAGGACCATCCTTCCAAATGGCTGTATTTACAAAGATTTTTGGAGCTGCATGGAGACATCTGTTTTTAGTACATCTACATCTTTTTTTCAATTGAGCTCCCAAGGTAGCTTGTTAAAGACCTTTCAGAAAGCTCCATGTGTTTTTAAAATTTTTTTCTCCCATTTAAAGAAAAATTCTGAGACATTTGTACAGTCTGAGTATTTTTTCCTTTTTTACAGTTTTTCAGTTCAGGCTCCCCGGATTATTGGTTCTGACAAAAAAAAAAAAAAATGTTTAACTAGACAGACTGTTTTAAATAAAGTACATCTAGGAACATTTTTTAAAAACGTGCACACAATGTTTACTCATGGTTGGGAAATAATTTCCAGTGGTTAACTATAAGAAATCAAGAACATGATTGAAATGGGAAGTGAAGTATTAGTCGCTCAGTTGTGTCAGACGCTTTGCGACCCCATGGACTATAGCCTGCCAGGCTCCTCTGTGCTTGGAATTCTCCAGGCAAGAATACTGGAGTGGGTTGCCATTCTCTTCTCCAGGGGATCTTCCCAATCCAGGGATCGAACCTAGGCCTCCTCATTGCAGGCAGATTCTTCACCATCTGAGCTACCAGGGAAGGCCAAGAACATGATTACTTAGAGGTTTTTTTCACTCTAGCACTCTGATTGCATAGAAGTTTTCTAAAAATATTTGCTATGTCGTTCCTGTGTTTGTTTGTTTGGCTGTGCTGCACGGATTGCAGGATTTTAGTTCCCTGACCCAGTATCGAACCTGGGCCACAGCAGTGAGAAACAGAATTTGTAACCCCTAGGCTGCCAGGAAACTCCCTCATTTTTTTCTTAATACTGGAAATAAAAAATGTTCTGTGTGTCTCACGTAACATGTAGGATGTCCTTCACCAAGATGATTAAAAAGATGATACCTGAAAACAAAACAAAAAATACCAACACAAGCAAGTTATTTTGAAATATGCAAGTAAATACCAGAAGAATTGTTTAAAGAGTTGAAAGTGGTTGCCTCTGGGGAAAAATAAATAGTGAGGATGGGGTGAAAAACTAGTTTTTGTTATAATGAAAGAAGAATTTGCCTCTTAAGCCGTGTTAGTGGCTCACTGTGATAAAAATTTAAAAATTAAAATAAAAAAAATGACTGTAGAGAAAGGAAGACGCACAGATAGCCTGAGCACCAGCTCAGAGTCAGCTCCAGTCCTGTGCTCACGCTTTGTCTCATGTAAACCCCGCTGATGTAACGGCATCTATCACTTTCCTATCATCCAGATGAGGAAACGGGGCCCAGAGACGCCAAGAGCCTGCCTGGGGACACACGTCTAAGAGCTGCTCAATCCATTCATTCCTCTGTTTCCACCACTTTGAGCAGCTCCTACCAGCACATTATTATCATTATCTTTTTCTCTGGGTTAGTTCTTCTAAGGAGAAAAGGTCTTTCCCCAAAGCCTTCCTCCAGCCTCTGCTGACTTGGGGACAGAACTTATTTGATACAATCCAGATGGAAGGTTCCACTTGGCTCCGAAAGCATGCCTTCTGGGAACACTGAGATTTGCAGATAAGCCTTGGGATGCGAGTGGAGAACAAGTAAATAAGAGGGGATGGAATATGAAGGCTGGGAGAAGGGCAGTCACTTAGGGATGCGTGTGAGCCTCACGGAGCAGCTCCTCCACAGCTGTCAGGCCCACGGCCAGCCTTTGGGGCTCGGCCACCAGCCCAGAATCTTAGAGTCAGAGACACATGCGCTCCACCCATTCACAAATTCCGGAAACGCTTTTGAAGACCCAGGGGCAGGCAGTGAGGTGGGAGCTAGGGTATGTGTTGAATCAGACACAGACCTCTGCCTTGAAAGGTTCGTAGACTAGCAAATGAGACAGAAACATGTACAGATGGATAGCCAAATATTTATGATCCAGTGGGATCATAAATAAACATTACAGGGACAGAGTACAGGAAGAAGACAAAAGAAGAGGCCTTGTTATGGAGGAACTGACATAGGGCTGGGTCGTGATAAATGAACAGACGCATGCCAGCAGAAGAAGTAGGGAGGGACCCCCTAGGCAGAGAAAAGAGCAGGTGCCAAGGCATAGCAGCTTGAATGGATGGTGAATCACAGAAGCGCAGTGAAAGGCGCTCTCTAGGCTCTCTGGAGCAGCCCCGTGGAGCTCGGAGGAGCTGGCGTCCTGAGATATGGCATTCATTCCTGGGCGCCCTCCTTCCTTGTGCTGTGACCTAAACAAAGTCAGCTTGCCTCTCTGGCCTCAGTTTCTTCCTATATTATAATGGGGATGGTATACTTTGATTTTTTAACAACATGAAAATAATATATTACATTGTAGGTTTTTTTTTTAATTAAAAAATGTCATGCCCATGTATGTCATGGAAAACCAGTTTCTTACTCCAGTCCTTTCTACCCCTGACTCATTTCCTCAAGGAAACCTCTTTTAACCATTTATTGTGTTATTTAGGTGATAAGCCTCTGAAACACTAAATAAAATGATGGTTCCATTTCTTTTTTAAAATCTATGTTTATCTTATTTATTTGGCTGTGCCAGGTCTTAGTTGCAGCAAGAACATGGGATCTTCAACCTGCAGTTGTGGCATATGGAATCTTTAGTTGTAATGTGCAAACTCTTGGCCAGCATGTTCCCTGTCCAGGGAACTAGAACCCAGGTCCCCTGCATTGGGAATGCAGAGTTTTAGCCACCACCAGGGAAGTCCCATGGTTCCATTTGTTGATTTAACAGACTTTAGGTAATCTACTGATTCCCCGGTATGAAAAACAAAAACAGTTCACAAAACATCCTCCTTTTTCTCTTCCTCCATTTCGCTCGCCTGCCTGTGAATCTATCTAGTCTATGTCTTCTGTTTACCTTTGAACATTTAAAGAATGTACTTACACTTCTATCCCTTGTTTTATCAACTCTAGTCAATAACTCAACAATCTTGAATGAGAATGAAGCTATTAACACACCTACTTTCTATTTCATTTCCCCACCTCTAACACAAGTATTCCACTGACTATACACTTATTTTTATATTGTCAAAAACTTTACCATTGGCATTCTGTCTTCAGTCGTCACTAAGTTTCTATGCTCTGTCTGTGAATTGTTTCTAAAAATCAAAAATAGTGTTTATATTCTTATGACTACATATGGTTTCCTATGTGATCAATAGGGTGCTGTAATTACACTGTGAGGCAAACATGATAACCACTATACTACGGAAACTAGAATTACATTGTCTCTGTTTTTTTTTTCTTTTTTCCCTTGGAGCTTATACTGCCTTTCTTTTTTCCTTATATTGTCTTATTTTGCCCTGTCGCTAAGTTTTTCCAGTGTCTCAAGGATAATACGGAATCTACAGAACTTCTAGATTGTAAGCGCCTCAGGAGCTGGCATTTTCCTCTGTTTGGGCACTGCTGTGTATCCTCAATCTGCCATCTTGAACCTGAAGTCAGAATGGTTTTCAATCTACCTCTCAAGACTTTTAAAACTGCAGTTGTACCAAAACAACTTTATAAACGTCAATTACTATCAATGTAAAACTATTATTTCCCTTATTTCTATTTAATTTTATGGTTTATGTTTAAATGCAGTAAGCTTCTCCATCACCTCCCAGATGAATGACTTTTTCAAACTCTGTGTGCGGTAACAAGAGGCTCACTTTCCATATTTAGACATCTCTGATTCCTGGACATCTTTCCTCTATTAAGTTTACATTTTCTCTCTTAAAGTCCTTGCTCTTGGGCCTAGCTCTTCTTCCTAGTGTCTCAGAGTGGAGGGCAGCTCACTTCTTCATGGACCAGTCCTTGAGCAGCCACACCACGACCTTCTTGGTGCTCATGTGTAGAATGTACTCCCAGCTCCTTCCTTCATCACCCCACCACGCAGCTTTCCACCCTTCACTCTCCTGACCTTGCTGCCCAAAGGGCAGCCCCTACAACTGTCCACAGATTCTAGGCCCAGCTGAGTCCTCACAGCAGACAGTAGATATATGAATGGTATCATTTTCTTAAACTCTCAACCCTTAAAACATCACGAGGACCAAATATAGAAAACCACCACCTCTCTCTTTCATTTAAAATGTCGCATATTGATAATACACAAAATACGTACCAAGAGTCCAGTACTGATACTCTGCCTTAGTACTGCAATCACAACACAGCCACTCAGCATGGAGTCGTTCTCAAACTAAGTCCTCACATGAGCTTGCTCCCCAACCTTCAGCCCAAGAACACAAGCTGGTCTGTGGTGAATTTTGCATTTGTTTGCACAAAACAGAAAAACGGAGGGCAACAGATGAAAGTTCCATAAAGTTAAATTTATTAATGTAGAGGACTTTTCTTTATTTGGACACTCTGTTCCTCTTCCTTATTTTGGTATTAAAATTAAAAGTATCGATATTAAAATGTGTATTAAAACTGTTTTATAAAATGATGAGTGATTCTCACTCAAAGGTTCTAGGAACTACATTTCAGGAAAACTGAAGTGCAGACCAGATCCTATTTTAATGGGCTTTTTGGAAACTAAAGTGTGGGGCGTCTCATGTAGTCTTCCAAACTGCAGACTGCAGGGGGGTAGATGTTGCTTACAGGCCCTGTTAAGTCCTGTCTGACTCTTTCCGACCCCAAGGACTGTAGCCCGCCAGGCTCCTCTGTCCATGGGGATTCTCCAAGCAAGAATACTGGAGTGGGTTGCTATACCCTCCTCCAGAGGATCTTCCTGACCCACGTCTCTTGCTTGGCAGGCAGATTCTTTACCACTGAGCCACCTGAAAGACTTTTTTAAGATAAGTCAATTCCGTGTGAGAGGCTCAACCTCCAAGAATCAAATATGCTGTGTTTCCTTAAATCATGAACCCATTTACAGAGAAATGACTATGGAAAACAGGGGAAGAAATGATGAAGGGGGTTGATGGGGTAAGATCACGGAAAGCCTTCAACAGTAGTTTTCGGTGCCTCCTGTGTATGAGAGGAACCTGGGCTGAGTATGAAACATGCATATTCCTGGGCCCCAGCTCCCGATGAGAGGTCTGGACCGGGCCCAGAAATGTACGTGTCTCCAGACCGGTACCCATATGAGGGCTCTAAGGACCACACTTTGAGAACGTGGAGTGCAGATGAGACGTATCCACGCGCAGAAGGCCCGGAAGCTACAGATATCATGCATAGTCTCAAACCTCTGATCAGAGTGAGGGCTAGGAGCTGAGAACCTAGCGGCAACTCCTTCCCGGCTCGGAGGAATGGGGGCGGGGAAAGCGGAGCTGTCTTCTTTCTACCAGAGGAGAGGACATCCCAGCAAAGCCCCTTGTCCTCCCCCTGGGTCTGAATGAGATACTGCAAGTCAAGGCTCACAGACCAAGAGAGCGATGATGAGCAGCTGCCCTTAAGTGGACAAGGTTCAGCTCAAGTCTTGCCTCTTCCAGAAAACTTCTCTTAACTTCATTCTCTCATCTGTGCTTCTAAAGCCCTCGTTTCTGAAACATACCACCTCTCTCTACCAAGTCTCCTGCTGATATCTCTGAAATGGTTATTTTCATGCTTGTGGGGATATAAAAAGCTTTATCTCAGAAAGCCTTGGGGATACCTTCTAAGCTGGAGATATGCATATAGTACTTAGAGGTATGAAGATAGCAAGCAAGGAACAAATACCAGCGATGTAGCTGGACAGGGAGAAAGGGAGAAGGAAGATAGAGTAATCTCTCATCTAATACAACCGAACCTCAAGAGAGTAGATAAATTAGGATACAGCAGAGAGGTTGCATACTCTGACTCTCCATTTCTATGACAGTGTGCAAAAGGCAAAATCTTGCAGACATAAGTTGGATCAACGGTTGTTAGGGAAGATTTGGGGATGAGCTGGAGAAGGTAAATGCTTTGTAATCAGACTTGGAGGCAGGAAGAGCGGAAAATATATTGGGGGGCAGAAGCAGGCTAGAGAAAGTCCCAGAAAGCATTTTGCCTCTTAGCCCATACCATAATGGTGGGGGAAAAACCTGTTGGGCCATGCACAGCACTCTGCCAGCTTTGCCCTGGCAGCTAACTAATATCTTAGGGATGTGAGAGGCCCAGGAAGGGACGCTGCCAAGGATTTCAAGAGGGGAAGTTCATAGAATCTTGCGTAGGAGTGAGAACAACAATAAGAGCAACTGATGAACTTGCCTTCCAATGCAGGAGACATAAGAGACACGGGTTTGATCCCTGCGTCAGGAAGATCCCCTGGAGGAGGGCATGGCAACCCACTCCAGTATTCTTGCCTAGAGAATCCCATGGACAGAGAAGCCTGGCAGGCTACAGTCCCTAGGGTCACAAAGAGTTGGACACGACTGAGGCAACTTAGCATGCCACAGGACTTGATTCAAGCTTCCCACGTGCCAGGCATTGTGTGCGATAGGCATCTAAGCCTCACAAATATTTCGGCATTATTGTGGCTGTTGTTCAGTCTCTATGTGTGTCCGACTCTTGTGGCCCCATGGACTGCAGCACACCAGGCTTCCCTGTCTTTCACTGTCTCCCAGAGTTTGCTCAAACTCATGTTCATTGAGTCGGTGACACTATCTGACCATTTCGTCCTCGGTTGCCCCCTTCTCCTCCTGCCTTCCGTCTTTCCCAGCAACATTATTATCCCCATGTAACATACTGCTGGAGCCCAGAGATGGTAGGTAGTCTGCACAAAGTAACACAGCTAAAAAGAGAGAAGAGGATTTGAACACAGGCACCTCTGGCTCCAGCGCCCTTGCCCTTACCCACCACCATGCAGGCCATATCCCATCACCCCAGTGATGGCAGAGTCTCTTCTGCCGCCTTCCAGCCATGTGCCCATCCTGCCTTGGCTGGCATACTTCTGTTGGTGGGTTCTCACTATTTCCTAGGGAAGGTCACACCACAATGGACTTGAAATTGACCTCAGTGCATTTACCCATAACCCAGTTACTCCTTCCAGTCCTGAGTGCTTAATGCTGCCCATCAAACATTTCCATCACCTCCTGGGCACTGGGTGGGTTTGCACTTCCAGCCCCCTGAAACTACATGCTTCCATGTGACTTCCTTCTGTCAATAAAATGTGAAGTTTTAGAAGCCAGTGTGCAGATCACCTCTTGCTACAGTGTTGAGGGTATGGGAGGGAGAGTGGGGGCTCTAGCTGAACTATTTCAAATCCTAAAAGATGATGCTATGAAAAGTGCTGCACTCAATATGCCAGAAAATTTGGAAAACTCAGCAGTGGCCACAGGACTGGAAAAGGTCAGTTTTCATTCCAATCCCTAAGAAAGGCAATACCAAAGAATGTTCAAACTATCGCACACTTGCACTCATCTCACATGCTAGCAAACTAATGCTCAAATTTCTCCAAGTGAGGCTTCTAGAGTGGTGAATGGAGAACTTTCAGATGTTCAAGCTGAATTTAGAAAAGGCACAGGAACCAGAGATCAAATTGCCAACATGTGTAGGATCATAGAAAAAGCAAGATAATTCCAGAAAAACATCTACTTCTGTTTTATTGACTATGGCAAAGCCTTTGACTGTGTGGATCACAACAAACTGGAAAATTCTTCAAGAGATGGGAATACTAGACCACCTGACCTGCCTCCTGAGAAATCTGCATGCAGTTCAAGAAGTAACAGTTAGAACCGGACATGGAACAACAGACTGGTTCCAAATCGGGAAAGGAGTACATCAAGGCTGTATATTGTCACCCTGCTTATTTAACTTCTATGCAGAGTACATCAAGAGAAATGCTGGGCTGGATGAAACACAAGCTGGAATCAGGATTGCTGGGAGAAATATTAATAGCCTCAGATACAGATGACACCACACTTATGGCAGAAAGTAAAGAACTAAAGAGCCTCTTGATGAAAGTGAAAGAGGAGAGTGGAAAAGTTGACTTAAAACTCAACATTCGAAAAACTAAGATTCGAAAAACATCTGGTCTCATCACTTCATGGCGAATAGATGGGGAAACAATGGAAACAGTGGGAGACTTTATTTTCAGTTCAGTTCAGTTCAGTCAATCAGTTGTGTCTGACTCTTTGGAACCCCATGAATTTCAGCACGCCAGGCCTCCCTGTCCATCACCAACTCCTGGAGTTCACCCAAACTCACGTCCATCGAGTTGGTGATGCCATCCAGTCATCTCATCCTCTGTTGTCCCCTTCTCCTCCTGCCCCCAATCCCTCCCACCGTCAGGGTCTTTTCCAATGAGTCAACTCTTCACATGAGGTGGCCAAAGTACTGGAGCTTCAGCTTTAGCATCAGTCCTTCCAAAGAACATCCAGGACTGATCTCCTTTAGGATGGACTGGTTGGATCTCCTTGCAGTCCAAGGGACTCTCAAGAGTCTTCTCCAACACCACAGTGCAAAAGCATAAATTCTTTGGCACTCAGCTTTCTTCACAGTCCAACTCTCACATCCATACATGACTGCTGGAAAAACCATAGCCTTGACTAGACGGACCTTTGTTGGCAAAGTAATGTCTCTGCTTTTCAATATGCTATCTATGCTGGTCATACTTTCCTTCCAAGGAGTAAGTGTCTTTTAATTTCATGGCTGCAATACCATCTGCAGTGATTTTGGAGCCCAAAATAAAGTGGGGGCTGCAAAATACACTGCAGGTGGCGACTGCAGCCATGAAATTAAAAGACGCTTACTCCTTGGAAGGGAAGTTATGACCAACCTAGACAACATATTAAAAAGCAGAGACATCAGTTTGCCAGCAAAGGTCCGTCTAGTCAAGGCTATGGTTTTTCCAACAGTCATGTATGGATGTGAGAGTTGGACTGTGAAGAAAGCTAAGTGCCAAAGAATTGATGCTTTTGAACTGTGGTGTTGGAGAAGACTCTTGAGGGTCCCTTGGACCACAAGGAGATCCAACCAGTCAATCCTAAACAAAATCAGTCCTGAATATTCCTCAGAAGGAATGATGCTGAAGCTGAAGCTCCAATATTCTGGCCACCTGATGCAAAGAACTGACTTATTTGAAAAGACCCTGATGCTGGGAAAGATTGAAGGCAGGAGGAGAAGGGGATGACAGAGGATTAGATGGTTGGATAGCATTACCGACTTGATGGACAAGTTTAATTTGAGCAGGCTCTGGGAGTTGGTGATGGACAGGGAAGCCTGGCATGCTGCAGTCCTTGGGGTTGAAAAGTTAGACCCAACTGAATGACTGAACTGAAGTGAACTGAGGGTAGGGGAGGGAGGG
>SJXQ01005508.1:0-15442 GCA_006408695.1 Aepyceros melampus | reverse complement strand
TGTAAAGTGGAAACTTTAGCTCCCTGGCAGGTGGTGATGGGGTCCAGATGAGTCCATACATGGGACACCAGTAGCAGGCTATAATGTCCTATGCCAACTCTTGGTTCACTGTGGCCCCAGCAGGCAAGATCTGGCCGTCCTATCCTGGAAGAAGGGCTGTCCCAAGAGTGTGTTTATCTCACTCAGCTCTGGGCCAATAACGCACGTGATCCAACCCAGCCCCCAGCCACAACTCCAGCCCCAAGGAAAGAACAGCACCCCGTCTGTATTAATCGCCTCCCCCGACTCCGTGCCAGACTTGGGTTAAATTAAACGCATCCCTAGCCAGCAGCTCCATCCCCAGAAACTGAACACATCCTTCCCGGCTCCCCTCCCACCCACAGCTGTGCCCTCCCATGAGGCCAGCGGCTGGGAGCCTGACAGGCCTCTATCTGCAGCCTTGGAGCTGCCTGCCCTCTGACCTCTGGCTGTCCCCAGCAGGACCAAGGACACTCCCCCACACCCCTCACCATGGCTTGGCCTAGATGGGAGGTTGGCATCAAGTCCCTCCATCCATCCTTCCTTCCTTCCACAAACATTTTGAGTGCCTTCTAAACATCCTGCTTCCTCTCCTCTAAGTATATGAAAGACCAAACACATTCCTGCCCTCATGGAGCTTACATTCTAGAAAGGAGAGACAAAGAGAAAGTCAAGTAAATCATACAAAGTGTTAGAAGGTGGAAAGCGCTCTTTTCAAAGACAGATAAACGAGACCAGTGTGAGCAGCCAGGGTGCAGGTGGGTGAGCATGAAGGGCGAGTTGCCATCTGAAAGGGGAAGGTGGGCTAGGCCTCACCAAGAGGCTGGCTGCCGAGGAGGCCACGGCAGTCCCCACCGGTAAGGCTGGTGTTTGTGGAGCGCTGGTGGCAGGTGCTCATTTTGACCGTTTCCAGGGCCGGGGAGGGCAGAGTTGTTGACGTGGCCATTCCGTCCAGCTCAGGGCTGGCTGCTCCCATCCTAGGCAGGGAGGGGTTCTCTTGTGGGGGAAGTCCCAAGGGAGTGGGGCAGCTGGCCTGGCCCAGAGGGGACTTGCAGTTGGGGATGAGCCAGTGCGAAATCTCAGTCTGTGCCAAGGATGCCGGCTTGTTCAGAACAGAGGAAGCCCCAGCTGATGCTGAAACAGGCCTCAGCTGGGTAAACTGACCAACTAGGTGGGGACATGGGGGTGGGCACCTGGGGGCCGTGAGCCATGACACACACGCTGCTAAGGTGTGAGCCTCCCGTCCTGGCTCCCCCTGTGCCAGCCCTGCCATCTGCACACACACACTCATATTCACACACACACACACTTTTTCTTTCTAGCACACATATGGCATATCATGCATCCATCAGCACACATGTGAATGTACCCACAACACTCGTGGAACCAGCAGACTCAGAAAGACCCACCATCACACTCATGCCCAAGAACATCACAACACATATACACAAACAATATATCACACATGCACCAACCATTATGTCACACACATTCACACTCCCACACACCCTCAGGTGAAGACTCAACACACACACACACAACTCCACACACACATGCTACTCCACACGGGCACACACGTACCACACATCACCAACACACATTAGACACCCAGTCACCAGCACATGCATAACACACACGCCATACACACCCCAAACCGTGGGTAAAGTCTAGTCCTGAAGAGTCTAGACAAGCTCTCTGAAACTGTCACTCATGGAACTGGGACACCCATGACGTGTCCCCTGACAACCAGGGCAGAGAGGAGGGAGATCTTCCGCATTTTCTAAGTGTTGTTTCATAAAATGTCCACTAAAGAAGAGCTTTTCTTTCACCATGCAGAGGCCTCTGGGACAAGGAGAAGATCTGGCATAAATACCAGAAACTGGGCCTTACTCGTTGTCTGGCTGGCTCCAAGTTACATGTCACTGGGTAGATTTCTCTACCCCTGGAAACCTTGGTTTCTTCATCTGCAAAATGAGAATGAAAACTGTTTATTCCAAACTTCTCAGATGGAGTGAAACTCTGAGAATTGCTTTGTAAGCTGAAGAAATACCAATACAAAAATAGGACATCAGAAATTCATGCAAATGTTCTAAGCTTTGTTGTTCCTCCCTTGTTCCCACCCCTCACACTTCCTGTCAAGTCCAGGCACCTACACTCTTCGGGGAGGCTTGAGCAGTGGCCCCGGCTGCTTCCAGGGGAAGCTTGATGGAGTGACACGGGAAGTGAGCCGGGGCTGCACGATGCGCCATCTCTAGCTTCCCAACTCAGGACCCAGCAGAAAGCCATTCTTAGCAGCAGCTGCCATCCCATGGGCTGTCAGGGGCTGAGAAGCCACAGCCACGAGGGGGGAAACACCCACTGGGGAGGAGACAGAGCCGCAGTACCCTTCACCCAGCCCCCGCCTGCCCCACCCTAGCGCGGCTGACACTTTGCAGAGAGCACTGGAAGGATATTCACACTGGAAGAGAGCTTCTCTGTGCGAGGTAGCAGCTGCTCTGAGCCATCACCAGGATGGGGGTCCTCAGCAAGAAGGGAGGAACTAGGCCCCCATGGAGTGCTATCAGAACGTGCAGTAAGCTCTTGAAGCCTCCTCAAAGATGGGGGCTCTGTCCTTCTCAAAACCCACAAAGGCTGTGGTAACTTGGGTGGGCACAGGCCCGCAGTTGGAGCCACTTGCTGCTTTGTATCTCTCTCATGTCACATCCCTGAGGGCAGCCGTGTGGGCTCAGGGCGGCAGCCCTGTGTCTTCGGGGGACAGGCTCACCGCAGCTTCTCTGCCCTCATCTTCATGGTCCAAACTGGCCCACTGATGTGTCTGCATTCCAGATAGCGGGAGGCTGTGGGGCAGCCCGCAGTCTCTATCACAAAAGGCGAGGCGAGGAGCCCTGACACTGCTCGTTCTCCGTTGTCACCCCTTCCACGTTTTTCTTTCCTTGTCTCTTGGCTCTGTGCTGGGGTGACCTCATCCCTGCAGTCTGAGTCCTCCCGGTTCTTCAGCCTCTGGCTTCTGGTTGGGTTAATGAGGAAGGGGAAGCGGGACTCTGGAAGTAAGAGGAGAGAAGGGAAAGGGGGATTCTGGGAAGGGGGACTCTGGAAGGTAAGAGGAGAGAAGGGAAAGGGGATTCTGGGAAGGAAGATTCTGGAAGGTAAGAGGAGAGAAGGGAAAGGGGATTCTGGGAAGGAAGATTCTGGAAGGTAAGAGGAGAGAAGGGAAAGGGGATTCTGGGAAGGAAGATTCTGGAAGGTAAGAGGAGAGAAGGGAAAGGGGATTCTGGGAAGGAAGATTCTGGAAGGTAAGAGGAGAGAAGGGAAAGGGGATTCTGGGAAGGAAGATTCTGGAAGGTAAGAGGAGAGAAGGGAAAGGGGATTCTGGGAAGGAAGATTCTGGAAGGTAAGAGGAGAGAAGGGAAAGGGGATTCTGGGAAGGAAGATTCTGGAAGGTAAGAGGAGAGAAGGGAAAGGGGATTCTGGGAAGGAAGATTCTGGAAGGTAAGAGGAGAGAAGGGAAAGGGGATTCTGGGAAGGAAGATTCTGGAAGGTAAGAGGAGAGAAGGGAAAGGGGATTCTGGGAAGGAAGATTCTGGAAGGTAAGAGGAGAGAAGGGAAAGGGGATTCTGGGAAGGAAGATTCTGGAAGGTAAGAGGAGAGAAGGGAAAGGGGATTCTGGGAAGGGGGACTCTGGAAGGTAAGAGGAGAGAGCACTGGGCCATCTCTCCCTTGCTCCCCACCCTCTTTTCATCAGCATGTCTCCACCTGCAAGTGTGACCTCCATGATCAGGGTTCCCTCAGGAGACCCCTCCTCCATGGCTTCTGCTCTCAAGGGGCCCAGAATACAATTTTCTCTCCTAACCCCTTCAGCCTGGGGGCTTCCCCTCGCCACTAGTCTCTACAAGCCTCTTGCTTCCCTGTCTGTTCCCCTAACCTGCCCACACTCTGTCAGCAGTTTGTTACAGCATCTTCATGGGTACCACTTGGACTGATTCTGTTTCCTGCAGAGACCTCAATGGACACAGCCCTCAAGGGAAAATGATGTTTGAACCCCTGGAGCAGATAGGATGTGCTCGACTCTTTAACCTAAGCTCTGGACCATCAGCAATGGCTCTTCTCCCCCTCTCCCTGCAGATTCTGCCTTCACCTATAGTTCTTTCTGATGTGCCCTGTGTCTCCACAGACTTAATCTGAACACAGAGGTGGAAGAATGCAACCAAAACTTCCACCTCAGTACCTGAATGAGCTGGCTGAGAATGGAGGACCCAGGATGAAGAGACTGATTTTCTCAGCCTCCATCAAAACCCTGGGGGTCTCAGGCTCACCTATCAACATCCCACCTCTTGCAGAAATCACACGAGCAGCCTCTTTGGAGGATGGCCAACCAGTTTCTGCTGTGCCCTTCTGGTGACAGGGCCCATTCTATTTCTACATGGCTTGCTCTCAAACTAGTGAGAATCAAAGTCTGTCTCAGCCCAGTTCCTACCCACAGGACACAGTCGTGACTGTTATACAACTATGGTGACTGAAGGTGTCAGTAATTGTGTCCTCGAGTCTCCTTCTCCGCATGCATCGTGTGTCTAACCCAGCCTCCCCATCACTCTCAGGTGACCTCCTCTCTCCCTCCTTCTCTTCTTTCCCTGATATAAGTAGTTTACAGACGATTTCCTGGGGAGATGGAAGAAGAATCACATCTCACCTCACACAGCAGAAACTTAGTAACCTTTCCCCATAAACATTTTGATTTTCCTTTCAAAATTCCTTTATCCTGCTGTATCTTGCTGTATCCTGCTGAAACTTACCTTCCTTCCCCTCTCCTGTCCCCTTTTTCAAAGTGGTCGTGTCTGTCACTCTGGGACTCAGAATCCCTTCATAGCCTCCAGGCGCACAGCCTAGTCTGTGAGACTGTACTTTTCTCAGTCACCACCAGAGGTCTCCCTCCTTGGGTTTGGTTTGCACCCATCTCAAGCCGCAGTGAAGATAGCTGTGAAAAGAAGAGAAGCAAAGGGCAAAGGAGAAAAGGAAAGATATACCTATTTGAATGCAGAGTCTCAAAGAACACCAAGGAGAGATAAGAAAGCCTTCCTCAGTTTATCAATGCAAAAAATAGAGGAAAATCATAGAATGGGAGAGACTAGAGAGCTCTTCAAGAAAATTAGAGATACCAAGGGAACATTTCATGCAAAGATGGGCACAATAAAGGACAGAAATGGTATGGACCTAACAGAAGCAGAAGATATTAAGAAGAGGTGGCAAGAATACACAGAAGAACTATACAAAAAAGATCTTCAAGACCCAGATAATAGTGATGGTGTGATCACTCACCTTGAGCCAGACATCCTGGAATTCAAAGTCAAGTGGGCCTTACTACTGCTACTAAGTTGCTTCAGTCATGTCCGACTCTGTGCAACCCCACAGACGGCAGCCCAACAGGCTCCCCCATCCCTGGGATTCTCCAGGCAAGAACACTGGAGTGTGTCGCCATTTCCCTCTCCAATGCATGAAAGTGAAAAGTAAAAGTGAAGTTGCTCAGTCGTGTCCTACTCCCAGAGACCTCATGGATTGCAGTCCACCAGGCTGCTCCATCCATGGGATTTTCCAGGCAAGAGTACTGGAGTGGGATGCCATTGCCTAGGAAGCATCATTTCGAACAAAGCTAGTGAAGATGATGGAATTCCAGTTAAGCTATTTCAAATCCTAAAAGATGATGCTGTGAACAATGCTTCAGTCAATATCCCAGCAAATTTGGAAAACTCAGCAGTGGCCACAGGACTGGAAAAGGTCAGTTTTCACCCCAATCCCAAAGAAAGGCAATGTCAAAGAGTACTCAAACTACTGCACAATTGCACTCCTCTCACACGCTTGCAAAATAATGCTCAAAATTCTCCAACTCTAGCTTCAACAGTATGTGAACCATGAACTTCCAAATGTTCAAGCTGGATTTAGAAAAGGCAGAGAACCAGAGATCAAATTGCCAACATCCACTGGATCATTGAAAAAGTGAGAGAGTTCCAGAAAAACATCTATTTCTGCTTTATTGACTATGCCAAAGCCTTTGACTGTGTGGATCACCACAAACTGTGGAAAATTCCTAAAGAGATGGGAATACCAGACCACCTGACCTGCTCCTGAGAAATCTGCATGCAGTTCAAGAAGAAACAGAACCAGATATGGAACAACAGACTAGTTCCAAATCGGGAAGGGAGTACATCAAGGCTGTATATTGTCACCCTGCTTATTTAACTTCTATGCAGAGTACATCATGAGAAATGCTGGACTGGATAAAGTACAAGCTGGAATCAAGATTGCCGGGAGAAATATCAATAACTTCAGATATGCAGATGACACCACCCTTATGGCAGAAAGTGAAGAGGAACTAAAGAGCCTCTTAATGAAAGTGAAAGAGGAGAGTGCAAAAGCTGGCTTAAAGCTCAACATTCAGAAAAGTAAGATCATGGCATCTGGTCCCATCACTTCATGGCAAATAGATGGTGAAACAATGGAAACTGTGACAGACTTTATTTTTTGGGGGCTCCAAAATCACTGCAGATGGTGACTGCAGCCATGAAATTAAAAGAAACTTGCTCCTTGGAAGAAAAGTTATGACCAATCTAGAGAGCATATTAAAAAACAGAGACATTACTTTGCCAACAAAGATCCATCTAGTCAAAGCTTTGGTTTTTCCAGTAGTCATGTACAGATGTGAGAGTTGGACTGTGAGGAAGGCTGAGCGCCAAAGAATTGGTGCTTTTGAACTGTGGTGTTGGAGAAGACTCTTGAGAGTCCCTTGAACTGCAAGGAAATCCATCCAGTCCATCCTAAAGGAAATCAGTCCTGAATATTCATTGGAAAGACTGATGCTGAAGCTCCAATACTTTGGCCACCTGTTGTGAAGAACTGACTCATTTGAAAAGACCCTGATGCTGTGAAAGATTGAAGGCAGGAGGAGAAGGGGACAACAGAGGATGAGATGGTTGGATGGCATCACCGACTCAATGGACATGAGTTTGAGTAAGCTCCAGGAGTTGGTGATGGACAGGGAAGCCTGGTGTGCCACAGTCCATGGTGTCGCAGAGTCGGACATGACTGAGCAGCTGAACTGAACTGAACGGAACAAACAGCAGTGCTCTTTGGACTATAGTTGTATCATGCTGTTCCCTCTCAGAACTGTCCTTGTACCAGTGTCTATTTTTGGCCATCTGGACTAAAATATCCATCTGTAGAGCTCTTAATTATCTTTCGGATTTCAGCTGATATGGGGTCTCTGGGAAGCGTCCCTGACACCCCTCCCTTACCATTGTGGTCCTGCACAGTGAAGTAATCCTGCCTCAGCATCCTCCAGACTCTAACTACAGCACTCATTACATGGTATCCTCAGTGTAGTGGCTTTTCCATCCTTGAACACCTGTACAGTGGACGGTCTCAACACCAAATACAGGCCTTGTGTAATATACTGAGCAACATGAAATAGGACTGTCACCTCCCTTGTCCTTGGTTTTATGTCCTTGTACCTAAATATGGCAAAGAGGTTTTGCTTTATTTTAGTTTTGGAGCCAACCCAAATTCCTATACTTTACCCCAAGGATTCTTCCTGAATCAGATCTTCCCTAATCCTGAATTTCTGATATTAGTTTTTTGAGTCCAAGGAGAGAATGTTAACAAGGAGAGAATTTCTCCTTGTTCATTTTGGCTTTTCATCCATCTTTACAAAATCTCTGTGGATCTTGAATGTGTACATAGCACAGATCCCCAGGTTTGGTGTCCATAAAGTGTTAGTCTGTCATTCGTGTCCGACTCTTTGTGACCCCATGGACTGTAGCCCACCAGGTTCCTCTGTCCATGAGACTTCTCAGGCAAGAATACTGGAGTGGGTTGCCACTCCATTCTCCAGGGGATCTTCCCGACCCAGGGATCGAACCCGGGTCTCCCACACCGCTTTCAGATTCTTTACCGACTGAGCTGCCAGAGAAGCCCCTGATGCAAACTATGGGCTTTAGTAAATCCAGCCTGTCATCCGTTATCAGTGTCATGACTGGTGCTCATGGAGCCCCACTGTGTACTGTGAAGGCTGTACCTTCCCCTATGACCCCTAGCTGGAGCCTGAGCTGTGTGGGTGTTTAGTCTCTCAGTCATGTCTGACTCTTTGTGACCCCATGGGGTGTAACCTGCCGGGTCCTCTCTCCCTAGAATTCTCTAGGCAGGAATACTGGAATGGGTTGCCATGCCTTCCTCCAGGGGATCTTCCTGACCCAGGGATCAAACCCAGGTCTCCTTCATTCCAGGCATATTCTTTACCACCTAGCCACCAGGGAAGCCCAGCTGGAGCCTACAACCAGCAAAACACAGCAGCTTCCTCCCCTTTGAAGGCCAGCTCTGAACGGTTCTGTTAGCTGTCTATTCTCAAAGTCACCCAAATTCCAAGATACTCTCCCATAACCTTGGACACACAGTAGGTGCTCAAGAAATGTTAGTTCCCTTTTAACCCATATGATGATCTCAATACTTTCTTGTTACACATTAATTCAATGAAGAAATTATGGCCTACAAGATAAAAAGATTTTAAAAGTACATTGACTTCATCAAAAGAAAAAAATTAAAAAGACATGCTTTCTTCCCAGAAGGAGCTTAAATTAAGATATAAACAAATAAGTAATCAATGATAAGATGCTGTAAACAAGCGTTACATAGTCCCTCCTTCCAAATTTTTGAAAATTCTTTATGTAATTAGTTTCCTGTGATATTTTAGAATGTAGTGGTATCTGAGTCCTCCTGGGGATAACCATAAACAGAACAAGCATTTGTACCAAAATAGCCAGCAGTAAAAAATCAGGAGACAGGGATTCAATCCCTGAATCAGGAAGATACTCTGGAGAAGTAAATGGCAACCCACTCCAGTATTCATGCCTGGGAAATCGCATAGACAGAGAAGCGCGGCAGGCTGCAGACCTGGGGGCTGCAAAGAGTCAGACATGGGTGAGCGATGAACCACAGCAACACAACTGCTGCTGCTGCTAGGTCGCAACTACCCTCAGTGAAACCCACCAGGAGACAGGCGCTACTCACGCACAGAGGCCCGCCAACAGGTGCCTAGTGTCTCATTAAAGTATTTCCAGAAATCATCACATAGTTTTTACGTAAAAGATGGAGGCCAGACAAAAACAACACACCTACAAAACAACTTAGAAAACACAGAATGATTCAGGTAGAAGAAAATCTAAAACTATGCCAGTTACATACTCAGAAACAAGAGCAGGTAGTTAAAAAAAGCAAAGGAATGGTCACAGGACAAAAATATCCAATGAATTTTTTTAAAGAAAAACCAGAGATGATGATTCCATAGAAAAGAATATAAAAGGAATTCTCCAAAACCTAGTATGAGAAGAAAAAGAAATAGAAAATGGGAGGGAAAAAAAGGTGAGAAAATTAGAAAATTCACCCAGAGAAGAAGCATTTGATAAGCAGAACTTCCAGAAAGAAATAAGAGAAAAACAGATTAGGGAAAGACTTTTTAGGTAAATAATAATAAAAAAAAACTTTCCGGAATAGACAGGCATGAGTTTTCAGATTGAAAGGATGCCCAAAGCACCCTGTGAAATGGATGAATTAATACATAATACACCACCAGGATATTACAGAACCCCAGGAATAAAAAGCAAGTTCCAAGAAAAAAATTTGAATAAAAAATACAAAAATATCAAGACTTAGACATTAGACTTCTTAATAAAATCATACCCCCCATGGGTATGCCTTCAAAACTCATAGCAGAAATGTTTTCCAACATGGAACTGGATATCAAGACAAAATATCACTCACGTTTGAGGGTAGAGATATTTACACACATGTAAGACTTTCCAAAAACTTACCTTCTGAGAATTCTTTCTCAGGAAACTAGTAGGGATGTACTGAAAAAAAATAAGAGAGCAAATCAGGAAGGACGAAGATGATAAGGGACCCAGGCAAACAGAAGAAAATGGCAACGAGAATGCCCAGGATGACTGTTCAAAAAAAAAAAAATTCAGTCTAGCAACCGTGTAGCAAGCCTGCAGAACTAACACAGGAGAGGGCAGGCCAAAGAGCTCCAGGCCGGGAAAAAGATCTCCAAGGCACTGCTATTTACAGAATACTTCACATGTGATGTAAGAGTTGGGAATGAAACATTCTGAGTACATAAACATATGGTAAATTACTGAAGAAAAAATTATTTACTCCAAGAAATTTCTAAATGCACCAATTAGGAAAAGTAATTATGGTATACCTCAAGATGACTAACAATTACAGAGTCACCTTTGGATGGAAATTGAAATTACATCATTTCACCCCACCAAATTAGCAAAACTTAAAAAAACCTGACAGTGTCAAGTGCTTGCAGTGAATTTGGTGTAACAGGAATACCCTCCCTCCTACACACACACACACACACACACACGAACACACTCACTCTTAACATGAGTTTTGACTGGTGGAACCTCTTGGGATAATAAATAGTAATTATAAAGTTGAAAATGAACGTGGTCTGCCACCCAACAATTCCACTCCCTGATTATACACTTGACAGAAATGTATGTGTACAAATGTCCAAGGCAGCAAAAAACTGGAAAGAATGGAAAACAATTCAAATGTCCATATGCTATAGAATGTGTAAATAAATGGCAATATTTTCATATAATAGGATACTTCAAAGACAATGATATGGCTCCTATTTCTTAAAGTTGGAGTCTACACAGGTGTTTGTTTCATTCCTCCTTGAAGAAATCTTTACAATTCCTCGGTCCCTGCCCCTGACCAGACATCAGGAAGTGACACACTTGGAGATCTGGAGCTTAACTGGCTTCACAAACAAGGGGACAAGAAGAGGACATGTGTCTGGCTTTCCATGGGTGTCTTCTGAAACCCTCCTCTTGGTCTGCCTAGGATGCCCTCCTTTCCTTCTCAGTACCCACCTGTAACAACCTCTTTATCATTTAAGGCCCTCCTTCCAATTCCTTGGTTCATCCACCTGATGAGAAAACTGAAGTTGAGAGCAGCTGAAGCGTGTACTTGGGGAACACAGCCATTGAGAAGCAGCCCTGGCTCCCTGGAGCCCGTGCCCTCTTTACAGGCAGCGTGCTTGCTCACCTCTTCAGTCA
Source organism: Aepyceros melampus (assembly GCA_006408695.1). Lineage (NCBI taxonomy): Eukaryota > Metazoa > Chordata > Mammalia > Artiodactyla > Bovidae > Aepyceros > Aepyceros melampus. Next base: position 4,310 of record SJXQ01005508.1, on the reverse strand, counting down.
TGTCTGACTCTTTGTGACTCTGTGGACTGTAACTCGCCAGCTCCTCTGTCCATGGAATTTTCCTGGCAAGAATACTGGAGTGGGTTGCCATTTCCTTCTCCAGGGGATCTCCCGACCCAGGGATCAAACCCAGGTCTCCTGGAAGTCTCCTGCATTGACAGGAGGATTCTTTACCACTGCGCCACCTGGAAAGCTGCCTGTAAACAGGAGGTGCTCAGTAAATGCCACTTCCTCTCTCCGATCCTTTCAGTTCAGTTCAGTTCAGTTCAGTCGCTCAGTCGTGTCCGACTCTTTGTGACCCCATGAATCGCAGCACGCCAGGCCTCCCTGTCCATCACCAAATCCCGGAGTTCACCCAGACCCACGCCCCTGGAGTCAGTGACGCCATCCAGCCATCTCATCCTCTGTCGTCCCCTTCTCCTCCTGCCCCCAGTCCCTCCCAGCATCAGAGTCTTTTACCAATGAGTCAGCTCTTCGCATGAGCTGGCCAAAGTACTGGCTCCCTGGAGCCCGTGCCCTCTTTACAGGCAGCGTGCTTGCTCACCTCTTCAGTCATGTCTGACTCTTTGTGACTCTGTAGACTGTAACTCGCCAGCTCCTCTGTCCATGGAATTTTCCTGGCAAGAATACTGGAGTGGGTTGCCATTTCCTTCTCCAGGGGATCTTCCCGACCCAGGGATCAAACCCAGGTCTCCTGGAAGTCTCCTGCATTGACAGGAGGATTCTTTACCACTGCGCCACCTGGAAAGCTGCCTGTAAACAGGAGGTGCTCAGTAAATGCCACTTCCTCTCTCCGATCCTTTCAGTTCAGTTCAGTTCAGTTCAGTCGCTCAGTCGTGTCCGACTCTTTGCGACCCCATGAATCGCAGCACGCCAGGCCTCGCTGTCCATCACCAAATCCCGGAGTTCACCCAGACCCACGCCCCTGGAGTCAGTGACGCCATCCAGCCATCTCATCCTCTGTCGTCCCCTTCTCCTCCTGCCCCCAATCCCTCCCAGCATCAGAGTCTTTTACCAATGAGTCAGCTCTTCGCATGAGCTGGCCAAAGTAGCTGAGTTTAAATTTGTTGCTGTTCAGTCGCTCAGTCGTGCCCGACTCTTTGCGACCCCATGGACTGCAGCTCGCCAGACTTCCCTGTCCTTCACCATCTCCCCGAGCTTGCTGAAACTCAGGTCCATTGAGTCGGTGATGCCATCCAAGCATCTTGTCCTCTAGCTCTAGCACTGTCAGTTCAGTTCAGTCGCTCAGTCGTGTCCCACTCTTTGCGACCCCATGAATCGCAGCACGCCAGGCCTCCCTGTCCATCACCAACTCCAAAACTGAATATTTTGATGCTGCTAAACAAAACGTGACCAGCAGATGGCAGAATGGAGCTTTCCCGGCCCCTAACGTCCCTATCTCAAGGATAAGGGGAGAAAAGTTGGTTGTCCTTTTGCAATCTCCAAACTCCGGAATGCCTCCGAAATGTCCATTGCTCCCATTTGAAGCACCGTCCTCCTACTCCTTTGGTGGAAAGATGTAGTGAGCATCTGCAGAAGCTGCAGTTTGGGACACGCTGGTGAAGAGCACAGGGAAATGCAACAAGGACCTTAATCCTTTTACTCTCTGCGTGTGCTCAGTCGTGCCCAACTCTTTGCGACGGGATGGGCTGCAGCCCGCCAGGCTCCTCTGTCCATGGGATTTTCCAGGCAAGGATACTGGAGTGCGTATCCTTCTCCAGGGGATCTTCCCGACTCGAGGATTGGAACCCTCCTTGGAGGCTTAAAATGCTTGTGTAAAAAACAGTCGCAGGCAAAGTGGCTGACTTAAGGTTCCAGTTTTCGCTTGGGTAAACTGAGGGTCAGAGAGTCAAGGTGATATGCTCCAGAACACACAGCTAGGTCAGATTTTCTGGCTCCTAATTCAGGACACCAGGTTAGTTTCTCAAAGGCAAAATCTACTCTGAAGGCACTTTCAGTTCACATACGTGGACAGGAAATCTGCAAGTTAAAAAATAATTCAGAATGCCCCACCTCCCCACAAAAGTTCAATGCTTGTGGAGGTTTTCCTGTAGTTGCCCTGGAACTATAGACAAGTCTGCATTTGGATAACTTCCCCTCCAAGTGCTCTTCACCTGAGGTCTGTGAACACCCTAGGAGGAGTATCCCCTCCCAACCCCAACAAGCAGAGGAAATTATATATACTTGAGCACATGCCTGAGCATATGGATCCACACTATGTGCCCCCAGCTTTCTTCAAATGCCCCAAGGTGTCTGTGCTAGTTACTCATGCATTGTTTCTCAACTCCAAGTTCCCTCACCAATGCCTACTCTGTGATAATGGGCAGAATTCCCAGAGGCGACTCTCCTCTACGGTGAGCATAATGCTATAACATAAGCTTTCTTAGGGGAGGGTGCTGGGAGAACACAGCAGGAGGAAGAGGCAGTTCTTGCTGGTTTGGGCAGGCGCAGGACATCCTGTGGTGCTCTGCCCCAGCCACGTGCCCAGAAGGGCCTCCAGTGACCTTTGCAGTCCTGCCAGGCCTGGTGATCACTTTCCCATGACCCTCCCAACACAGACACTGTACGTTCTGTGCCACCTGCCTACACCGCCACTCAACTCCACCTGCCCACATACCCACCTACCAGGTAATTGCTTCCTGCTTGCCCAGCAGATGACAACTAGCCTTGGACCAGGCACCAGCTAATCGCTCTGCTGCCAGTGGGGCCATGACACTTCCTCCAACAAGGTTTGATCCCCAGCCTGGGGAAGGGACCTCCTTCATGGGCCTCTTTCTCAGCTGAAGGAAGAGCAGCCCTATAGGGGTCCACTTACGTTTTAAGCGTCTGCCTGCAATGCAGGAGACCTGGGTTCGATCCCTAGGTCAGGAAGATTCCCTGGAGAAGGCAATGGCACCCCACTCCAGTACTCTGCCTGGAAAATCCCATGGACAGAGAAGCCTGGTAGACTACAGTCCATGATATCACAAGAGGCAGACACAACTGAGTGACTTCACTTTCACTTCACGTTTTATAGATATATGATGTGTGTGCTCAGTATTGTCTCTTTGTGACCCAGGATTGTAGCCCGCTAGGCTCCTCTGGCCATGGGATTTTCCAGCAAGAATACTGGAGTGGGCTGCCATTTCCTCCTCCAGGGGATCTTCCTGACCCAGGGATTGAACCCTGTATTGGCAGGTGGATTCTTTACCGCTAGCACCACTAAGAAGCCTTTACATCATATAGTTACTCTTTTATCATAGTGTATGTAATACTCCTTATATCAAACTTCCATTTCTTAAACCCTACGTGGTTTCTGCCACCTGATTGGACCCGGACTGATACTTGTGTACTTGTGGCCCTTAAAATATTAAGATCCATCTGACCTAGTCCCAGATATAACAAAAATATAAAACTCACAGCTCCCTGCTGAGCACACAGAGAACAATGTGTTACCACCATATGTTGGGGATGGAGATCAGTTTCTCTGTTGCCACAGAAGGTTGGCAGCTCTGGACAATCTCCCTTAAGTGGTCTCTCTGGCCTGCTTAGCTTAGCTGCATGCTCTCTGGTGGAACAGTAAAATAACAAGCAATTTAAGAGCATCATTTACAGAGCACACACTTCAAATGGCATGCAAGGGTTTTATGTGTACTAATAGCTCCATTTTACAGATTAAAAAAAAAAAAAAGCAAAGATCTAAAGAAGTTAGAAACTTGCCTAAAGTTTCACAGTTGGCCCAGGGAGTGCTAGAATTTGAACCCTCAGTATATCCAGTTCCAAAGCCCCAAACTCTTAGTGACCATGATGTATTTCTGCATAGCCACTGTCTATTGCAATGTCGAGCTCTGGGCTTGATGATTCACAGTGGTTATATAATGCATTTCCTATAGTAACTGTGTTTGGTAAGCAGTTCTATACATTCAGAGATGAAGAGAGCTTCTTATCCAAGGTCACTTAGCTAGTGAGTGTGGAGGTAGGGTTTGATGTTAGCTCTCTGACCCCAGAGCCTTTTTTTGTTTTTTTTTTTTTCATAATGTTGGAATTAGTAAGGACTGTCTTTACTAAACAAACAAGAGCACAGGTATAAAGAATATTGTAAAAGACTTGATTACACACACAGGCTGATTTCCATATCCATATATATCCATATCCATATATAGCTTCAGCTGCTAAAGCGTGTCTGACTGTCTCTCCATGGCTGCAGTACACCGGGGTCCTCTGTCCTCCAGGATCTCCTGGAGTTTGCTCAAATTCATGTCCATTGAGTCAGTGATGTCACCCAACCATCTCATCCTTTGCCACCCCCACAGAAGACTGTATCCTAAACA
>SJXQ01005507.1:60395-145260 GCA_006408695.1 Aepyceros melampus | reverse complement strand
GCAGATGACACCACCCTTATGGCACAAAGTGAAGAGGAGCTAAAAATCCTCTTGATGAAAGTGAAAGAGGAGAGTGAAAACGTTGGCTTAAAGCTCAACATTCAGAAAATGAAGATCATGACATCTAGCCCCATCACTTCATGGGAAATAGATGGGGAAACAGTGGAAACAGTGTCAGACTTTATTTTTGGGGGCTCCAAAATCACTGCAGATGATGATTGCAGCCATGAAATTAAAAGACGCTTACTCCTTGGAAGAAAAGTTATGGCCAACCTAGATAGCATATTCAAAAGCAGAGACATCACTTTGCCGACTAAGATCCATCTAGTCAAGGCTATGGTTTTTCCAGTAGTCATGTATGGATGTGAGAGTTGGACTGTGAAGAAGGCTGAGCGCCGAAAAATTGATGCTTTTGAACTGTGGTGTTGGAGAAGACTCTTGAGAGTCCCTTGGACTGCACAAAGATCCAACCAGTCCATTCTGAAGGAGATCAGCCCTGGGATTTCTTTGGAAGGAATGATGCTAAAGCTGAAACTCCAGTACTTTGGTCACCTCATGTGAAGGGCTGACTCATTGGAAAAGACTCTGATGCTGGGAGAGATTGGGGGCAGGAGGAGAAGGGGACGACAGAGGATGAGATGGCTGGATGGCATCACTGACTCGATGGACGTGAGTCTGAGTGAACTCCGGGAGTTGGTGATGGACAGGGAGGCCTGGCGTGCTGAGATTCATGGGGTCGCAAAGAGTCAGACACGACCCAGCGACTGAACTGAACTGAACTGAAAGGATGGATGACAGGAAAAATATTTGAGTAAATAAGTCTAAAAATATTCCAAATTTGATTTTTTTAAAAATATGAATTCACAAATCCAGGAAGTTCAATGAACCCTAAACACAGGAAACATGAAGAAAACCACCTAGATATATCAGCATTAACTGCTTAAATTAGCAATATAGAATAAATATTAAAAATAGCCAGGGACAAAAAATGACAGCAAATTTCTCACTGGAAACAACAAAAGATGAAACACAGTAGAGTAACACTGTTAAAGTGCTAAAAGGAAACAACTGCCAATCTAGAATTTATATTCAATGAAAATATATATTCAAAATGAGGGCAAAACATTTTTAGAACACAAAAGCTAAAAGAATTTTTGCCAATAAACCTGTATTATAAGAAATTTTGTAGGAAATTCTTTAAGAACTAGGAAAATAATACTAGAAATGGTATTTCTAACAAAACTATACTCAGAATTATGTATATATGTGGGTAATTATGTGGGTATATATGAGATTTTTTTAAATTACTTAAATATCTTTAAAATATAATTGACTATTTAAAGAAAGACAAAAATAACAACATATTATGTGGTTTATAACATATGTAAAATAAAAATGTATGGAAATAGTACAAAGGATATGAGGGGATAAATGTTAGTATACTCTTGTCAAGTGGTTGTGCTATATGTAATATTTTATGTCACTTGAAGGTAGACCAAAGTAAGTTAAAGATGTACTATAAACCTTAATTCAACCATTGAAATATGACAACAAAGAATTATAGCTAAGCAAACAAAGGGGATATCTCTTTTACAGTCACAGGATTTTAATTTATAGAGGTGATGCCATGTAGAGAGTAATGCTGTTGAAAGCAGATTTTTTGCTTTGCCCCCTAAAGATACCAGTCATCCAAAAATATAAAAATAAAAAATAAAACTAATACAGAAGATAAAATGAAATTATAAAAATACTGAATCCAAAAGAAAGTAAAAAGAAAACAAATAACATAAAGCACAACATAAAGCAAATAGAAAGATTTTTGCTTTAAATCCAAATATATCAATGATAACATTTACTGGAAGTGGTCTAGACATCCTCATTAAAATCTAGAGCTTATCATATTGGGGAAAGTAAGATCCAACTGTATATGCTGACTTTGCAAAAGCTACTTTAAATGCAAGGAGCAAGTCAAGTATGTCTAGTCTAAACATTTCTACTCAATATTGTAGTACAGAGGGTTTAGCAAATGCATTAGTTCTAGAATGGAAAGAAAGAAATATAACTTTGACAGACCACATCTGTACAGAAAATCTTATAGAATTCAAAAAACAAAAAAAAATTATCTGAACTAAACAGTTGCATTTAGCAATGTGATAGGACAAAAGATCAATCAATGTGTAAAAATCTGTTTTATTTCTTTACAGTAAAAGCAATCTAAAAATGAAAAATTTTTTTAATTTAATTTACAATAGCATCAAAAAGGTTAAAATACTTAGGGATAATTATGACAAAAGACATGCAAGATCTGAATTCTTCAATCTAGCAAACATTACTGAAAGAAACTAAGGTGAAGGTGAAGTCGCTCAGTCGTGTCTGACTCTTTGCGACCCTGTGGACTGTAATGTACTAGGCTTCTCTGTCCATGGGATTCTCCAGGCAAGAATACTGGAGTGGGTTGCCATTTCCTTCTCCAGGGGATCTTCCCGACCCAGGGATCGAACCCGGGTCTCCCACATTGGAGGCAGACGCTTTAACCTCTGAGCCACCAGGGAATGAGGAAAGAAACTAAAGATGATTTAAATAAATGGAGAGATAAACCATGTTTATGGATTGGCACACTTGGTGTTAGGATAGCAATTCTTTCCAAAATATTTTTTAATTTAATTTACAATAGCATCAAAAAGGTTAAAATACTTAGGGATAATTATGACAAAAGACATGCAAGATCTGAATTCTTCAATCTAGCAAACATTACTGAAAGAAACTAAGGTGAAGGTGAAGTCGCTCAGTCGTGTCTGACTCTTTGCGACCCTGTGGACTGTAATGTACTAGGCTTCTCTGTCCATGGGATTCTCCAGGCAAGAATACTGGAGTGGGTTGCCATTTCCTTCTCCAGGGGATCTTCCCGACCCAGGGATCGAACCCGGGTCTCCCGCATTGGAGGCAGACGCTTTAACCTCTGAGCCACCAGGGAATGAGGAAAGAAACTAAAGATGATTTAAATAAATGGAGAGATATACCATGTTTATGGATTGGCACACTTGGTGTTAGGATAGCAATTCTTTCCAAAATTGATCTGAATATTCTGAGCATTCTCAGTCAAAATCTGAGCAGAATTTTATTTATGGAAATTGATAGGTTGATTCTAAAATTCAAATGGAAATAAAAAGGACCTAAAATAGCCAAAACAACTTTGAAAAAAAGGATTAAAGTTAAAGAACTTTTACTACCTGACTTCAAGACCTAGGGTAAAGTTGCAATAATCAAGAAACTATGATACTGTTGTCAAGATAGACAAGTAGAATAATGGAATAGAACAGATAATCTAGAAATAGGCATACACATTTATGGACAACTGATTTTTGAAAAGTGCAAGGATAATTCAGAGGAAAAGCAATAGTCTTTTAAATAGCACTAACTAGTGCTGGAACAAATGGCTAGCACATATATAAAAATTAATGTTGATCTATACTTTACCATATTCAAAAATTAACTCAAAGTGAATTATAGACCTAAATGTAAAATCTAGAACTATAAAATTTCTAAAAGAAATCATTTGTAACTTTGGGCCAGGCAAATATTTCTTAGGTACAACACCAAAATCATAACCTATAAAAGAAAAGATTAATCACTAATAGTATACACTCTTTCTCAAATATCTTTATAATGAAGGGGTTGTTTTAAAAGGGATAAAAATCTGGTAGAGATTAAAGAAAAGAGTGATGGGTGAAATTGTGAATGATGGCATCCACAATAAGAGATTTGAGCAATGTGCTTTGAATTAGCACATGAAGGAGACATGGAAGGTGGCTTTAGATACACTCTCAGCAAGGACACTGGGGGAATTGATCAGCTTTGAATAAGCTACTTGTGTCAGTAATGAAACATCTAAGCCCTTCATTGAGAACTAAATGTGCATTATGGAACTGGCTTACATCATCTCATTTAATTCTTACAATTAGTTTATGAAGTGGCTATTTCAATTTTCATTTTACAGAGGCAAGAAATAGGCTCAGAAAGGAAAGAGCTTTGCCCAGGTAGGACTAAGTGGGTCTAACTCCAATGCCCTCATTACATTCTGCTTCCAGGATGGGGTCATGCCCATACTGTATTGATAGTCAATGGCAATAGAATGATCTGTATTCAACTGTTTGAGTTTTTCAAAAGTTAATCTTCTCCCATAGGAAAACACAAAATAATGACTAGAGGCACTGAAATAGGCTCCTTGAACTTGCAAAATGAATAAAAAGGCCAAAAAACAAAAAAGTTTTCAACTACTTTAAATAAGCAAGTAAATCTTGTGCCAATCTCATCCATCTGACTTGGTCTTAAATAAATATGAGTTTATTATTTAAGAATAAATAATGAGCTACAAGTTATTTTTACAAGTATAAAGCATTCACAACCATCTTCTTTTGTAAATGATCAACTCCACCTCTCTAGAAGTCCTGGGCCAAAAACATTATGTTAGTAGAGATTAAATTCCTTCATGAGTAGGCGAAAGATCAAAATACATTGTGTTTTTATTTGGATAGTCTGGGAGTATTGAATTTGTCCTTTTCTTATCATTAACATTCATCTCTCTGGATCATCCACTTCTCTTTGAACTTGAGAAACAGGAATTTGATATCACACAGTATTTAAATCAATTAAAACAAGAACCTAGACAGAATCAAATAATTCTTGGAGTTAACTGTAATAAGTCTTTCATCTTAATAAAGTTCACTTCAGTTGTTTATTTGGAAAATGACCAGCTTCAACACTAACTTTCCAGGGTGCATGAATATGTTTTCCTACATTCACTAATATTATGTTCTACTTTCCAAAGACCAGAAATGAACCAAAGGCATTTAAACACTTCCCAACAAAAGGAAAAAATAGCTTTGTTTTAGAGATTAGAAATTTCAAAGAACTTTGCAAAGAACTTCCTAAATCTTCTTGCTTCAGCACAAGTTGCACAGAGTGGGTATTCAACAAATTTTTTTGACTTATGATACAGATATGGCTGTGAGTGATTGCTTTGAGCATTAACTAAATACAATGATTTCTCCCAAGAAGGGATGATGTTGGCAGCTGTCACTAATAGAGCCAGAAAGAAGTTCATCAGATTCCATTTGGTCTTATTTTGGTTTGGCTTCATTTTGGAACCACAAGTAGGGTCCAGCTGCTCACCACTCAAAAAGCCAGTAAAGAGGCCAGGTTGGTGGAAAGGCAAGTTTGCCTTATTTTGGATGCTGGCAAAGGGGGATGGGAGTGGATGCCTGTCCAAAGGCCGACTCCACCTCTTCCAACAATCAGTGAGCAAGAGCTTTAAAAGAGGAGTGTCAGAGGTGTATAGATGGAGGGAGGGGGCTACATGCAGAAATAGTCACCTCTGATAGTTATTTTGTAATTGGTCATCATTGGTAGTTTGACCAGCATCATTTTCATTATTTTAAGTTTAGTTAATCTTCAGTTCCAGGCTTCCCTGGTGGCTCAGATGGTAAAGAATCTGTCTGCAATGCGGGAGACCCAGGTTCTATCCCTGGGTTGGGACGATCCCTTGGAGAAGAGAATGGCAACCTATTCCAATAAAAAAAGTTTTCAACTACTTTTAAATAAGCAAGTAAATCTTGTGCCAATCTCATCCATCTGACTTGGTCTTAAATAAATATGAGTTTATTATTTAAGAATAAATAATGAGCTACAAGTTATTTTTACAAGTATAAAGCATTCACAACCATCTTCTTTTGTAAATGATCAACTCCACCTCTCTAGAAGTCCTGGGCCAAAAACATTATGTTAGTAGAGATTAAATTCCTTCATGAGTAGGCGAAAGATCAAAATACATTGTGTTTTTATTTGGATAGTCTGGGAGTATTGAATTTGTCCTTTTCTTATCATTAACATTATCTCTCTGGATCATCCACTTCTCTTTGAACTTGAGAAACAGGAATTTGATATCACACAGTATTTAAATCAATTAAAACAAGAACCTAGACAGAATCAAATAATTCTTGGAGTTAACTGTAATAAGTCTTTCATCTTAATAAAGTTCACTTCAGTTGTTTATTTGGAAAATGACCAGCTTCAACACTAACTTTCCAGGGTGCATGAATATGTTTTCCTACATTCACTAATATTATGTTCTACTTTCCAAAGACCAGAAATGAACCAAAGGCATTTAAACACTTCCCAACAAAAGGAAAAAATAGCTTTGTTTTAGAGATTAGAAATTTCAAAGAACTTTGCAAAGAACTTCCTAAATCTTCTTGATTCAGCACAAGTTGCACAGAGTGGGTATTCAACAAATTTTTTTGACTTATGATACAGATATGGCTGTGAGTAATTGCTTTGAGCATTAACTAAATACAATGATTTCTCCCAAGAAGGGATGATGTTGGCAGCTGTCACTAACAGAGCCAGAAAGAAGTTCATCAGATTCCATTTGGTCTTATTTTGGTTTGGCTTCATTTTGTAACCACAAGTAGGGTCCGGCTGCTCACCACTCAAAAAGCCAGTAAAGAGGCCAGGTTGGTGGAAAGGCAAATTTGCCTTATTTTGGATGCTGGCAAAGGCGGATGGGAGTGGATGCCTGTCCAAAGGCCGACTCCACCTCTTCCAACAATCAGTGAGCAAGAGCTTTAAAAGAGGAGTGTCAGAGGTGTATAGATGGAGGGAGGGGGCTACATGCAGAAATAGTCACCTCTGATAGTTATTTTGTAATTGGTCATCACTGGTAGTTTGACCAGCATCATTTTCATTATTTTAAGTTTAGTTAATCTTCAGTTCCAGGCTTCCCTGGTGGCTCAGATGGTAAAGAATCTGTCTGCAATGCGGGAGACCCAGGTTCGATCCCTGGGTTGGGATGATCCCTTGGAGAAGAGAATGGCAACCTATTCCAATATTCTTGCCTAAAGAATTCTATGGACAATGAGCCTAGCCAGCTACAGTTCATGGTGTCGCAAAGAGTCATACATGACTGAGTGACTAACACACATACACACACACACAGTCTTTAGTTCCAGAGTTGGTTTGTTCCCATTTCCTTGAGGCCAGCTCTCGGAAGTATAGCAGCTTATGGTGTGGCTTCCCAGGTGGCATGTGGTAAAGAATCTGCCTGCCAGTGCAGGAGATGCAAGAGATGTAGCTTTGATCCTTGGCCAGGAAGATTCCTTGGAGTAGAAAATGGCAACCCAGTCTAGTATTCTTGCCTACAAAGTTCCATGGACAGAGGACCCTGGTGGGCTATAGTCAGCGGGGTTGCAAAGAGTCAGACTCGACTGAGCAACTGAGCACACAAACGCATACCATGGCTACAGTCTGGTCGTCATGCAGTTAACTTCTCCACCTGGAGGGGTTTCAGTAAGACAGCCCACAGCATATGGCTCAAAATGTTACCTATGGCCCTTGCTAAGGAACTAAAGGTCTTTGACTATGCTTACTGACTAAACTTTTATTATTTGGTCTCATTGATGGTTTGTTTCTGCATTTCTCACTTTTCTGATTAAGCTTATTGTTTGACCAAAGGCAGGAAGAGGGCATGGGGGGATGGAGGAGAAAGGACCATAGGGTCCTGCTCTTTTTCAGTTTGGTCTGGTATGGAAAGTGCAATAATATTAATAATAATATTATCAATTAATAAAATAATAATAATAGCTCATATTTTAATGATTTGAGTTAACCATTATTAATATTTAGCATATGTCTAAAGCTTTCTATTTAGATAATTTTTAAATTTACAGACTACATGATTATAAATTTTTCATTTGAAAAAATTATTGAATCCTTTCTAAAAAAAGCTGAATGTCCTTTTATCTTTATCCCTGATCTGGCCTTTCCTCACTCACACACTTCATTTGTTTTTCTCCCATTCTTCAGTACAGAATGTTTGCCTCTGCTTCTGTTCCTTCTTCTCTTTTTCCCTTTCCTTCCTCTGTTACTTACACTCTTTCAACCTCTTTACAACCTGGTACTACAGTATAATGCAGTAAGTACAGTTCTATAATAAAGTCCTATGAATCAGTAGTAACATCTTGCTGTTGATGGAGGAGTATTAAAACATATTCTTTGGTTCATGGGAAGAAAATTCTCCTTGGCTTGGAGGTTCACATATTTATGATTTATTGGGTCAAATCCCCTTTTCTTTAACTGATCTTATGAATGGGTTCAAAGAGTGCATATTCCAATGACTGAAATAAGAACAAGGCATATACACTAAAAAGGCCAGCATGACATGGGGGAAAAAAAAAAATCAAAGGGAGACTTTATTCCTTAGAATTAGAAGGAAATTGATTCCCTACTCTGAATCTGTGACTTTGATGGTACCATGCCAATAGTCCATTTTCTATTTGAAATGTATTTAATATTGCCAGAGTTCTTTATTTTGAGGTAAAAATTTTAAAGTGCATATAAATACACTTTGTGAAATAAAAAGATCTATACAAATGTTTTTGGTGGGTTATTATTAATACAATGCATGCTGTTTCTTCCCTCACCAACATTAGAAGAATTTCTATCTTCTTGTTTCTATTGTACAATTTTAAAAAACAAAGTTAATGTAACACAGGTCCAAATATTTGTGTATTATTAAGTGATGGTTTTAATACTTAATCATTTAAAAATATTATAAAGTCACCTTTGCATATCCTCCTTGCTCAATGTGTGGCAAATAATAAATATTTCTTGAATATATTTAAATTATTGGATATAAGGCACATCAGGGCCCTACAATCTGATTACCATTCTCAATTCATTATAATAGCATCTTTTACCTCCACAACATTCTATTTTTTCATGCCTGTGATGATGGATAGTGTGGAAATACTCAGGACTGAGACATAAATTTCAGAGGAACTGTTGTTTTTTATGGACAGATTTCAGGAATTTCAGTTGTCTTCTGTTTGGCTTGTACTTAAAAAGAAAATCTAACTCACTGTGTAGAAAGATTTTCAGGCAACAGTATTCTGGGGTTTAGCTCATCTATAAAACAAAAACTATTCATTCATGCCTGAAAATTATTTATATTTCTTTGAGAAATAGAGCCTCACCTTGATAGAGAATTGATACTCTATCTCATCTGTACCACTGCTTGAAGAAAGAAATAAAGGGTGAACATCACGAAATATATCCAAAAAAAAAAGAAATGGTTTTCTGTGTATGGAAAGATGCGAATCTGGGCTCACTGAAATCATTCCTTTTATATGCATCTCAGCTATCTGGGGCCAGTATCCTGTGTTTTACACGTCCTGAGCTCCCCTGGGCTCACTGTAGGGAGATGCCAGTGGCTGCCAGATCACAGGTATTCTTCTGGAGTGCCTTTCGGGCTCAGGAACTCACACTGGAGGACTGCAATAGCTGATCACTGTGACATCCTTCTTTACTGATATGACAGGAAATACTCCATTTCTCATGGTGCACAAAAGGTGGCTGAGGAGAAAGGCCAGATAGTTTCCCAAGGTGAATTATTACAAATGGAACAAAGAGAACATCGGGACTCTTTTGTGTGTGCAGACCACTGGGACTCTTTGGTGGTTTGTCCACACTTGGGACTATGTTGTAGACTTGGCAAGTCCTTGCTGAATCTACAGAATAAGAAAGAGCCAACTTGGGCCTAATCAACTTGAGGAGATGGACAAGTTTCCCAGAGCAATCAATTGTGCCACCTCGTTCATGATAAGAGAAGAGACCACAGCTTATCCTAATCATGCAGGCTCAAACTACCTATGCCAGTGCCCAGTAGAACCAGATGGCACCATTTCCTCATCCTCTAGCTCCCATGTATTAGAAAGCTGTGGAGATCAAGCAGATAGCATGCAAACATCTGGTTTTCTAGCTCTTATTGCCAGGAAGCAGTGGGAGGACCCCTTCCTCAACTATACAGAACCTCCAGTTTGGGAATTGATAGTAGGGGGAAAAAAAGGAAAGGCACTATCCTGATAGAGACTGTGACCTTGAATTGAACTTGAGTTAGACCAATAGAGATTGGGTTACTTTCAATTGGTAAGTTTATATGAGTCAGAAGACTCCAAGAGAAAGATGAGTCTAGTAACAGGAAATTTTAAAAGCTATAATTTTTGGCACAGAGGAGACATAATGCATAAATTTCAACCCAGTTGTCCTACTTTTAAAGGTCATCTCTCTCCTTTTCCCTGAGAAATCTTCTGGTCATTTATTTGCCAAGGCAACTGGAGATTTTTCTCACAGGTTCTTCCTCTGGCTTTCTGAGAGTATCTCAACATAACCAGGTTTAGTTTCCCACTTTGTTGCTTTAAACTTTGGTGCTGGCATTCTTGCTAACTGTTCCTGAGAGTTAGCTGAGCCCCATCTCATCTGGTACTTCAAATTATAACCCACCTTTTTTCCCCACTCTTAGGCAGGTCTATTTTCCCATTGTGTCCAGATCTAACTAGATTCTATGTTCACTGAGGGCAAAAACTGTACCCTACAAAAGCAGAGACATTACTTTGCCAACAAAGGTTCATCTAGTCAAGGCTATGGTTTTTCTAGTGGTCATGTATGGATGGGAAAGTTGGACTGTGAAGAAAGCTGAGCACTGAAGAACTGATGCTTTTGAACTGTGGTGTTGGAGAAGACTCTTGAGAGTCCCTTGAACTGCAAGGAGATCCAACCAGTTCATCCTAAAGGAGATCAGTCCTGGGTGTTCTTTGGAAGGACTGATGAAGCTAAAACTCCAATGCTTTGGCTATCTCATGCAAAGAGTTGACTCATTGGAAAAGACCCTGATGCTGGGAGGGATTGGGGGCAGGAGGAGAAGGGGACAACCAAGGATGAGATGGCTGGATGGCATCACTGACTCGATGGACATGAGTTTGAGTGAACTCCGGGAGTTGGCGATGGACAGGGAGGCCTGGTGTGCTGCGATTCATGGGGTCGCAAAGAGTCGGACACAACTGAGCGACTGAACTGAACTAAACTGAACACATCCATATTCTAAGTTCTTAATAAAAGTGAATGCATGTCTGTAGTTACATGCTTTTGTCCAATATTAAAAAGTATTTTTGTAACTTGAATACATACATACATTCATACCACCACCACCATCACCACCACCACAATCAACATCACCATTTTCCTCACTATTTACAGGTCATTAAAGTTTGGCTTGTTTCAAAGTATGTTTAGACAGTATAGGCATTACCTCTAAACCAAGAACTTTTAAGGGCCTAACAGTAAGCTAGTTTGATTGCCATTATTATTGATAATACAGGACTTGTGCTGGTACTCAGGCATAACTACATGCAATTATTGTTTTTCTGCTGAAACTGTTGCCTATACAGTTACATGACAACAACAGTGAGTTTGTAACTACTTTGTGACAAAGCTTTCTTTTGTTGTGTTTCAATAAAGTAAAACCCTGAGACTAATTTTACCATCATGTACATATGACATCACTTCCTGAAAATATACGAACATTGGGGGATTGTTGTTGTTGTTTTAGTATAACAAAGTATGAAATGCCATGGAAGAAATGGCCTTCAGAAATGCAGTTGATTTATATCTCAGGAATATGTGCAAAAGAGAGAGCGTAGATTTCCTCAAATAGTTGCTAAACCCAGCAGACTCCAGTTAGCAAGCATTTAGCAATGAGATCCGAACATTTTTACCTACATGAATCTTAGGTGAAGGTGAAGGTGAAGTCGCTCAGTCGTGTCTGACTCTTTGCGACCCCGTGGACTGTAACCTACTAAGCTTCTCAGTCCTTGGGATTCTCCAGGCAAGAATACTGGAGTGGATTGCCATTTCCTTCTCCAGAGGATCTTCCCAACCCAGGAATCGAACCGGGGTCTCCCGCATCGGAGGCAGACGCTTTAACCTCTGAGCCAAGTTTCCTGATACTTCACCAGCATTGGGGCACAAATGAAGTCACATTAACAATAATTTCACCCAACAGTTCTCTGTTCCTCACTCTAAATTTATTTTCCATAAAAAAGTTTCCCTAAATATTTCTGAGATAATCCAGGGTATCGAATGAGCTTAGTTAGTCAGATCTTTCTTGACATCTCCCAGGCCCTGCTGTCACTGCGTCATAAAGGGCAATTCCTACCAGACACACTGCCCTGTGGAAGCCAGGCAGCTTCCTTGCAAGGAGAGGAAGCACATGAGCAGGGTCCCCTCAGTCTCTGAACATGTGTCCTGTGTCTCACAATCAGAGCTGCTCCTATATTGAAAGCTGCTCTCAGAGCCAGGTGACTTCCTTTCTTGCTGGATGTGTTCACTTACTCTTCAAGAAGGACACAAAGCAATGTTATAAACAGATTGTAATCAAAATCACTTTTTTAGTTTGTACTTAATGTGAGTTTTTTCTTAGGATCCAGATAGGAGTCCAAGAGCTTGGGCCTGCAGCTAAAATTAGTGACAGACAGCATTGGGCCAACCTGAAACCTCAACTGAAGCTTCATATCATTGAGACAAGGAGACTTCTAGCAGAATTGTCACATTAGTTCACCTGGAAGACACTGACAAGTAAAATTCCTAGCCCAGCTCAAGCTAAGACCCTGTTGCACACTGTTTATGGAAACACATATATGTTCCATTTAAAGATAATCTATAGATATAAAGTCCAAATTGGAAATATAAAAAAATAAACACAACAGTGGTTTTGTAAAAGGTAAGAACACATCTGACTTCATATTGGATCTGTCTCTTTTTCTTTAACCTCTGTATTCTATTATTTTTGCTTCAAATTAAGAATGTTGCTTCTGACCTGAAATATATATGATAGCCCATTCTCAAGGCTCTGACATTGAAAGATATAACACTCACTCATTCACACAGAGATAAAAAATTGCAGAACAGAGAATAACATTTGTCTTGTTGGAATTTTATAGGAACATCGAGCCCTGACCTACCTGTATACCTGTAGGAACAAAGGATTCTGACACCAAGAAGTTTGCAACAATCAACCACACACCCTCCCCTTTTAGTATAAGTTTAGTTGCTCAGTCATGTCTGACTCTGTGTGACCCCATGGACTGCAGCATGCCAGGCTTCCTTGTCCATCATCAACTCCTGGAGCTTGCTCAAACTCATATCCATCAAGTTGCAATGCCATTCAACCATCTCATCCTCTGTCATTCCCTTCTCCTCCTGCCTTCAGTCTTTCCCAGCATCTTTTCCAATGAGTCAGCTCTTCACATCAGTTGGCCAAAGTATTGGAGCTTCAGCTTCAGCATCAGTCCTTCCAATGAATATTCAGGGTTAATTTCCTTTAGGATTGATGGGTTTGATTTCCTTGGAGTCCAAGAGGCTCTCAAGAGTCTTCTCCAACACCACAGTTCAAAAGCATCAATTCCTCGGAACTCAGCTTTCTTTATGGTACAATTCTTTTTAGTATGAGAGAGACCTGAATTCTAATCCCAGCAAGGTAATTTCTTGGGACACTAGTACACCATCTTCTTGGCGTGCTGGCTTTCAGAATAAAGTCACCATTCCTTGCCCTAACAACTCATCTCCTGAATTATTGGGCTGTCATGCAGCGAGCGGAACAAGCTTGGATTCAGTCACATTTTGCTCAAACCACAATAAGATACCATCTCACATCCATTAGGATGGCTAATCTATATTTAGAAAGGAAGGAAGAAAGAAAGAAGAGGAAAAGAAATAATTGTTAGAGATACTGTGGAGAAAATGGAATCTTTGTGCTATGCTGATGGGCATATAAACTGGTATAGTCACAGTGGAAAACAATATGGCAGTTCCTCAAAAAAGAGAAATTTACCATATGATGTGGCAATTTCACTTCTGGGTATGTAAGAAGATAGAATTGAGAGCAGACACTTGAGCAGATATTTGTACCCCCATGTTGTTAGCATTATTCATAAGAGCCAAAAGTTGGAAGCAAACCAAGTGACCATTGACAGATAAAAGAATAATCAAAATAAGGCATGTACATACAATAGAATATTATTCAGCCTATAAGAAAGAAGGAAATTTTGACATATGATACAACATGGATGAATCTTGAGAACATTCCACTAAGTGAAATAAGCCAGCCACCAAAAGACTAGAACAGAAAATATTTAGAGTAGTCAGACTCATAGAGGCACAAAGTAGAAGGGTTGTTGGAAGGTGGGGGGAAGGGGGAATGGGGATTGCAAACTGATGGATTCAGAGTTTTGGTTTTGCAAAGTAACAAGAGTTCTGTGGATGGATGATAGTGTTGATAACATAAAACGTGAATGTACTTAGTGCTACTGAACTATACATTTAAACATGGTTAAAATGGTAAATTTTATGGTATGTGTATTTTACCAGAAACTTTTTAAATTAAAAATATGTTTTTAGAATTTAACTTCTAGTAATGACAGAGTAGGTTATTTGGGGCAGATCTTCCCTCCACAACAGTGAGAAAAGTTGGATTAAAAATGCTATATATATATATTTTTTTTCACTTGAAAGCATCAAAGAGTAACCATGACAGTGAGAACTTGCAGATTCAAGATCCAAAAGAAAGATGCCAAAGGAGGTAAGATGTGCCTATATGGGGCCACTTTTCCCCTCAGGTTGCCACTAATTCTGAAACTGAAAGTGGCAGCTGAAAGGCTGAGAAGCAGAACAGAACTTTTGATAGCCTCACATACATGGAGGGAAAGAAAATAAAGTTCATGAACCATCAAGGGGGCATAGCTTTGATAGAGCTATGCCTAAAGCTTTACTTGGGTCTCCAAAAGGCTACTCCAACAAATAAAGCAAACCAGAAATAAGTCATCCCTTCATTTCAGTTTAGTTCAGTCACTCAGTCGTGTCCGACTCTTTGCAACCCCATGAATCGCAGCACGCCAGGGCTCCTTGTCCATCACCATCTCCTGGAGTTCACTCAGACTCACGTCCATCGAGTCCGTGATGCCATCCAGCCATCTCATCCTCCGTCGTCCCCTTCTCTTCCTGTCCCCAATCCCTCCCAGCACCAGGGTCTTTTCCAATGATTCAACTCTTCACATGAGGTGGCCAAAGTACTGGAGCTTCAGTTTTAGCATCACTCCTTCCAAAGAAATCCCAGGTCCCATGTCGTTCAGAATGGACTGGTTGGATCTCCTTGCACTCCAAGGGACTCTCAAGAGTCTTCTCCAACACCACAGTTCAAAAGAGGTAATGATAAACCTGTACACAAGACACCAAAAGAGACACAGATGTATAGAACAGCCTTTTGGACTCTGTGGGAGAGGGAGAGGGAGGGATGATTTGGGAAAATGGCAGTGCAACATGTATGATATCATAAGTGAAATGAATTGCTGGTCTAGGTTAGATGCAGGATGTACGATGCTTGGGACTGAGGCACGGGAATAGTCCAGAGAGATGGTGTGGGGCGGGAGGGGGGAGGGAGGTCGGGATTGGGAGTGTACACTCGTGGCTGATTCATGTCAATGTATAACAAAACGAATACAGTATTGTAAAGCAAAACAAACTGAAAATAAAAATTAATTTTAAAAAATTAGTGGTCATGTATTTATGAAATAAAAGATTCTGTTTGCTAATGTTTTCCTTAGTGTTTTGCACCTGTGTTATACATAGAGCTTGTCTGATTCCCTTGTTAAGATGTCCTTATCATTGGTTAGTTATGCAGGTTATACAAGCGTCATAAAACTAGTTGGGAGTAAGTTATCTCCATTTTTCTATACTTTGAAATATTTAGTATAAGAACTGAGTTTTGTATTTCTTAGAAATTTGAATCACTCATCTCTAAAATCATTTTGTGCCTCATGTCTTCTTGAATCAGTTTTTAAAATTTAGTTTTTCAGGAATATGTCAATTTCATGTGGATTTTAAAATATATTGGCATGAACTTTTCACAATATTTTATTTGAAAAAAAATCTCTGCAGTTATGTCTTCTTTTCATTTGTCACATTGTTTATTAAGATCTCTTCCTTTTTTCCCCAAGTCTATCTTGTCATTGTTCAAATATTTTCAAAGAATCAGTTTTGCCTATGCTTATCCTTTCTTCTTTAATGGCTTTCAGTTTCAGTGATTGCTATTCTTACCTTTATTATTTCCTTCTTCTACTTGAGTAAGGTTTATTATATCGACCTTATTCTAACTTGAAAAGTTGGATATTTAGCTAATGAAGTTTGGGACTTTCTTCTTTCATAGTATAAACATTTAAGCTTTTATACTTTCTTAAACAATTATTTCAGTTAAATTCCATAAATTTTCAAATGTGATATTTTCATAATTATTCTGTTCCAAGTACTTTCTAATGTCCACTATAAGAATTTTGTGAATTTTTATAAATTTTCATATTATTTCCAAACTTACAGATTTTTTCAAAGTAAAATGTTTATTTTAAATAATTTTAAATTTACAAGAAAGTTTCCAAGATTATAGTACAGAGAATTCAAAGTTTCTGATATCCTGCACCCAAGTTCCTCTGTCATTAATATTTTATATTTCCATGGCACATTTGTAAAAACTGATGAACCAATAAATAAGTATAAAGTTTATGCATTATTCACATTTCCTTAGTTTTTACCTATTTTTTCCTGTTCCAGAATCCCATCCTGGACATCACGTTGAATTCAGTGTTCATCTTTCTTTAAGGTCCTCTCCATTGTGACCATTTGTTAGACTTTCCTTGTTTCTTGATGACTTTGACAGTTTTGAAGAGTACAGGTCAAGTCCTTTATAGAATGCTCTTCAATTTGGATTTGTCTGACTTTTTTTCATGGTTAGGCTGGGGTTATGAGTTTTTGTGAGAAGGTAAAGTACCATTTTCATCACATCATATCAAAATACATGCTACTGACATGACATTATAAATGATGTTTACCTTGATCACCTGCTTAAAATAATTTCTGTCAGATTTCTCCACTGTGAAGTTATTATTTTTGCCCCATTCCATACTGTGCTCTTTAGAAGGAAATCACCCCACGCCATCCACCTTTACAGAGTGAGGAGTTTTGTTTCATTGCATTGCAGGATGGGGATAGGGGGAGTATCTACATTATTTTTCTTCTGAAAAGCAGATTATCTTTTTTCTCCTATTTATTTATTCAATAAATTATTTATATTACAGTAGAGTTGAAGAATGTTTATTTTTTTTTCTGTATTATATTCTAATACTGTTTTATTTATTATGTTTCTCAAATTATTTCAGGTTTGACTTATTATGAATTTCTAAAGTTTAAAAGCTATCTTTTCACTATTTATGTCTATCTTAACTGCATTGTGGCCAGAGAAGAGAATCTGTATGCTACTAATTTTTGAAATTTAGTAGAATTGTTTTATATCCTAGTTGATATTAAAATTTGTAAATGATCCAAGTACTGGAAATAATTATTATTTTCTAATTATTTAGAGCAGCTGTCTATATATATTGCTATATAACTTCACTAAATTTTTGTCTACTGAATATATATATGTATATATACCATATACTCATATACATACACTCTCAATGGTAAATCTTTAAATTTCTCTTTGTGTATCTGCCATTTTTTATTTATACATTTGCAACTACATTATTAGGAAACTGCAAGATCAGATGTATTTTATTTCCCTGATAATTTAAAGCTAAAATGTTATATAGTAATCCTCTTTATCTTTAATAATGCTGTTTGTTAAAGTCTTATCTTTCTGACGATAAAATTTCATAAGGTTTCTTCTGATTGGTGAATGCCTGGAATATATTTTTCCATTAATTTACTTTAATCTTTTCCATGTCCTTATGTTTTAGAGAAAGAAAGTGAAGTCTCTCAGTTGTGTCAGACTCTCTGCGACCCCATGGACTGTAGCCTACCAGGCTCCTTCGTCCATGGGATTTTCCAGGCAAGAGTACTCAAGTGGGTTGCCATTTCCTTCTCCAGGGATCTTCCCAACCCAAGGATAGAACCCGGGTCTCCCGCATTGCAGGCAAACACTTTTACCATCTGAGCCATCTAAAAGGGAAAACTTTTAGATGTTTTAGAGATGTCTTAGAGATCTTGGAAATGTTGGTAATATCTATTGTAAATATAAGATATTTGAATTAGAAAGATATATTTTAGCTTACAACAGAAAAACAATTTATCATGATAATTTCATTAATATTGATGTAGCTCTAACTCATTGTAAGTGTTCTATCCTGTTTTCTCTCTGTTTCTTGTCATTTCCTTGCTTATTTTATAATACTTGACTTTGTTTATCCCTAATTTTTAAAAGGTATATAATCTGGATTTTTTTGCAATTATCATAGAAATTTTCTATGTACATATAACATACTAGTATCTATAATTAATGAATATTTTGAATTCTATTCCAGAATAGTTTAAAGAACTTTGAAAACTTTAACTTAGATTACCATCTTACTATTTTATGTTACTAATTGGTTAATATATTCTGCTGCTGCTGCTGCTAAGTCACCTCAGTTGTGTCCGACTCTGTGTGACCCCATAGATGGCAGCCCACCAGGCTCCCCGTCCCTGGGATTCTCCAGGCAAGAACACTGGAGTGGGTTGCCATTTCCTTCTCCAATGCATGAAAGTGAAAAGTGAAAGTGAAGTTGCTTAGTCATGTCTGACTCTTAGCGACCCCATGGACTGCAGCCCACCAGGCTCCTCCATCCCTGGGATTTTCCAGGCAAGAGTACTGGAGTGGGGTGTCATTGCCTTCTCTGGGTTAATATATTCTTTGTGCTCTAAACCCCATGTTGCTGCTGCTAAGTCACTTCAGTCATGTCCAACTCCATGTGACCGCAATAGACGGCAGCCCACTAGGCTCCTCTGTCCGTGGGATTCTCCAGGCAAGAATACTGGAGTGGGTTGCCAGTTTCTTCTCCAATGCATGCATGCATGCTAAGTCATCTCAGTCGTGCCCAACTCTGTGCGACGCTATGGATAGCAGCCCACCAGGCTCCTCTGTCCACAGGATTCTCCAGGCAAGTAATTGGAGTGGGCTGCCATTTCCTTCTCCCTAAACCCCATGAATTAGACTCAAAACACCTTTTTTTCCCCCATTTTTAAGTACAATTTGCACTGCATTTAAAACTTTTTCTTGTTAATATTGTTCTAAATTATATCTGCTCCCCATGCTGCTAGAGATGGAAGTCCTGCCCTAGATTTTTAGTTTCCCAGAGAACTCCTTAAAATTTCTACAGGCTAGAATTTCACAGTTCCTATCTGTCACATAACCGTGACATGTCTGTGTTAATACCCTCTCTTTAACTAAAGTCTCTTGGCAACTTTTAAAAGTTGCCTTTGCTGCAGAACTAACAGAAGTTTTCCAGAGCCTGATTTTCTTTGTTTCATTTAAAATGGTAATTGTTTTTTCTCTCATTTGTCACGAAAGTAACATCTCTTCTAAAGAATGAAGCCCTTCTACCAAGTCTTCATCCAAAAAGTGGATTTTTGACAACTGTTCGATTATAGTAGTGCCATAGAACAGCCTGTCGTGTGAAACACTAATTCCATTTAAGATCTGTGTTTTGTGTTAGAAAAGATCAAAGCAAACCCCTACACTCTAGAAAGGCATGAGACATCTGAACATTATCTGTAGCAGGCACATCTGGTACCTAAGAAAGCATGGAGAACTCAGAATATACCTGCAGCCATTACAAATATGATATATAAGTCCAGAGCATGTACACGCTGATGGGGAAATATCTCTGGTATGAGACTCTGCTCGTGAAATATGGAACTTATTACTGGGTTTTCAGTTATTAACGAGTGAACCAAAGGGTCTTGTGACTCAGCTGCACAAAAGCAGGTTTATTCTTGGCTGCACACGATCTGTCAACATATCCATTCCGAGTCTAATGTCCTCAAAACCTGGACTTTCAGCCAAGTTTTTCCCGGGGCTCTTAGACTTAGAAAGTCTTACGGTTAACATCTTCTTGCTAAGTATGACCCTAAGCAGAAATGACAGTGTTTGGCTCACTACAGTGTCAAGGAAGAAGGAATGTCCGAGACAGAGTGGCTGCCCCAAGACAGGGGACAATTGTCAACATACTCGTCTCTGTCCGGTGGGGAGGAGGGTGGTCTTATTGGCTTTGATTATAGGAGCCGAAGCTGGGGATCCAAGCCAAGTTCCACTGACATATAGGAAGCACACCTTCTGTTGCTTTTATGAGAAATTGTGGGTATTAATATCATAAATCTCAGTGATTGCTGAGACGGGCCTGCATATTGGGGCCCCATTGTTAGTCTGTACATGGCTCAGACCTTGCTTTAACACCAAGCTCCTTTCAAATTATTTTGGCAGGTGTGTAGGCTGTTCAGCAGTAATTAGGAAGAAGAATGGAGGAAGCAGAGGCTCCCCCTTCCTTATATAGCTCAGTGGCCTGCTGCACACCCTGTGCTGCAAACGAGCTCTGGAGGGCCAGTGCTGGCATCTGGCCTGGGAGTAGTGTGAACAAAGAAAGTGATAAAGGACTTCAAGATAGTTATATCTATCTCCCCATCAGAGCTGACCTGAAACATGATATATCCTTACATGTTCCCCTATACTCATACTAATTGTATAATTCACATTTTCTGAAACAGCTATGATTGAAATGAGCCTATCACGTTGCTCCTGAAAGAACATTTAATTCTTTTCATTCTTTTGTGTATGTGCTAAGTCGCTTCAGTTGTGTCTGACTCTTTGTGACTCTTTGGACTGTAGCCCCACCAGGCTCCTCTGTCCATGGGATTGATTCTCCAGGCAAGAACACTGGAGCGGGTTGCCATGCCCTCCTCCAGGGGATCTTCCCAACCCAGGGATTGAACCTGGGTCTCTGGTGTCTCCTGCATTGGCAGGAGGTTCTTTACCACTAGTGCCACATGGGAAGCCTTTTTTTTTTTCTTTTATTGATGTATAATTGCTTCACAATGTTGGGTTAATTTCTGCTGTACAACAAAGTGCATCAGTTAGTCAGTTCAGTCACTTAGTCATGCTCAGTCGTGTCTGACTCTTTGCAACCCATGGTCGCAAAGTGTGGCAACTATACTTATATCCCCTCCCCCTTGAGCCTCCCATCCCATCCTGCTTGGTCACTGCAGAGCACCAGGCTAAGCTCCCTGTGCTATATAGCAACTTCCCACTAGCTATCGTTTTTACACCTGGTAGAGAACATTTGGGCTTCCCAGGTGGTTCAATGGTAAAGAATCCACCTGCCAATGCAGGTGATGCAGGCTCAATCCCTAATCCGGGAAGATCCCCTGGAGAAGGAAATAATCTGCTCCAGTATTCTCGCCTGGGAAATCCCATGGACAGAGGAGCCTGGCAGGATACAGTCCATTGGGTGGCAAAGAATCAGACACTACTGATCGACTTAACAATAACATTTACTCTCATGAGACAGCTCATCCAAAATCCAGGTTTGGAAATTTCTCAGAACATCCTTACTGTGCTATGACCTCAACAAATACTCAGTACTGGAATCTGTCCCCATTCAAGTTGAAATGAGTTGACAAAGCCAGTCCCAGTGTATATGCATTCTAATGCTCCAGTACCAGAGTTTTCTTCCTTCTGAAATGACTTCCAAGACACCATCCAAGTTTGTGGCCTACCACTTAAATCAAGTGGGAAAACAAGAGATGAACTTCTCAAGCACCATTCATGAATTTGCTTTTTGATCTCCCAGGACTCTCTTCTCCACTGGGCATGACCCTCCTAAGCTGGACCAGTTCACCAGGCTTGAAGGATAGCATCTCAGGAGTGACAAATGCTCCAGACCATTCTCTCACTGCTCCCTGTGCCTTCCACTCTTGAGACCCCATGGGTGCCGATTTCCAATTTACTCCCAAATTAGAATTCACACGCACTTGATGGTTTTCCCACTTCTAACATAGCTCTGAATCCTGCCTTTGTGTCTGGAATACCACCAACTCACAGTTTACATGTCGGGTGTCAGACATGTTTTCCCCACCACGATTATACCAGGACTGGACTAGCTCTCGGGATGGATGAGCAACCTAAGGTGCTGCATTCAGGTTGCAGTCTCCCCTGGAAGTGTGGGTTCAAATCCCACTCCTGACAAGCCAGGCTTTGGGCTTCCTGATAGTTCAGTTGGTAAAGAATCCAACTGCAATGCAGGAGACCCCGGTTCAATTCCTGGGTCTGGAAAATCCTCTGGAGAAGGGACAGACTACCCATTCCAGCATTCTTGGGCTTCCCTTGTGGCTCAGCTGGTAAAAAGAATGCACCTGCAATGCAGGAGACCTGGGTTCGATTCCTGGTTTGGGAATCCCCTGGAGAAGGGAAAGACTACCCACTCCAGTATTCTGGCCTGGAGAATTCCATGGACTGTATAGCCCATGGGATCACAAAGAGTCAACTGAGCAACTTTCACTTTCACTAGACTTTCACTAGAGAGTCCAGCACCTCAGGAAAGAGATACAATTGCAGAACCATCCGCTGAGGAGGTTAGGTGTGTACACTGGTCAAAACCTATTTCTGGCTTTCATTTTTCCTTTTTACTTGCACTTTAAATTATGAATAGAACTCCTTCCTGCTGTGCTATGCTAAGTCGCTTCAGTCATGTCCAACTCTCTGCAATCGTATGGACTATAGCCCACCAGGCTCCCTGTCCATGGGATCTTCCAGGCGAGAATATTGGTGTGGGTTGCCATGCCTTCCTCCAAGGGATCCTCCTCACCCAGGGATAGAACTCACATGTCTTGTGTCTCTTGCAAGCAGGTTCTTTACCACTAACACCATCCAAGAAGCCTGCTTCCTGCTGGGCTGTCTTACAAACCACTTTAGCAATAGTTGCTTCTGTGAATAGATATTAATTTTTTAAATTAAGCTAGGCTGTTTTCCAAACCGATTTAAAATTTTGCGTTATCACCGAGAGTGCATAAGAATATTCATTTCCTCACATTCTCTCCTGCAGGTGTTATGATCCTTTATATCCTTTGCCAGTCTCTTGGGTTCAAAGAGAGAGTACATTGCTACTTGATTTTGTAATTATGTGGCTTCTACAGAATTAAAACATCTTTTCAGGTGTTTGGTAGTCCATTTGCATATGATTTTCAGTGAGTTGCCTCTGGGTGTCTCATATCAAATTTTCTGGTTAAGTTAAAAAGCTATTTAAATATTATAATATTTCCTTTTGCTCACCTTCTATGTTACATTTTCCAAAAATAATCATTTGTTGACAATGTTTGTATTTTCCACACACATTGTTAATTAAAAATTTTTTAAGTTCTAATTAACATTTAAAATTATATATATGTGTTGTTTGTTCAGTCACCCAGTCGTGTCTGACTCTTTGTGACTCCATGGACTGCAGCATGCCAGGCCTCCCTGTCCCTCACCATCTCCCAAAGTTTGTCCAAGTTCATGTCCATTTCTTTGGTGATGCCATCTAGTCGTCTCATCCTCTGACACCCTCTTCTCCTTCTCCCCTTAATCTTTCCCAGCATCAGGGACTTTTCCAATGAGTCAGCTGTTTGCGTCAGATGACCAAAATATTGGAGTTTCAGCCTCTGCATCAGTCCTTCCAACGAGTATTCAGGGCTGATTACCCTTAAAATTGACTTGATTTTATCTCCAAGGGACTCTCAGGAATCTTCCCCAGCACCACAGTTTGAAGGCATCAGTTCATGCTCTGCCTTCTTTACGGTTCATACAGTTCTATACTTACGGAACTTATGGATCACAACCATATGTGACCACTGGGAAGACCATAGCCTTGGTTATACAGACCTTTGTTGGCAGAGTAATGTCTCTGCTTTTCAACACACTGTCTAGACTGGCTCAGACAGTAAAGCATTTGCCTACAATGCAAGAGACCTGGGTTCGATCCCTGGGTTGGGAAGATCCCCTGGAGAAGGAAATGGCAACCCACTCCAGTACTCGTGCCTGGAAAATCCCACGGAGAATCCTGGTAGGCTACAGTCCATAGGGTCGCAAAGAGTCTGACACGACTGAGCGACTTCACTTTCACTTTCACTTCCTGCCAAGAAGGAGTTGTCTTCTAATTTCATGGCTGCTGTCCCCATCCACAGTAATTTTAGAGCCTAAGAAGAGGAAATTTTTCACTACTTCCATCTTCCCCCCTTCTATTTGCCATGAAGTAATGGCACCAGATGCCATGATCTTGGTTTTAAGCTGGCTCTTTCACTCTCTTCTTTCACCCTCATCAAGAGGCTCTTTGGTTCCCCTCTGCTCTAGGCCATTAGAGTGGTATCACCTGCATATCTGAGGTTGCTGATATTTCTCCCACCTATCTTGATTCCAGCTTGTAACTCATCCAGCCTGGCATTTCTCATGCTATGCTCAGCATATACGTTAAACAAACAGGGTAACAGCAAACAGCCCTGTTGTTCTCCTTTCTCACCTTGAACCAATCAGTTGTTCATGCAGGGTTCTAACTGTTGCTTCTTGATCTGCATACAGATATTCCCATTTCTTTATATATCTATATATGTGTGTATATACAAAAGCATCTTTAGATTTTTAATTTCTAGTCTTATCTAAAAAGGCTTGTCTTGCCTTTGGATGTACTTGGAGTATTCATTCTAGATTCTCAAATATGCAATCCCACTTTTAAGGCTCTATTTCATGAAAATAAAAACCTTTTGACATAATGATATTTGCAGAGGAATATTATTTTTAAATGTTTTCCATGGAATAATAAAATATGCTGTCAATCAGAGATTAACTGAATAAATCAAAGAGAATTAGCAGCATTAAAAGAAGAAAAATTTTTTAAAAAGAGGAAAGAAAGAGAACTGTGAAAGTTGTCTTTGAGAGGTTTCCATGAAATATTTTTGAGTGAGGAAAGCAAGTTGTAGCAAATTATGCATAATATGAAGATACACTTGTAAAAAAGAAATATTTGTAAAAAAGAAACACTTGTACATATGAATACTTACACTGAATATTTACATATCTATATCTGTATGAGCATAGAAAACTAAAAAAGGCTATATACTGAGTTGTTAATAGAGATGAGGGAATTCTCTGGTTGTCCAGTGGTTAAGACTTCACCTTCTAATCCAGGTGACGTGGGTTCAATCCCTGGTCAGGAAACTGAGGTCCCACATGCCTTGGGCCAAAAAAAAGAAAACATAAAACCAAAGCAACATTGTAACAAATACAATAAAGACTTACAAAAATGGTCCACATCAAAATATCTTAAAAAAAAAAAGAGAGAGATGAGAAGGATAATGAGAGGCAGGGAAAGAGAAGGGTGGAGGAAGATAGAATCATAAAATTGTGGAAGGCTGTTTTAAAGACAGTGTACAAGAACAAAAATACCTGCCTTAAAAATCAAGTGACATTTTAAATTTTCGTTTAAATGTCTTGCATCACTGTAAGGTTTGAAGGTGAAAGTGAAAGTCACTCAGTAGTGTCTGACTGTTCGTGAACCCATGGACTATACAGTCCATGGGATTTTCCGGGCCAGAATACCGGAATGGGTAGCCATTCCCTCTCCAAGGGATCTTCCCAACCCAGGGGTCAAACTCAGGTCTCCCACATTGCAGGAGGATTCTTTAATAGCTGAGCAACAAGGGAAGCCCAAGAATACTGGAGTGTGTAGCCTTTGCCTTCTCCAGTGGATCTTCCCAACTCAGGAATCAAACCAGGGTCTCAAACCAGGGTCCTCTGCATTGCAGGCGGATTCTTTACCAGCTGAGCTACCGGGAAGCAATGTAAGGTTTACCTTTATGAATCTTCACCTCAGGTTATAGAGGAGAGAAAACTAGATTTTATATTAGACGGGAGTGTGATGGAATAGAAAGTACTTGGGCTTAGCTTGGCTTCAGCTACTTGGCAACTTGGCATTATGTCTCAAAACCCTGCGTGGGTCTGATGATGGCAGATCCTTAAAAAGCTCCAACTGTTCCTCGTCTATGATCTAACCCAGAGTTTCTCAATAGCATGGCTACTGACATTTTGTGTTGGATAATGAATTCCATGTTGTGAGGGACCATCCTGTGTGATGCAGAAGGCTTACCCGTATCTCTACGTAGCCCCATGTGCTAGAGGCCTGTAGCACCCAATAGTGACAACCAAAAATATCCCCAGACTTACTAAACGTTCCTTAGGGAAGTGAAATCATTCATTTTGAACCACTAATCTCATCTGAATGATTATTATCCTTTCCTGAAATTTGTTTTTCTGGTAACAAGAGGACACCTCTTAATGATTCCTTTGAAGATTGACCCCCTTGAATTATTTCAGTGCCCTTTATTTTGATTAAGTGTATGTCACCTTATTATTAGCTCAAGAGGGAGATATGATCTTGTTGTTTTCCTGCCAGTATTGCACAAACAAGTTGAGAGTGACTCATCCACTCTGAGTACAAGGAACTTCAGCCTTCAGGTGCTCTGGGAATGTTCGTTATAAATCATAATTATCTGGATTGTTTGGAGCTACAGTTATAGAGCTAGGGAACAATGACTTCAGATTTTTTGAAAATGAGGGAAGTTCCTTTCTACTTATTTGCTTTATTCCTATGGTAATCACACACACACAGGAACTGCATTATTCTTTATTGCACTCTTTTATCTTAGAATTTCAGGCTTTTACACAACCAATAATCCAGGGCAAAGAAATCAATCAGGGATCTAAAACCTATTAGGGTTTTGATGATTTTTGCTTTAAGGCTATAATCTGACTTCATACAATTCAGAAACCTCTGGAAACCTAAGCACCCTAATTTTACAACCCAAGGGAAATTCTCCCCAAATGTCACATAGAGATTAAGAATTTCAGGTCAGGAACACTTTGGTTTTGCCTCAGGCATAGCTGTCAATGACTTTCTCAAATAGCCAAAAAGTACAGAAGGCTGTTGGAGAAGGAAACGGCAACTCATTTCAACATTCTTGACTGGGAAATCCCATGGACAGAGTAGCCTCACGGGCTACAGTCCATGAGATTGCAGAGTTGGACACAACTTAGTGACAAAAATAACACAGGGCATGGCAATTCACTCCAGTATTCTTGTCTGGAGAATCCTAGGGACAAAGGAACCTGGTGGGCTACAGTCCATAGCGTCGCAAAGATTCAGACATGACTGAAGCGACATAGCACAAACAGGCAATCTCACTAAAAGCTTTTAATGAAAACAAGTCTCAGATCACATTTTGCTACAAAATAAACAAGCAAACATACAAAAACAGTCCTGTAAACATGACAAAGCTTCACAACCTTTTGTTGTTTTAGTTGTTGAGTTGTGTCCGACTCTGCAGGTTAACCCCATGGACTATAGACTGTCAGACTCCTCTGTCCATGGGATTTCCCATATCTCTTACATCTCCTGCATTGGTGGGTGGATTCTTTACCACTAGTGCCACTTGGGAAGCCCTTTAGTAAGATTGAGAGCAAGCAACTAACTCCATTACTTTTAGCAGTCTGGTGGCTACTAAGATTTATTTGGGTTTTCCAATGCAAGAGACGTTAAGAGTTAAAGTGAAAGTTGCTCAGTCATGTCTGACTGTTTGCAACCCCATTCCTGGACTGTAGCCTGTCAGTCTCCTCTGTCCATGGGATCCTCCAAGCAAGAACACTAGAGTGGGTAGCTGGTTCCTTCTCCAGAGGATTTTCCCAACCCAGGGATCAGGGGCTGATCTTCCCAACTACAGTATCTCAGCTGGTAGAGAATCCGCTTAAGAGTCGTAAGAGAGGTAGGTTCAATTCCTAGGTCGGGAAGATCCCCTGAAGAAGGGTATGTCAATCCACTTAGTATTCTTGCCTGGAGAATCCTATGGATAGAGGAGCCTGGTGGGCTACAGTCCAAGGGGTTACAAAGAGTCGGACATGACTGAAGCAACTTAGCATGCACACAGTATTTATTTAAAAGAAACTAATTATTTGTTAAAACAAAACACCTTAGGCCAATTCAGAATACAAGTAAACTTTTATGATCTTCACAACAATATTAAAAATGTTTGTTTACTCATTTATTCATAATAAAACTTTCCTAAATACTACGTGCAGGCTTTGTGCTGGGATTACAATGGTAAACAAAAATGCTCCCTGTCTTCATGGAGTTTAAGTGCTATAGGAGTGGAGGCACTGCTGCTGCTGCTGCTGCTGCTGCTAAGTCACTTCAGTCGTGCCCGACTCTGTGCGACCCCATAGACGGCAGCCCACCAGGCTCCACCGTCCCTGGGATTCTCCAGGCAAGAACACTGGAGTGGGTTGCCATTTCCTTCTCCGTGGAGGCACTAATTACACACTTTAATAAATATATGCTATTATTGTATGTTTTGAAGAAGAGGTCCATGGTACTATATGTGATCTGCTTTGCTCAGAAGGGCAGGAAAAAATTCCTGGAGAAACTGATGCTTACACTGAGATAGGAAGCATCTTTAGAAATTAACTTGGTGAAGAAGGGAGAGAATAGTATTTCAAGAAGAGACAGATCATGTGAAAAATTCCTGAAGAAAAGGAGCATGGTGAGGACAAGGAGCAGAAAGCAGAGCAGTGTGACCAACACTGAGATGGCAAAAGAAGAGAGCCAGGTAGGATAAGCTTGAAAGATAGAGGAAAGATTTTTTTTTTTAATGCAAAACAAGTTTCACCTAAATCTTACAGCCAATGGGAAACCTTGAAGAATGTTAAGAAAAGATTTGTTGTAGTCAATGTTATTTAAACAAGAGGTTGACAAAATCGTGTTTTGAAATTCTGGCTGAGTTTAAGGAATGGGAATAGAGGGGGCCAAAGAGCATGTTGGCAGGTAATTGAGGAGAGTATTTAAGTGCTCTAGGAATGGAATATGATAGTTGACATTAAGATGCCTGAAACAGTAGTGGTGGAAATGAAGAGAGAAAATTCAAAAATTACCTATTAAGGAATAGTAATTAGACTTTGTGATATGTATTGGTTGTTAGGAGGATGAGAGGTGAGAGAAAAAGATTGCAAAAATATTCTGGAAAAATTAGATTCATAAGATGAATATTATTTTGTGTAAATTTAAGTGAACCTCAGATAATTTAACAAACATTTCCCAGGTTCACAGAAATAAACCATGGCTTAGCCAGGGTTGAACCCAAGTGAGTCACAGCAAAGCTAAAAGTTTATTCATGGCTGAAACAGTTTACAAGAGAGTAAATTTGACCTAGGAAATGAAACACTTTAAAAAGGTCTGGTGGCCTTTGGGATAAAAATTGGAGTCTAGGTACTTTTAATGAAATATAAAATGCATCTCTTACCATAGACCTTTTATTCTACTTTTTTTCATTCACATTTTATTCAGACTGTTTATTCATTTTATTCACATTTTATTCATTTTTATTCACATTTTATTCAGACTGTTTATTCATACTTTTAGCATCTAGAAAACAAATTAAATTTTTTTCTGGAAGAGAGGCAGCAGTATCAGCTACATTGTTTTCTAATCTTTCCAAAACCCAACATGAAAAAAAAGACAGAATGACTAGAGAGCAAAATCAAAAACCCATAGATGATATTTTAAAATAAAACTGGATAACACAGTTCTCCAACAATAAAAGAATGAATACAAGCTACTACCAGCCAAGACCTGCATAGTTTTAGTATTTGTGTGTGTTAGTTAGCCTGAGATACCTGAGAACAGGAGAAATTAAAAATAGCTCACACAGTGTGGTGGGAAGTGTCATGGGCCAATTTCGGATGAGCAGCTGAAATTAGGAGAGGTTTTTCTCAATGTAATTGTAAATTAGTGAAACAGGACTATTGTAAATACCAATGGGTCTGTAGTAGTAAATTTGCAATAAATTCTCAAAACTGACCTTCCAAATCTTCTTACAGGTAGGTCCATGCCCAAAGGAGAAACTTCTGGGAGTTGAATCAAGATTGTTAAGAATAGGGACAATGGAGATAAAATAATAGGAGGTCCAGATAAAAGTGAGAAAAGGAAAAGAGCCAGGAAATATCAGAAGCAAACAACCATATTTTTTAAAAGTACAAGAAGCAGTATATAACAGAATCCTCTGTGGAGTAAGAGCTTCCTTGAACCACATTTCTTTCTAAAAGTTGGGGGAAATTAGTTTCACAAAAAAAGAACGCAGAAAAGACTTGAGGTTAAATTTCATACAGAATTATTAAAAGAAAAAAGATAATAAATAATATCCCTACATGGAAATATGCCAGAAAGATAGGCTCTAAAACAGAATATAAGGCTATTGTGTTCAGTTGTGTCTGACTCTTTTGTGACTCCATGGACTATAGACTGCTAGGCTCCTCTGTCCAAGGCATTTCCCAGGCAAGAATACCAGAATGGGTGTCCCTTTCCTACTCCAGGGGATCTTCCCAACCCAGGGACTGAACCTGTGTCTCTTGAGTCTCCTGCATTGGCAGGCAGGTTCTTTACCAGTAGTGCCCCCTGGGAAGCCCCAGGATAAACTATAAACTTATTCTCATTTAGAAGAAAGAAAATATAAATGAAAACTAGGAAATATAAATCACATTTAGAAATATTCATAAATTTAGTGACAGAACTCAGGCAACAATTAGAAGATTAGATCTTTTCAGAAATGAGGGCTAAACCAGGAAAAATATAAAAACTGCTAAGCACAACAGATGATGCCTTAAGGAGAAGAGACGATGTAAGAGACTAGGAAAAGCAAGAAAGCTCTAGATCCAGTATAGGTATAATGGGAGTCCCCAATATTAGAAACCAAAACAAGAGTAAAACGAATGCTAGAAACAATAATTTATGTTTCTTGAAATAAGGAACAACTTGAATCTGCAAATGGAAAGAGTATGTTATGTCTCTGAGAATACTGAACTGGAATGACCAACATCGAGACATGTTCTAGAAAAATACTGAACCTAAAGTTTTGCTTTTGAAATTTCACTAGCTGCTATGAAGCTGTTGCTTGGCAGATCTCATTTTTAATGACCTCTTCAGTAACTTACTTGGCTGAGGAAAGCCACAATGCCCAACACCATGTCCACTTACTAGGGAACTGGTCAGCTCTAGGATTAAAAAATGCAGTTTCCTCTCCCCACTTGAGACCAGCTGCAATGCTCCCTTCAGGGTTGGTGAAGCTTTGTTGCGACTCCATCACAGCTCAACTTTTCTCTTTACCCAATTTTCCTTTCTTTCCTCCCCCAGCCCCCAGCTAGTGTTAATCCTGAGGACATTCTCTAGTAAACTTCCTTCGTGCTGACGGTCATATCAGTGTGAGTTTCCTTCCTAATCTGAAATACGCAAGCAAAAAAAAACAGCATGTGATTTATAAGGGAAAGAGTGTAGTTTATCAACGGGCTATCTGACAGCAACATTTTATGAGAGAAGAAAATAGAGTAACATGTTTAAGATATTAAGAGAAGAAAGGAAAAGGAAAGTACAAGTGAAAATGAAGTCGCTCAGTCGTGTCCGACCCTTTGCGACCCGTGGACTGTAGCCCACCAAGCTCCTCCGTCCATGGGATTCTTCAGGCAAGAGTACTGGAGTGGGTTGCCATTTCCTGAAAGTACAAGGGGCACAGACAAATTATTATCAATCTGAATAAGCTCAGAAAATACTATTCCTTATGGGCCTTCCCTAAAGAATTTACCAAAGAATGAGCTTCAGATAAAGAAAGGGATTAGAAACACATATTGATAAAACCTAGAGAGGAAAATTTAATATATAGATAGTTGTACAATTAGGACTAAATGAGGATTAAAAGAGAGAACAAATATAACCTGCAATGTGTGCTGTGTGCTCAGTCGCTTCAGTCGTGTCTGACTCTTTGTGACCCCATGGAGTATAGCCTGCCAGCCTCCTCTGTCCATGGGATTTCCTGGGCAAGAATACTGGAGTGGGTTTCCATGCCCTCCTCTAGGGGATCTTCCCAACCAGGGATCAGTTGCAAGTCCCTGCTTCTGCTTTGCAGGCAGATTCTTTACCACTGAGTCACCAGGAAAGTCCCATAACAGGCAATAGCTATCCACAGATAATGTAGAGTGCAACTATAGAAAGGGACAGAATGTGCACTACAAATGAAGTCTATCTCAGCTGTCTTAGTAAGTATATGGCTCGTAATAGTATTATTATCATTATTCTGAAACTGTTGAATGTATGTAATGTGAGACAAGTAAAAGAGCAGTGACTAATCTATCCATGATCTGTGTCTTTAAGAATCAAGATTTCCAATGGAGAATAAGAGTTGGCAAGCTATAGCTCATAAGCCTACCACCTTTATGTTTGTAAATGACATTTTGTTGGACTATAGCCACACCCATCCTTTACATATTATTGATGGCTGCTTTCCTGCTCTAATGATAGAATTGAGTAGTTGCAACAGAGACTACTACTACTACTACAGAGAAGAAAGGAGTTACAGAAATAATATAGAATCTGTTCGAGAAAAATCAGTTAGTCCTGATTTTGAAATTGACGTATCAGTAAGAACACATAGTGGGTGGGTGTGTCTGTGTGTGTGAGCATGTGTGCACACCCGTGAGCACATGTGAGTTTATTTTCTAGCTGTATCCACTGAAGAGGCTTAGAAACAATAACCAAACAGATAGAAATGAACATCTTATTGATCATATTGTAGTCTCAAGACATATTTGACTATTAAAGGAATCCAGAGCTTCTAGGAGATTAGAAATATACAAAATTATCATACTGGATAGTGACAAAGCTGTGAAAAGATCCAAGAGTCAACTTGAAGAGGTTCCATTCTGCAGTAGCTCAGTTTTGTGCTTGAAAAAACATACTAACTGCAGTGGATTAAAACCCATTAAAATGTTCATGGTGGTGGTTGAGTTGCTAAGTCAGATCCAGCTCTTCTGACTCTATGGCCTATAGCCTTCCAGACTGCTCTGTCCATGGAATTTCCTAGGCAAGAATACTGGACTGGGTTTCCATTTCCTCTCTAGAGGATCCTCCCCACTCAGGGATCCAAATCCGATCTCCTGCCTTTCAGGCCGATTTTTTTACCAACCGAGCCACCAGGGAAGCCCTCATATGGTTGAGCTGATGTTAAAATATAAAACTAGCAGTTCATCGGGCAATGGCAACCCACTCCAGTACTCTTGCCTGGAAAATCCCATGGACAGAGGAGCCTGGTAGGTTGCAGTCCATGGGGTCGCTAAGAGTTGGACTGAGCGACTGAGTGACTTCACTTTCACTTTTCAGTTTCATGCATTGGAGAAGGAAATGACAACCCACTCCAGTGTTCTTGCCTGGAGAAACTCAGGGACGGGGGAGCCTTGGTGGGCTGCCGTCTATGGGGTTGCACAGAGTCGGACACGACTAAAGTGACTTAGCAGCAGCAAGTTCATCACAAAAGATTATTGGACAACAATTTATCATTTTAAAAACTTATCATCTTGAAAATTAATGACAAGAAAAATCATTTGCCCTTCCTTTTCAGTATAAACTTTTCCAGTAGGTAACCAATTGTAGATGAGAAAGTTTTTCTTATAAAAGATTCTGATCTAATAAATGATAAATTTAGACTGACACCATGAAAAACCCCACAAAATATTAAGGAACCTATTCATCAAGCATCAGTTGCCACTAACATCACAAAAAGAGAGTCAACCAGACATCAAATGCCTTCTATTGTAAACACACCACCACCTAGAGTCCTACTCAATAAAAAGAAACTGAGTCTGATGAGGATTGGTTTCATCAAATCCACATTGTAGCAAATGTCAATGATAGATGAATGTGTTGAACTGAACTTTGTGTTGGCAATCAGCAAAATCCAGACTGTGGGGGCATTCATATCAAATGCTCCTTACTCAACAGATAAATTGTAAAAACTAAGGTGTGAAGCGGGTAACTGTGACTCAAAAGTCGTATCTATTTTATTTACATGATCAAAGCTATAGTTATTGGAGTGCTCACATGGGTGATGGGGCTTGCCTTGTGGCTCAGAAGGTAAAGACTCACCTGCAATGTGGGACACCTGGGTTCGGTCCTTGGGTCAGGAAGATCCTCTGGAAAATGAAATGGCAACCCACTCCAGTATTCTTGCCTAGAGAATCCCATGGACAGAGAATCCTGACAGGCTACAGTCCATAGAGTCGTAAAGTCAGGTGTGACTGAGCAAATTGCAATTTTTCACTTCACATGGTTGATAAAACATAAAGAAAGTTGAGGAAGAAATCACCAAGAAAGTGCAAACCATGGTTAAATTTGAAGGGGGAGAAAATAGAATTGGAATAGCTTCTGAAGTGAAAGCAAATTTTGTTTTTTGTAATGGTAACAATGAAGTTCATTTTATAATAACTCATTAAGCCCTACATTAACTATGTATAGGTTTTCCATATGAAGAAAATTTTACATTATAGAATTATACAAAGACAGCAAGAGGAATTGTAATGCATTTGAACTAGCCCCAGTTTATTCTAAAAAATCAAAACAAATGGCTAGGGAGATACACTGTTGTGCAAGTAAGGTGTTAAACATATGGTTTACGCTCCCTAAATGTGCAGGAAAGATAGTTCCACTGAGAATTAAGATAGAAAAGTCACTTATAAACACAATTTATAGCTTTACTTGTTTTTGAGTTAAGTGACATAGCATTATGTTTGAAAGTTGTCTTATCTAGGTATAGTATGTTTCCTCAAGTCTTTTTCTTATTCTAGTAAAACCTTTGCTCTCTGGATGATTGGCTCTTCCAAGACAATTGAAATTATTGTGAACAATACTCAAGCCCAAATGTTACCTTACTATATGAGTTCACAAAGGAGAAAGTCCACGGTTGATGCCAAAGTCAAGGAACTTGGATGAGAAATGCCACTTGGTTCCCCAGGTTTTATTAGCAGCAATTTCCCAGAACATGAAACAAAAGGATAGCGAATATTTAGCAGCTGCCTTGGGTACCCACAAGATGTTTGGTTCATTATTGTGATGTTTCCACAGCTGTCTACTTGTAGAAAGAGCTGCAGGAAATATGTCATCCTTTTAAAAACAAGCAAAGGACACTAAAGCCTCATTATTGGCCCAAAGCAGGAAATAGAACAAAGCCCAACATAATAGAGTTCTGCTGAAAGGAATGTGACTTAGGAAAGAGTGGTAGGTTTCTCTAAGGATTGATAGTCTAAACTGTTCCCAGGCCAGTCATGTTTAAAAGACATGCTTATTTAATGACCAACAATTTATGACAAATTGTAAAGGCTATCAATAGGAGAAGGAAGCCTGTGCATCAAGATGTAATCCTTTTCTGATGCACCAGGAAATATTAACTACTGATGACAAAGAGGCATAAAACAAAGATGATTGTTGACATGCCATTCTTGAATGAATGCCAGCACTGTTACTGCCCTTGAAGATGGGGAGGCCAGGCAGAGTCTCCCATAAGGACAATTATATTAGTTCTAGTGCTGGCTTCTCTACCAAGATCCTTTGTGATATAAGGGAAGCATTAAACTGCAAAAGAAAGGGCGTGTTCCCCCCCCCCAGTGGGAAATGAAAAACGATTAGGTTAGTAGTCTCTTTGTGACATTCATTAGCAGAGTCATTAGTCAAAATCAGCAGGTCACCTTTCAGAGGAAGTCAAGCCATGCATATTCTAGGAGGTATATGAGAACTAATGATACTGCTTTTAAAGAAAATTTGTGCATTGTCCATGTGCCAAGTATAAAATACTACTAGATAGTAATTGACAGGATACTGTGACGTTTCAACTTTTATCTAAAAATAGACACTTAAAGTAATCTAGTGGTTTTCTTTGGAGAGATTTTAAATGATGTATTCATTAGTGCTTCCTTTTACCCAAATAAACAACATTGCAGAATTGGTAGCTGTCATGTATCTCAGTTTGCTCAGGGTCCACTCAACTGTATTACTATCCTCTCATGAGGACACTTGGACCCACCCCAGTCTTCAACCTCTGAAGCCTAAGCTTCTTGTTATATTGAGAAATTCTTCCTCACTAGAGAGTTAGAGGTGCATATTGATCTGTTGCCCTGCACACGATAACCATTCACTAAGGATAATAGACCCTTTGTCCTC
This sequence comes from Aepyceros melampus, assembly GCA_006408695.1. NCBI lineage: Eukaryota > Metazoa > Chordata > Mammalia > Artiodactyla > Bovidae > Aepyceros > Aepyceros melampus. The sequence goes on along the minus strand of SJXQ01005507.1, from coordinate 109,468 downwards.
TGTGAGCATTAAGCCCCAGACTCAATCTTCCTTCCACAATGCATGTTCTTTTTGCCTGACTGTCTAATTGGCCTTCTATTTCCATTCCCAGCTCAGCCTTCTATTCGGATCAGTCAGATAGACCTTTCCTTCCTTCTCTTCCTCATTCCCTCTTTTTTCTTATAGAATCATTATTCAAAGGGTATCTGTGCATTCATGCTTGCATATTCCTGTGTGTGTGTGTGTGTGTGTGTGTGTGCGCGCGCGCGCGCACTCATGCCTACATATACTACCTATGTTCCTGGATACAAGCGTGGAAGATAGAGAAATCAGTAATACTCAATTTTTGCTCTTACAGAGTTTTCAGTCTGGTGAAAGAAAAAGTCATGTAGGAAATTAGCAACAATATGTGTTTAAGAAAACTGTAAGTAATGGGCTTCTTAGGTAGTGCAGTGGTAATGAATCAATACAGGAGACACAGGTTCAATTCCTGGGTCAGAAAGACCCCTGGAGTAAGAAATGGCAGCCTGCTCCAATAGTCTCATGTGAAAAATTCCATGGACCGAGGAGCCTGGCAGGCTATAGTCCATGGGGTTGCAAAGAGCCAGACAAGACTGAGCAACTGACCACACACACACACACACACACACACACACACACACATACACACACACACACATCCTCTGTCTCTCTCTCTCCCCAATTAAAGAAACAGAAGTAAATGTCAAAGACAGTGTTTATAATCCATCTATTTAAATGCTCCCTGTCCTCTCAGGTCAAGTCCAAGTCTTCCTCTTATGTATCTGTCATAGCCCAGAGTATGGATGCTAACAAGTCAAACACATGATTACATGTCATATATATTACATGCTGTATATACTCTGTATAATTTGTCTTCTTGGCTGGATAATAGACTTCTTGGAAAGCAGGCATGCATTTCTTCTTACCCAGGTTCTCTGACATTATAAATTTCTCCATATAACATTGGACACAAACTAGATAGAAATAATGATAGAGCAAATACTGAATCCTTGCTACACACTAGACAATGCTTTACATGTATTAAATCACATACTTATCATCATCAAAAATCTTCTTTATAAAGATAAAGATGTATGTAGAGAGAGGTTAAGTAACTCATACAATATTAAAATTCTCAAGGGCACCCAACTGATAGCAGTCATCTTCCCAACCAACTTATGAGTTCTGAATCAATTTAGGAATTAACCAAAAATAAGAAAGACAGGATTAATATATCACTTTTTTACTCATTACACCTGCATTCCTGCATTGGAGGGAGTAAATATCTTAAAGAAAAATAGAGTATTAATTAATACTGAGCCCCAGAACTGGAAAAGTTTACCCACCCAGCTGTGGCAGTGCTGGACTGACACCTGTGCTCTGCGGACAAGTTATGTCCAAGAGGATGAGGAGAGTAGCTAAGTTGATAATATATGTTAATAGATTCTTTCCAAATTTACCAGTCAGATCTACTTTTCCATACTCCATGGAAATGAAGCCAGTAAAAGGGAAACAGAAATATGCAGAGCATTCATGATTGAGCTCCTTCTATATGGAGGAAATAACAGTATTTGGGAAAACATTTTCCCCTCTAATATTCCCTACATGTTTATTCCCTTAGCATATCAGACTTAATCATTAAGCCTACTATCATCCAGAATTGTAACTATCCCACTTTGTGGTAACAATCAGCATTGTTGTCCCCATCTTCATGAGCTGCTGCCCAATTCTACAGGATATCTTCCTGATTTAATTGGTGAAAAGTTCAGATTTTTGTTCTAAGAAGATTGTAAAATAGATCAGAATCTAATCAACTCTAGTCAACTCTGTACCAACATAGCATAGCACAGACTTGGGGATGGGATGAAATGAAAACACTAAGATATCCAAATATTGAAATGCAGAATAAAATGATAATAACCTGAAAGTGCCAAATTTGAACGTGAAGTCTTTGACATTATAACTTTTCTAGAGAGACACTAATGTTCAATGATTAAATTCCTTTCAACTTAAAACTTCAAGATTAAGAGCTTTAAAATCCAGCTATGATTTTTTATATTTAATTCCAGGGAGAAATTAAGATTCAACAATTAAAACTCTTTGAGACCTAAGATCCAGAGAAGAAATCAAATGTGAATCAAAAGTCCAAGGAAGTTCAAATTCCCCCACAGCTTTTTACTCATTTCAATCTCAGAAGCGTTCTTGAGGAGGGCTTGGCAATCCACTCCATGATTCTTGTCTGGAGAATCCCATAAACAGAGGAACTTGGTGGGCTACAGCCCATGGGGTTGCAAAGAGTCAGATACAACTGAACGACTTAATAGGCATGCACAGAAGGGTTTCTACTCCATAAGTAGAGTTCCTATGGCTGATAAAGTCTGGGCTGCATCTCAATGGGGTAACAGTAGCTAAGTCAGGCTTGTATTAGCCCAGTGTATTAGACAGTGTATTAGCCTTTTTAATATAATACTTTACCTTTTTAATAAATTCAAGAGTGAATAGAACACACAAGATTATCTAGGACCAGTCCCACATCTACCAAATTTAGAAAACAAACTCCCTCCAGCTCTAGAGCAATATCATAGGAAAGATTTTATTCCTAGAACCCAAAACATGTAGTAATTCATAGTCCCTTATCTGTATTTCCAAAATTCAAATGCATTTCATGGCAAATATTCATGTCAACTGACTGACGTGATTTATAGTTTTCATGTGTCATGCCAGGTATAAATATTTACATATTTTGTGGCAAAAATATGAATGTTAGATTATGGGGTGCTTCTGTAGACAGTATTAGAAGTATTTTGTGATGTTGGATATAATCTGAATAATTCTGAATTCAGAAACACAGAAGGTTTGGGAGAAGGAATTACAGACCTGTATGGTCAAAGAGTATCATGGAATTAGAATAGATGGAAATTTCATTTTCTTCAGTCATACCACATTACAAGTTGTCAGAATTAATAGCCAAGGAACTCAAAGTCAATTGAAAGAAAAGTTTTAGGAAATCTGAGGATGAAATTTTGACATGCATTCTGCCTCTCTCTCTCCAAAAGGCATTTATGACATTGCTATCCCCTTGTGAAATTGGGAAGTTTGTCATAATGGTAGCCCCATCACTGGGTCCTATTTGAGGTGCCTTTCTTCTGTACAGTATTAAATGGCTCCCAAGCGCTCCAGGAGACATCTGACCAAACATGAAAGTGTTTTTCAGCTTCTATTTGCATCAGGTTTGCTATACTTTCATTGTGCAAAGAAAGCAGGTGGCCAATTCCAATTGAGAACAGAAGAGCATTCCAAGTTAGATGGTGACAGGAAGGAGAAAGAATCTGTGGCCACTTCTATAACCTATCATAAATTCTTTCCAGATGGAAGGAAACATGGTGAGGGAGAAGCATTCATGGTCACATGGCTAGAAAGTGGTGAAGATAGGGTTTAATCTGATTCTTGATCTGCTGTCAACCCAGATGCCAACCTGTCTCCTCCATTACTGTCTCAGTGATTGACCACAAGTCCTCTCCAGGTCTGGATTCTATCCACTAGGATGGACTTGGCCAGAACTATGTTACGTGTAAGTAGAGCCTTACACTCCTTCCCCCTAGGCATGGCTGCTCCATCACTGTGGGCAGTGCTGGGTGCAAGTATGATAAGCATGGGAATCGTATGAGTGACTCTAGGTTAAGCACATACTATAGCTCATGATAAGCATAAGGGAAGTATAAGCATATACTTCACCTGAAAGAAGCTTCTCTCCCTTCACCTCATGTGACTGTCCAGGTATTTAGACACAGATACCACTGCAGCACATGATTCAGGCATAAAGTAAAAGATTGAGGTCTAATGTTCTCATCGGCCCTCTGATTTCATCATGCGATCCTAAGGAAATCCACTTCATGACTTGAAAGCTCAAAATAAGAGATGTATTAAAATATACAGCTACCTTAATAAAAAGGATAATAAAATGTGATTGCTTCCAAATGAAAGATGTTTTATTTTTAAAAACAAAAATTACCTGGGCTTTTTAATTTATTTTAATTGGAGGTTAATTACTTTACAATATGTATTGGTTTTGCCATACATCAACATGAATCCGCCACAGGTATACACATGTTCCCAATCCTGAACCTTCCTCCCTCCTACCTCCCTGTACCATCCCTCTGGGTCGTCCCAGTGCACCAGCCCCAAGCATCCAGTTTCATGCATCAAACCTAGGCTGGCCAATTCATTTCATATATGATATTGTACATGTTTCAATGCCATTCTCCCAAATCGTCCCACCCTCTCCCTCTCCCACAGAGTCCAAAAGACTGTTCTATACATCTGTGTCTCTTTTGCTCTCTCACATACAGGGTTATCATTACCATCTTTCTAAATTCCATATATATATGTGTTTGTTAGTATACTGTATTGGTGTTTTCCTTTCCGGCTTACTTCACTCTGTATAATAGGCTCCAGTTTCATCCACCTCATTAGAACTGATTCAAATGTATTCTTTTTAATGGCTGAGTAATCCTCCATTGTGTATATGTACCACAGTTTTCTGATCCATTTATCTGCTGAAGGACATCTAGGTTGCTTCCATGTCCTGGCTATTATAAACAGTGCTGCGATGAACATTGGGGTACATGTGTCTCTTTCAATTCTGGTTTCTTTGGTGTGTATGCCCAGCAGTGGGGTTTCTGGGTCATAAGGCATTTCTATTTGCAGTTCTTTAAGGAATCTCCACACTCTTCTCCATAGTGGCTGTACTAGTTTGCATTCTTACCAACAGTGTAAGAAGATTCCCTTTTCTCCACACCCTCTCCAGCATTTATTGCTTGTAGACTTTTGGATCACAGCCATTCTGACTGGGGTGAAATGGTACCTCATTGTGGTCTTGATTTGCATTTCTCTGACAATGAGTGATGTTGAGCATCTTTTCATGTGTTTGTTAGTCATCTGTATGTCTTCTTGGAGAAGTGTCTATTTAGTTCTTTGGCCCATTTTTTGACTGGGTTGTTTATTTTTCTGGAATTGAGCTTCAGGAGTTGCTTGTATATTTTTGAGATTAGTGGCTTGTCAGTTGCTTGATTTGCTATTATTTCTCCCATTCTGAAGGCTGTTTTTTCACCTTGCTTATAGTTTCCTTTGTTGTGCAGAAGCTTTTAATTTTAATTAGGTCACATTTGTTTATTTTTGCTTTTATTTCCAATATTCTGAGAGGTGTGTCATAGAGGATCCTGATGTAATGTATGTCAGAGAGTGTTTTGTCTATGTTCTCCTCTAGGAGTTTTATAGTTTCTGGTCTTACATTTAGATCTTTAATCCATTTTGAGTTTATTTTTGTGTATGGTGTTAGAAAGTGTTCTAGTTTCATTCTTTTACAAGTGGTTGACCAGTTTTCCCAGCACCACTTGTTAAAGAGATTGTCTTTAATCCACTGTATATTCTTGCCTCTTTTGTCAAAGATAAGGTGTCCATAGGTGTATGGATTTATCTCTGGGTTTTCTATTTTTTTCCATTGATCTATATATCTGTCTTTGTGCCAGTACCATACTGTCTTGATGACTGTGGCTTTGTAGTAAAGCCTGAAGTCAGGCAGGTTGATTCCTCCAGTTCCATTCTTCTTTCTCAAGATGGCTTTGGCTATTCGAGGTTTTTTGTATTTCCATACAAATTGTGAAATTATTTGTTCTAGCTCTGTGAAAAATACCATTGGTAGCTTCATAGGGATTGCACTGAATCTGTAGATTGCTTAGGGTAGTATACTCATTGTCACTATATTGATTCTTCCAATCCATGAACATGGTATGTTTCTCCATCTATTAGTGTCCTCTTGATTTCTTTCACCAGTGTTTTATAGTTTTCTATATATAGGTCTTTAGTTTCTTTAGGTAGATATATTCCTAAGTATTTTATTCTTTTCATTGCAATGGTGAATGGAATTGTTTCATTAATTTTCTATTTTCTCATTATTCATATATAGGAATGCAAGGGATTTCTGTGTGTTGATTTTATATCCTGCACCTTTACTATATTCATTGATTAGCTCTAGTAATTTTCTGGTGAAGTCTTTAGGATTTTCTATGTAGAGGATCATGTCATCTGCAAACAGCGAGAGTTTTCTTCTTTTTTTTTCCAATTTGGATTCCTTTTATTTCTTTTTCTGTTCTGATTGCTGTGGCCAAAACTCCCTGGGCTTTTTGCTTGGTATTTTTTTCTCCTTCTTTATGCTATGACTCTTTCAACCTTAAAATGTAGGATGACTACTGATCCAGAATTCTTTGAATGAGGCTGATCACCATAGTTAGTTTGTTTTAGCTATTGACACTAAACATCAGCTATAATGTGATTCCATATCTGTTAGCTTTCCTCCGGTTATGGATAATACACAATGTCAAGTATGGAATTTAGGAAGAAGTCCAGGAGTTTATAGGGTGATAATATTGAACCAGTGAAGGAGGAAAGTATTTCAGAAGGGGAATATAAAGTTGGAGGTTTAAAAATAATGTAAGAATGTATGTGGCTTGCTTGTCTTGGTTAGAATGTGGGCTCAGACGGTAAGGCCAAGAATTTAAATCGTACAATGGCACACTTAGACATGTCCTAATCCTGCTGCAGAATATCTATATTTTAAGCAGGTGAGGGGAAAAAAAAGTGAGGCAAAGTCTGCAGGTAAAATACACAAAGAGCAGAAAAGCTGCAAATGCCATAAAAAGTAGAAATATTGGTGACAGATGTTTTTAGATTATTGGAGGTCCCTTACTGCAGACAGCATCTTTATCATCTCTCTGATACTACCTCTTCCTCCAAGCATGTGTCAGGCACCATAATGGCTTTCACAAGTGTGCTAAACAAAGGGATGCTGTGAAATAGCAGCATCCCTTCCACCTACTACCTTCACAGAAGTCTTGTAAATAACTTTCCTTAATCTAGCCACTCAGCAGGACACAATTCTTTTGAGAAGAAATCTCAGACCATATTATAGTTTCTCAAAAGAAATACTCTGAAGAAGACTGAACATTAAACCTTTTATGGCTAGTTGATAACAGCTTTTAGACATCTCTGTCAATCAGAGAGAAAACACATATGCCAGAGAGTTTATATTTTTTATACTACGCTGACTAGCAGACTGAATGACATATATTTTTGGTCGGTAGGTAGGCAGATACATACATTTCCCTTTATGTATCATTGGTTCATTTAAATAATTGAATTACTAAGCTTCAGTGAGAATAACCAATTCCTGAAGCTAGGGAGAGTTCGGAAGCTCCAAAGAGATCTTTTCATAGCTTGAAGAAGCAAGACTGAAGTTACAATTTCTGGGACAAGCTAAAAGAAGCAATGTGTAAATCAAATTGAGAAAAATGGGAGGATCAGAAGATAAAGCAAAACAAGTCATAGATTTTAGGTTGTGTTCAGCTTAAATCCATATTCTGGGTGACAAACCCATACCAAACAGTTATTCATTTTCCAGTGGATTTCTACTTCTAACGAAAATGGAATAGCAGAGACTGGATTTTTCTTTCCACCAGATACAAGCCCAAGTAATTAATTTGTTGTTGCTGTTTAGTCACTCAGTCATGTCTGACTCTTTGTGACTATACCCTGCCAGGCTCCTCTGTCCATGGCATATCCCAAGCAAGAATATTGGAGTGGGTTGCTGTTTCCTTCTCCAGGGGATCTTTCTGACCCAGGGATCGAACTCACTTCTCACGTATCTTCTGCATTGGCAGGCAGAATCTTTACCACTGCACCACTTGGGAAGCTGTATCTTGTATCCTGTGCCTTGTGAATGTACATATAGTGTACAGACAGTGAATGCTCATCCAAAGGATGAATGGTCATAAGAAAAAATTAGAACTTTTGCTTCCTATGTAAAGTCAAAAATTATATCTGTGTACTCAACACACATACTAGAAAATAGAAATGAAAGGCTCTAAGTGGAAGAATTTCTACCTAAAAAGGGAAATAATCTAGAAAAGAGCCTGGTTTTGTAATTGCCTTCAATTACAAATGAGAAATGCCCTGAATGGGATCAGGGAGCAGCTTTCTAAGTTACATTTAAACTTAAATTTTCTTAATTTTTTTTTACTCTTTAATGCTCATAAAGCACGTTTTACTCTGTCTTTCTGAGTCCTGGGCCACTGGTAAATCAACTCTAATTTAAATATTGTAGCTTTGGTTTGCATTTCTCTAACCTTTAGTGATGTTGAGCATCCTTTTCCTGTGTTGGTTTGCCATCTGTAAATGGTATTGATGATCCTATTTGCAGGGAAGGAATGGAGATGCAGACATAGAGAATGGACTGTGGACCCAGTGGGAGAAGCAGAGAGTGGGACAGCTGGAAAAAGTAGCATCGACTTATATACACTACCATGTGTGAATAGATAGCGTGTGAGAAGTCACTATATAACACAGGGAGCCCAGCCTGGCATTCTGCAATGACCTAGAGGGGTGGGTTAGAGGGAGAAGTGGGTAGTTCAAGCAAGAGGTGACATGTATAATTATGGCTGATTGGTATTGTTGTATGGCAGAAACCATCACAATATTGTAAAGCGATTTTCCTCCAATTAAAAAATAAACTTAAAAAAAAGAGAACGAGAAAAAAAAAAAACCCCAGCATTTTAGCTATTGTTCTTATTTATCCCAGTGTAGAGTCATCTCTGATGCTATAAACATCAGACGTTTCAGGTCAGTGAGTGGACTTTCTTTCTTTTTTTTTTTTTCCTGTTTTGGCCATTCTTCCTCAGCAAAGCTTTCCTCAAGATTACAGACAGAACAAAGGATTCCACAGTGGAAAACCTACACTAGGAGTTCCCATCCTTTTCTTCAAATGTCCCAGCTGTCTCTAAGGGCTGTGACAGCTGCCAGCCAGGACAGGAGACAGGAGCTCCTGAGGTGGGGGTGTTTCCCTGCCACATTGTGCTGGATCGGACATAACAAAGGAGCTAACCAGCTGGTGATGCTCAGAAAGCCCCCTCTCTCTTGGTCTATTATATGATGCTGAGAAAGGAAACTCAGGCAAGATCAATACATCCTCTGTGTAGACGTCAAATGGCTTGTGACGTTGGTTCTTCGGAACTGTTTTGAGTGAGGATATTCCAGTCTTATGAATTCAACATGAATTTGGCTTGATGCCCCGACAGAATGCAATGTAGGCATAATTTGATCTTCCTGTAATTGTCTGTTGACTTGGCAATCCAGACGAATTTTTTCCTGTGAAGTGAGACCAGAACGTCACCAGAATAGTGGTTGAGTTAATTAATGAGGCATCATAATGTGCATAATAAAAACTTATAATCTGAATTTTTCTTCCCACTGTTTGCCTCTGTCCTTGTAAAGAACTGCTTGTCTCACTAGAACCCGGGAGTCACCTTTCCTTAAATGAGCCTCTTATTCTTGTAAACAACATCAAGGGGAAGATAATAACTCAAGAACCATCTGTTTGATTGAGTCCTTGACTTTTTTTTTTCATTTCCCCCCATTGCATGTTAAAGGAAGTAAATAGGGGAAAAATTCTAATTATATTGCTGTTTACTGATTACAGGATAACTTTTATTGTATTTATCTTAAATACCGCTTGGTCCATGCCCAAAACTTTTATCATCACTCTGCTCCTTCACAGCTCCTTCTTTTTTTCTCTCTCTCTTTAGCATGTAGCTAATTAGATTTAAGCCTATTCTGAAGTCCAGGGGCTTTGCAGTCCAGGGACACCAAGAATCGTTTGTTTGCAATGGTGTAAACAGTCAGTTGAGAAACAGAAATATTTTCACAGGTACCAATGACAATGCATAGTTTATGGCTTTAAGTTCTATAAATTTTATCTGGTGTGGTTGAGTTTGGGGAAATCATCAAATACTCTCTACTGTTATAAAAATAGGGATTCAACAACTTTGACTCTATAAAGAACTATAAAGTGGTAACTATGTGTGGAGTAGGCACTGAGAGAAATCTGGATGTAGCAACAAGAATAGCCTTGCCCATCACATGGGATCTCTACTAGGATCAAGTGAGGTTAAATACATGAATGTTCTCTGTAGATTATAGGAGATTTAGGCTTCCCAGGTGACAGCTGTGGTAAAGAACCCCCCTGCCAATGCAGGAGACACAAGAGATGCAGGTTCAATCCGTGGGTGGGAAAGATCCCCTGAAGAAGGGCAGGGCAATCTACTCTAGTATTCTTGCCAGGAAACTGTCAAGGACAGAGGAGCTGGTGGGTACAGTCCATAGGGTTGCAAAGAGTCAGACACAACTGAAGCGACTTAGCACGCAGGCACACATAAGAGATTTATTGAGATTATTATCACAGCAAAGCAGCTCATAGTTGCATTGGCCCCTTCCTGACCTTTAGGTTGATTGGTTACCTTATATTTCAAGGTTGGGCAAGAAAATAAGAGTGCACTAATCAGTTTGGCTTTAGCATTTCTATGGATAATCCTTCCTCAAAGAGAAGAAACATTACTTCCATATTAGGAGTACCAATTGATGCCATTTGGCTGCTATCATTTAACACATGATTTATTTCCATTGAAAGTCCTTGATTTCACAACACCATATTTTTTCTAAGACTTAGTGCCTTTCTTGAACAAAGTCAAAATTTGTCAAAAGCAACTTTTGTTAAAAAGAGAGCACTAAAAAAAAGAGAGAGAGAGAGCATAAATACTGTGATGCCTGGCACACTGTGTTACATGCCTGTGTTTGGTTTTCATCATTGCCAAGATTTTGGAAGTTGAAATCTTACTGGAACACAGAGTTTGGACAGAATGGGTGCATTCCACGTGAGTCACAGGCAATGAAGTCATAATTCAACTTCTAGTCTGATCAACTTCTTGAAAATGAGGCACGTCAGGAAACAACAGTTTTCATCAAAGGAAACATTTAGCCTGTCCTACTGCTAAACCTCAGTTAAGTCACTTTTATGTAGGTGCATAATACTGCTATTAGGTCTGTTATCTTTTCTTTAATCCTTTTTCCACCTCTGCGGAATTGTGGCAAATGTGTGTATTTTTCCCAACAACCCTTTAAGAAGTACTTTCTGGAACACTACATTTTTAGATTAAGATAAATTGAAAATTATTTTAAGAATTTAGTCATTAGGATATAGATACCAGAGAGGAAAAAGTGGATATCACTAACAAATACTTCCAGGATATTGCAAAATTTGGGCTTGGTATGACTGTTCTAACTCAAAAGAGAGAGGTACAAATGAGACCCAGTGTCTATCTCCTAACATCTACAATTTTATACAACAGCAATCCACATAAATATATGAAAAAAAACCCCAAGATTAAGATAACATACATTGCATAACAATTCAGAACAAAAATGGTAATATTGTGTGACAGAGAAAAAGAAAAAAAAAGAGAGAGAAAGTTGGAACTGAGAACTGTTCAGGGAAATCACAGTTTGAGGCTGAGATTGAGTTAAGAATATATCAACTTATTATTACTCAGAAACATTTTGCAAATGATGTTTGAAACATGATATAATTCGTGTACCTTTTCTTTCATGGTATTGGTTTCACCAAATTGGGAAAAACCATCCTTGGTAGAGAAAAGTTCAGTTTACAGTCTAGTAGTCCAGGTAAGTACTAAACAAAAATTATTCAAAACACAAGTCAGTGAAAGCTAAATGCCATATAAATAGCTAGCTGGAATGATTAGAGAAAATTTAATGGAAGTATTGTAATATCTGATATGGACTTGGGAATCATTTTGGGGATGGCTATTTAATTTTCCTAATCTTTCAATTTTATTTTACTTCTTAACCAATTTCTGGCAACAAAAATCCAAGCCATGCTTCCAGGCAAGAATTTTGTTTGTTTATTTGGGTTTTTTTTTTGTTTTGTTTTTTCTCTGATACATTTTCTTGCAGTTTTAAATTGGAGTATAGTTGCTTTACAATTTCGTGTTCATTTCTGCTATACAGCAAAATGAATCAATTGCACTGATATACCCCCTCTTTTCTGGATTTCCTTCCCATTTAGGACACCACAGAGGACTGAGTAGAGTTCCCTGCGCTATACAGTAATTTCTTATTAGTTACATATTTTATACACGTGCAAGCTAAGTCACTTAAGTCATGTCCTGCTCTGTGTGACCCTATGGTATATAGCCCGTCAGGCTCCTCTGTCCATGGGATTCTCCAGGCAAGAATACTGGAATGGGTTGCCATTTCCTGTGCCAGGGGAGCTTCCTGACCCAAGGATCAAACCCATGTTTCCGGTCTCCTGTATTGGTAGGTGAGTTCTTTACACTAGTGCCACCTGGGAAACCCATTGAGTTGGACACAACTGAAGCGACTTAGCACACATGCACACAGTATGTATGTGTATATATATATATATATATATATATATATATATGTCAATCACAATCTCCCAATCCAACCCACCCCCTTTCCTCCACAGTGTCCATAGGTTTGTTCTCTATGTCTGTGTCTCTATTTCTGCTTTGTAAATAACTTCATCCAGGCATCCAGGCAAGAATTTAGTGCTTGCAATAGAGCTGGCCAGTCTGCTTGTGCCCTTGTTGGGAATGCTACCAAAGCCTGCCTCACATGTAGCCAGCCTGCTTCTGAAACTTGCCTAGACTGCTCCCCATCTTTTGCATTAGAACCACATTCCCCACTTTTGTCTCCTTGGCCCTTGGATGCCTTAGCTTCTCTAGCATCAGATTCTGCTCCGATCCCTTACTTCGGAGCTATTCACTCTTGTCCCATCTATCCTCGCCAGTCTATTACCTTGCAATCCTTTGCACTTCCTTGATGGATCCCCTCTGCTGAGTGATCCTCCTGCCTTGAGCATATTCCCAATGGTCCATATGAAATGAGCTTCCCTGGTAGCTAACACAGTAAAGAAGTTGCTTGCAATGCAGGAGACCCAGGTTCAATCCCTGGGTCAGGAAGATCCCCTGCCCATTCCAGTATTCTTGCCAGGAAAATTCCATGGGCAGAGAAGCCTGGTGGGCTACAGTCCACAGGGTTGCAAAGAGTCACACACAATTGAGACTAACACTTTCACTTTCAGCCATGCCCATAGACCCAGGGAAGAAGATTGATCCTCATCAGATGCACATGTGATCATTCTGCCATCAAATAATTATTTACTGAGCACACACTGTTTATCAGGCTTTATTTAAACAAGTTCCTAGCAATATAAATAAGGCCCCTGCCTCCACAGAAATCATATTTGAGTGAAGGAAGTAGATAATAAGCAAATAAACTAATAATTAATAAGATAAATTCACATAACTAATATAAAAACATGCAAGAATAGTACCAGGCAATAATAAAAGTCTGAATTTATTGTTTTCTACACTCACCATCTTCAACACTTTATGTGGATTTAATCTTTAGAACAACTTTATGAAATAAGGACAATTATTATCCTTTTTTTATAGGTGAGGAAACTGAAACTCAACAATGTTAAGAGACTTCCCCAAAGTTTAATAGATGCAAGGGGTTGAGACCAGGACTTAAAAACAGGCAATATGCTGAATCTAGAACTTATACTTTGAAAGCTGAAGAAGTTGGGAGGGGATATATTTAAACCAAGACTTCAAAGAGATACAGAAGAGAGCAAAAACACTCTTGGCTTTCCTTTGGCTTTTTGGCAACTGTTCACCCAAAAGAATCCTCCAAATTATATACATCGAGGCCCCTTTTCTCCTGCAAGTTAAAGGCTCTTATCCAGATGGGCTTAATTCTAAACTTGGTAAGTCTCAGGGTCTCAGTAGGTCTCCTTCCGTCAGAGTACAGAGCCCTTTAGTCCAGGCTGAGAGTGTGGTGTTAGACACCTAAAGAGTTGCAACGAGAAGGATAACTTCCTCCATCCATCTCCTTTCTAGCAGGGACCATGGGCAGCTACCATGTGGATTTTCTTTTTCTTTCTGTAGGCTAAAGCAGTGAAAACCCAATGTTCCTCTTAATTTTCTTATCTACAAAATTTTGTATGCTTGTTATATCATTTCGCAAAATTGATGAATAACAGAAAACCAAAAAATTGTACTCAATTTCATCACCCAGAAATGTTTTATCCTCCCTGTTATGTATTTTCTTCCTTTATTTTTCCATATAAATTATATGTTGAGCTCATACTGCACATATGACTTAACATAATATGTAAACTTCAGTTCAGTTCAGTTCAGTCGTGCAGTCGTGTCCGACTCTTTGTGACCCCATGAATCACAGCACGCCAGGCCTCCCTGTCCATCACCAACTCCCGGAGTTCACTCAGACTCACGTCCATTGAGTCTGTGATGCCATCCAGCCATCTCATCCTCGGTCGTCCCTTTCTCCCCTGCCCCCAATCCCTCCCAGCATCAGGGTCTTTTCCAATGAGTCAACTCTTCGCATAAGGTGCCCAAAGTACTGGAGCTTCAGTTTTAGCATCATTCCTTCCAAAGAAATCCCAGGGTTGATCTCCTTCAGAATGGACTGGTAATATGTAAACTTACGATACACATTTCTGCATGTTAAAGCACATTTAAAAGCTGCATAATATTCTACCATGTGACCATATCACAATCTACAGATAATTCTCTCAGTGTTAGACATTTCAGTTCAGTTCAGTTCAGTTCAGTTGCTCAGTCGTGTCTGACTCTGTGACCTCATGAACCGCAGCACGTCAGGCCTCCCTGTCCATCACCAACTCTCTGAGTCCACCCAAACCCATTTCCATCGAGTCAGTGATGCCATTCAACCATGTCATCCTCTGTCATCCCCTTCTCCTCCTGCCCTCAATCTTTCCCAGGATCAGAGTCTTTTCAAATGAGTCAGCTCTTCGCATGAAGTGGCCAAAGTATTGGAGTTTCAGCCTCAACATCAATCCTAACAATGAACACCCAGGACTGATCTCCTTTAGGATGGACTGGTTGGATCCCCTTGCAGTCCAAGGAACTCTCAAGAGTCTTCTCCAACACCACAGTTCAAAAGCATCAATTCTTCGGCATTCAGCTTTCTTTATGGTCCAACTCTCACATCCATACATGACCCCTGGAAAAACCATAGCCTTGACTAGACGGACCTTTGTTGGCAAAGTAACATCTCTGCTTTTTAATATGCTGTCTAGGTTGGTCACAACTTTCCTTCCAGTGAATAAGCATCTTTTAATTTCATGGCTGCAGTCACCATCTGCAGTGATTTTGGAGCCCAGAAAAACAAAGTCTGACACTGTTTCCACTATTTCCCCAGCTATTTGCGATGAAGTGATGGGACCAGATGCCATGATCTTCGTTTTCTGAATGTTGAGTTTTAAGCCAACTTTTTCACTCTCCTCTTTCACTTTCATCAAGAGGCTTTTTAGTTCCTCTTCACTTTCTCCATAAAGGTGGTGTCATCTGCATATCTGAGGTTATTGATATTTCTCCTCGCAATCTTGGTTCCAGCTTGTGCTTCCTCCACCCCAGTGTTTCTCATGATGTACTCTGCATGCAAGTTAAATAAGCAAGGTGACAATATACAACCTTCACGTACTCCTTTTCCTATTTGGAATCAGTCTGTTGTTCCATGTCCAGTTCTAACTGTTGCTTCCTGACTTGTCTACAGATTTCTCAAGAGGCAGGTCAGGTGGTCTGGTATTCCCATCTCTTTCAGAATTGTCCACAGGTTATTGTGATCCACACAGTCAAAGGCTTTGGCACAGTCAATAAAGCAGAAATAGATGTTTTTCTGGAACTCTTGCTTTTTCCATGATCCAGTGGATGCTGGCAATTCTATCTATTGTTCCTCTGCCTTTTCTAAAACCAGCTTGAACATCTGGAAGTTCACAGTTCATGTATTGCTAAAACTTGGCTTGGAGAATTTTAAACATTACTTTACTAGCGTGTGAGATGAGTGCAGTTATGCGATACTTTGAGCATTCTTTGGCATTGCCTTTCTTTGGTATTGGAATGAAACTGACCTTTTCCAGTCCTGTAGCCACTACTGAGTTTTCCAAATTTGCTGGCATATTGAGTGCAGCACTTTCAGAGCATCATCTTTCAGGATTTGAGATAGCTCCTCTGGAATTCCGTCACCTCCACTATCTTTGTTCATAGTGATGCTTCCTAAGCCCACCTGACTTTGGACTTTAGGATGTTTGGCTCTAGGTGAGTGATCACACCATCATGATTATCTGGGTCATGAAGATCTTTTTTGTACAGTTCTTCTGTGTCAGACAGTTAGACATTTAGACTGCTATTAATTTTGTATAGCAAAATGAATACAGTATTGTAAAGCAAAACAAACTAAAAAATAAAAATTAATTTAAAAAAATAAAGAAAGCTGAGCACCAAAGGAAAAATAAATTTTTTTGTACTAATGTAAACAATGAAGAAGTTGACATCTTGTTGTACAAAACTTTGCTGTTGTTCAGATTATTTCCTTGGGATAAATATGCAAAGTTAAAATTACTGAGTCAAAATGTATGAATGCAATAAGTTTATCTATGCATATTTTTTAAACAGTTTCCAAGAATACTATATACATACGTAAACTTTTTCCTAACAGATTGCACAATGTTGCCAGTAAGACTGCATCATTACCAGATTTGGAGATTTAGAAAGGGAACCAGAAAACTAAAAAGAAATTTTCCCCTAGTTTGTCATTTTCTCCAGGCCCTGTCTTGAACCAACTATCATAGAGGTTTCCTCCAGAGATTTTGGAACTGAGAGAAGGGGGTTGGCTAAACAGCAGTAGGGAAACCTGGAGAGTGAATAGAATTAGTCTGCACATACAGAAAGTCTGCATAAGAAGAAAAATGGGGACCTCTGGAATTTGGAGGAATATCTGTATGATAAAATAAATCAAACAGAAAGCAAAAATATGCAGCCAATGGCCAATGCTATCAAAAATAAATAGGTCCTTGGATTATAGCATTTTCCCCCAAATAATTTGTTTTTGTTTGGTTTTTACTTTGGGATGGTTTGGCTCATTCCATTGAGTTGTCTTCAGTAGTTTTCTATCTATAAATTCTTTCCTAAGTGTGCTTCTCCTTTGAGCCCTGATTCCAAGGAGCAGTGATTAAGCAACAGGCGGAGGATAATTTGGGGCTGGAGATCTTTAGTCACTGCTAAAGATTTTCTCTAATGTGCTAATGTCCTACAGATCCAGGCAAGATTCTGAAAAGACTAGAAATACAGTTATCTTCATTGGAGCTAACATCTTTATTCATTTTGCCTTTGGCAGCAAGATAAGTTTAATAACTACATTATTTATTACCAACTTTGAACTTAAGGATACCTGTAAACATCTCTCTTGCCTGTCCTTGAAATTAGTCAAGAGTAAATCAGGAATTGTGCCAAACAAGGCAATAGAAAAAAAATCTATTGGGAAAAAAGAACGTTGTGGATGAGTCGAATTAAAATCATTCCATTGCCCTCAGAGTGATTTTGAAAATGAAATTAAATAGTTACTGCTGCTTTGAGCCATGACAACATCTCAGAAAATTTGAAAGGCAAAACGCCAGCACGTTAATCAGTCATTAGGGAAAGCAGAGAGTGCTGGAGAAAAAGCAAGAACTACCCTGAAGGAAAGCAAAGAATCACTCACAGAAAAAAAATGAAGAAGAATGGGAGATCTGACCAACCGCCTTGCCTCCAGGAAGAGCCAAATTCTCAAAACAAATGGATTTCCCAACTAACACTGGCTGGAACATAATTTCCCTGGCAAAGTTCCACCATGGGAGGAGAGCTCTTTCCCAAGATCAGGGCTAGTAAGGGAGACTTTCCTGATGGGGAACTGTAGGCCATCTGTCACTAGAGAGGCTCCATGCCTTCAACTGAGTTGGACTAACTGATATTTCAACTTTGGGTCTAGTAAAATTGTGAAAATAGGTCATATAAATCTTATTTTTAATATAAATTTTAAATGTCCCCATTTCAGGCTAGGCTGTATGACTTTGTGTTGTGCTGTGCTGCCATTTCAGTTGTGTCTGACTATTTTCGACCCTATGGATTATATAGCCTGTCAGGCTCCTCTGTCCATGGATTCTTCAGGCAAGAATACTGGAGTGGGTTGCCATGCCCTCCTCCAGGGAATATTCCTGACCCAAGTATCAAACCCACATCTCTTATATCTTCTGCATTGGCAGGCAAGTTCTTTACCATTAGCACCACTTGGGAAGCCCAAGGCTCTATGATGTCGTTTCAATCTTTCAAGGCTCTATGATGTTATTTCAACATGATGTTATTTCAATAGTTCTAAAATTTGGATGACTGGAGGGAAAGACAGAAGGCTATTCAAAAATTGCTAGGGAAAAAAAAATCCCCTTTTGACTATGAAGGTAGAAACAGAAATTCTAGGTCAGGCAGTCTCGTTAGCTGCTTCTGTGAGGCCTCTTGGTCAATTAAGTTCTCATTATCCTTGGTATTACTGTTGGGCTTCCATAAAGTAATCCAGATGCAAGCTTTTCTCTGATGATGTTGTGTTTTGTTTAATAATGTGCCATGGAGGATGGGATATTATAGAAAACTCACCCCACAGTGCTAGCTGGAGGTCTGGTATTTCAGTGGAGAACATCTGGGAGCCCTGGTCCCCAAAATGGTTTTAAGCAGATCTGAGGACAAAGAGCTGAATTCAAAGTCAGTATTGATAGCGAAGTGGATAAATGAGAGAGATCTGAACAAGACTGGAGAGCCAGCTGGGACGAGGATCCAACTGAAGTCAAAGGAAATAGAAGCAATCTCTGGCAGCTTGGCCTTTCTGAACTTCATTTTTTAAAGACTGCATTAGATGTTCATCTGAGGCAATTTGTGGGAAAATGGTACAATCTCCTCAAGTCAGATGCCACTGACTCAGAATAGATGATAAGTGAAGGCCAATGTAGTGTTCAAAAACAGCATTTGGGAAATCCTTAAGCTCTTCGTGTTTAATTGGAATTCCATCTAAAGTTAATAGCTGTTTTAAAAGGAATTGTGTTCCACAAGGTTTCATAGGTTTTGTGCAACATAGTTTATTGTGAATAGAAATAATTCTGCTTCCTTATTTGATTAAATACCATCCATACTAGTATTTATTTATACTTTATCTAATGGCTATTAAGGGCTCAGATGCTAAAGAATCTGCCTGCATTGCGGTAGACCCTGGTGCAATCTCTAGGGCAGGAAGATCCCCTGGAGAAAGGAATAGCTACCCACTCCATCCTGGAAAACTCCACAGACAGATGAGCCTGGCGAGCCACAGTCATGGGGTCACAAAGAGTCGGACACACCTGAGCAACTGACACATTAACCTGGAATAGTTTTCAGTCTATTTTAAAACCTGGTAGAATACACTTTCCACTCAATTACACTATTCCCTCCTCAACTGTCACCCTGACCTCCCATAGCAACTACAGCTGCAATTTTAAGTCACTCTGAATTTTCTCTTTAGATCATAGATAATCTTTTTATTTTTTTGGTAATCTTTAATTGTACACTTCATGCAAACTCTAATATATCAGAAAAGATCTGGCTCCAATAATTGATTTTACTCCAAAGAAATTTTTTCCAAATTCTCTGACACTTCTTCTAACCTCTGAGCCACCAGGGAAGCCTGAAAAGCCCCAATTAACCATAATCACTTTTATGGCAAAGAGTATATAGGGCTGAGTGGAAAACAGTGGCAGACTTAGGATCGGACAGACCTGGGTTTTAATATCAGCCTTAACATTTACTTCCCTGGTGGGTCAGATGGTAAAGTGTCTGCCTACAATACAGAAGACCCAGGTTTGATCCTGGGTTGGGAAGATCTTCTGGAGAAGGAAATGGCAACCCACTCCAGTATTCTTGCCTGGAAAATCCCATGGATGATGGAGAACCCTGGTAGGCTACAGTCCACAGGGTTGCAAAGAGTCAGACATGACTGAGCGACTTCCCTTTCACTTTAACATTTACAAGGTAGGGACCTTGAAAGTGAAAGTGAAAGCTGTTCAGTAGTGTCAGACTCTTTGAGACCCCATGGACAACACAGCCCATGGAATTCTCCAGGCCAGACTCCTGGAGTGGGTAGTCATTCCCTTCTCCAGAGGATCTTCCCAACCCAGGGATGGAACCCAGGTCTCCTGCATTACAGGTGAATTCTTTACCAGCTGAGCCACCAGGGAAACCCCCACTCCCACCCCCACCCAAGAAAAGCATTTTTAAAAAAAGCAAATCTGCCTGTAGCTTCTGCTGCGTGAGTGCTATAGTTGCTTCAGTCGTGTCCGACTCTTTGCGATCCTATAGACTGTGTAGGCCACCAGGTTCCTCTGTCCATGGGATTCTCCAGGCAATTATACTAGAACGGGTTGCCATTTCCTCCTCCAGGGGATCTTCTGGATTGAACCTGCGTCTCTTATGTCTCCTGCATTGGCAGGCAGGTTCTCTACCACTAGCGCCACCTGGGAAGCCCCGAGGGACCTTGGGGTCTCCTCTAACATCTCTGTGCCTGTTTCCACATCTGACAGATGGAGATAGTACCTACCTCTAGGTGGTTGTAAAGAACAAAGAGGAGAACTGATGTAACTTACATAGCCAATGCCCGGCCTGGTCACTTCTCCCAAGAAGTTTGCTGTTTATTCTCATTTTTGAATCTTCCCTCAGGGCACCCTTCTGGCCACTACTTTAAATTCAGCATTTCATCCACAATGTACATGTTCTGCTCCCCACAGCTTTCTGGTCTCTTAAGGACATGGTATCAGCTCAGTTCAGTTCAATTCAGTCGTTCAGTCATGTCCGACTCTTTGCGACCCAATGAATTGCAGCATGCCAGGCCTCCCTGTCCATCAACATCTCACAGAGTTCACTGAGACTCATGTTCATTGAGTCCGTGATGCCATCCAGCCATCTCATCTTCTGTCGTCCCCTTCTCCTCCTGCCCCTAATCCTTCCCAGCATCAGAGTCTTTTCCAATGAGTCAACTCTTCACATGAGGTGGCCAAAGTACTGAAGATTCAGCTTCAGCATCATTCCTTCCAAAGAAATCCCAGGGCCGATCTCCTTCAGAATGGACTGGTTGCATCTCCTTGCAGTCCAAAGGACTCTCAAGAGTCTTCTCCAACACCACAGTTCAAAAGCATCAATTCTTCGGCACTCAGCCTTCTTTACAGTCCAACTCTCACATCCATACATGACTACTGGAAAAACCATAGCCTTGACTGCTACTGCTAAGTCACTTCAGTCATGTCTGACTCTGTGCAACCCCATAGATGACAGCCCATCAGGCTCCTCCATCCCTGGGATTCTCCAGGCAAGAACACTGGAGTGGGTTGCCATTTCCTTCCCCAATGCGTGAAAGTGAAGTCACTTAGTCGTGTCCAACTCTTCGCAACCCCATGGACTGCAGCCTACCAGGCTCCTCCGTCTGTGGGATTTCCCAGGCAAGAGTACTGGAGTGGGGTGCCATTGCCTTGACGACCTTAGTCGGCAAAGTAATATCTCTGCTTTTGAATATGCTATCTAGGTTGGTCATAACTTTTCTTCCAAGGATAAGCATCTTTTAATTTCATGGCTGCAGTCACCATCTGCAGAAGTTGACAATTTGATCTCTGGTTTCTCTGCCTTTTCTAAAACCAGCTTGAACATCAGGGAGTTCACAGTTCACATATCGCTGAAGTCTGGCTTGGAGAATTTTGAGCATTACTTTACTAGCATGTGAGATGAGTGCAATTGTGCAATAGTTTGAGCATTCTTTGACACCGCCTTTCTTTGGGATTGGAATGAAAACTGACCTTTTTCAGTCCCGTGGCCACTGCTGAGTTTTCCAAATTTGCTGGCATATTGAGTGTAGCACTTTCATAGCATCATCTTTCAGGATTTGAAACAGCTCCACTGGAATTCCATCACTTCCACTAGCTTTGCTCGTAGTGATGGTTTCTAAGGCCCACTTGACCTCACATTCCAAGATGTCTGGCTCTAGATGGGTGATCACATCATCATCATTATCTGGGTCATGAAGATCTTTTTTGTATAGTTCTTCCGTGTATTCTTGCCACCTCTTCTTAATATCTTCTGCTTCTGTTAGGTCCAGACCATTTCTGTCCTTTATCGAGCCCATCTTTGCATGAAATGTTCCCTTGGTACCTCTAATTTTCTTGAAGAAGATCTCTAGTCTTTCCCTTTCTGTTGTTTTCCTCTATTTTTTTTCTTATCTTGATTCCAGCTTGTGTTTCTTCCAGTCCAGCGTTTCTCATGATGTATTCTGCATATAAGTTAAATAAGCAGGGTGAACAGTGTATAGCCTTGACGTACTCCCTTTCCTATTTGGAACCAGTACTTTGCACTAATAGATCTTTCGGCCTCTGCTGAGGACTGTATGGGCTCTATGTGCACACTGGCAAATGTTTTCAATGCTGTAGTAGGAACTTTGTAATTCCACCCTGCCCTGCACTCCCTGCTTGTGCAGAGCTTCTCGGTCAGCAAGAGTGAACGATCAGGACTTTCTGAGTCCTTTTATGGGCATGTTCATAGCCCTTCACAGGAGCTTGGCTTTCTAGACTCCAGAGAATATGCAGAGCTTTTCAAAGCCTTCTATGGACTTCTCATTCTCCTTTCCCTTTTAACTCTTTTGTTTACCCTCTTGTTTTTTGTAACTACTTTGACAGCTATCATGTTCAATTATCACCTCCTATGGGGAAAAGTCTATTTGTAGTGAATGAGTTCAGAACTTGTGCAGAGCTTCTCGGTCAGCAAGAGTGAACGATCAGGACTTTCTGAGTCCTTTTATGGGCATGTTCATAGCCCTTCACAGGAGCTTGGCTTTCTAGACTCCAGAGAATATGCAGAGCTTTTCAAAGCCTTCTATGGACTTCTCATTCTCCTTTCCCTTTTAACTCTTTTGTTTACCCTCTTGTTTTTTGTAACTACTTTGACAGCTATCATGTTCAATTATCACCTCCTATGGGGAAAAGTCTATTTGTAGTGAATGAGTTCAGAATCAGACCAAATAAAGACAACCCTTGTTGAATATAGGTTTCTAGAAAATGGACAGACAGGTCAAATAATGACAACATTTTGTGACGGATCTTTTGGGGAGCTCTAGATCTATTCTTCTTTCAGTGGCTGCTGGCCTGCTGGTTTTCACTGCTATCATGCATGTAAGAGTGTTGATGTTCAAGGCTACCTTGGAGCTGGGGGAAGGGAGAGGAATGTGGCAAGTGAAATCACCACAATTCTTGCTGTTCTTCCCAAGATTGTCTTTTTTTTTTTTTTAATTTTAATAATCTTCATATCATTATAGTCATTTGGTTGAATTCCAGACTTCTGAAAAGGTTGATTCTGTCAATAGTTCCAGTTTTCTAGTTGGCTTTAGAGAGCAGTAAGTGGATTTTTGAAGGGTCTTACTCCATCATTCTGGAAGCTTCTCAGATTCACTCTTTACCATTACCCAGGCCAGAGAACTCTCCCTGGACCTTGACTAATTCTGAGGCTTCTCTGTGGTTTCAGGCATATTTCAGCGTAGACACTGGTGACTGGTTGAATTTGTAATTTTCCCAGGCTCCATAGGTCCTCAATAAAATAGACTCAAACTGTCAATTCAGTTCAGTTCAGTTGCCCAGTCATGTCCGACTCTTTGCAACCCCATGGACTGCAGCATGCCAGGCTTCCCTGTCCATCACCAACTCCCAGAACTTGCTCAAACTCATGTCTACTGAGTCAATGATGCCATCCAACCATCTTAGCCTCTGTCATCCCCTTCTCCTCCTGCCTTCAATATTCCCAGCATCAGGGTCGTTTCAAATGAGTCAACTCTTCGCATTAGGTAGCCAAAGTATTGGAGCTTCAGCTTCAGCATCAATCCTTCCAATGAATATTCAGGACTGATTTTCCTTAGGATTGACTGATTGGATCTCCTTGTAGTCCACGGGACTCTCAAGTCTTCTCCAGCACCACAGTTCAAAATTAATTCTTTGGCGCTGAGCTTTCTTTATAGCTCAACTCTCACATCCATACATGACCAAGAGTATGGTTTCAGTGTGTCTGCCCTCTGATGCCCTCTTGCAACACCTACCATCTTACTTGGGTTTCTTTTACCTTGGGCTTGGGGTATCTCTTCACGGCTGCTCCAACAAAGCACAGCCACTGCTCCTTACCTTGGACGAGGGGTATCTGCTTACTGCCGCCATTCCTGACCTTCAACTTGGGATAGCTCCTCTAGGCCCTCCTGCGACTGCGCAGCCATTGCTCCTCTGGTTGCTCCTCCCAGCGACGGCCCTGGCCTAGGGTGTGGATGGCTCCTCCCAGCTGCCTCCCCTTACCTCCGGCTCGGGGTGGCTCCTCAGGGTCACCGCCCCTGGCCTCGGGCATGAGGTGGCTTCTCCTGGCCACCCTGCGTCCGAGGTCAGGTCAGGTCAAGGGCATAGTATAGTCATAGATCTTTTAGACACTGTTGGTGGGTCTTGCTTTCCTATAGTTTGGGCTTCTGGATAGTTATTGCCTGACCTCTGGTTCTACATATAAATCTATGTGTGACCTGGCCGGGGCAGTGCAATAGGAGGACTGGCTTGTGGAACAGAAGAAGCAGCTTTTCCATTCTTCTGATGGAAACCAGAAGAAGCTGTGTAAGTGCTGCCTCCACCTCCCATTAACAAGAGCTTTAGCTCTTCCACTGAAATGCAGAATAACAGTATATACATCTAAGGGTTATTAATGAGAACATTCACATATGAAGTGCTATAGAGATGG
This sequence comes from Aepyceros melampus, assembly GCA_006408695.1. Taxonomy (NCBI): domain Eukaryota; kingdom Metazoa; phylum Chordata; class Mammalia; order Artiodactyla; family Bovidae; genus Aepyceros; species Aepyceros melampus. Next base: position 84,866 of record SJXQ01005507.1, on the reverse strand, counting down.
AGGTGTTTATGATTACCTGTGTGCATACCCTTATTTATGAACCATAGCAGCATGTTGCCAGTTCTGTTGTATAATAATAATGTAATTATATAACAACATATTCCATATTTAGCCTATTATATGTCAGTCAGAAATCTGTTTGTCACATGTGCCCACGGTCAATTCCTCCCTCCTCTGTGCCAATCAGTCCTCTTGATTTTGTTCCCATTCACCACATGTGAACAAATTGCTTTCAATATTGTGGGGCATAACTAGCTCTCTTCAAACTCCTACCACAGTGCATTATGCAGTACTTGAGATGTGTGGCTTCCTGCTTTATTTCTTCTTCTTTCCCTGGACCACATCTTCTAGCTCTTGACTTACCATTTTCACTGATTAACACAATAAAGTTCTGAGTACTCTCCTTAGTCAGTTAGAGTCATTTGCTAATTCTGTGTTAAGAGAAGCACTATTCCTGGCTTCTTGTGGTTGGAGTTGTCACTCAAACCAGGAACCTCACTTACCCTCTGATTCAGCTCACCCCAGTGCAACTAGTTGCACTGCTTTTGCAAATGTCTGTAGCCATAAATTTGCATACTTGAATGTCTTCTCCCAGAGGCATGGCTGATGTTTCTAATTAGATTATACATCGGCCACCTAAATGGGGAAGAAGACATTGCCAAATGTAACTGAACCATTGAACTGTTCTCTTATCAGAGATGACAGTAAGACTTGGTCAGGAAAAATTGTGAATGGCTTTTAAATATGTCATGAAGATTACTGAGTTTCTTTTCAAAAGAAAGCTAAGCTTTGTTTAGTATGTATCCTTCTGAGCTATATGAGTCTATGAAAAGAGCATTTTTCATTGACTTGGAGCTGTTTTTCAATCAGTTTAGAAAACTGATGTTAATGCTAACCCTTCTTATTCATAGAAATTCAAATGAAATTTTCTTCCTGTGGAGGTGAAATTCATATAACCTTGTGCCCATGTCATAAGTCAATTTTGCGTCTGTTACGCAAACTCATTTCAGCATCATTGATTGCCTGCTCTTTCCATTCTTCTTTGAACAAGTTTTTAGCATCTTATTAGTTGCCTCATTAATTAATAAGTAAAATCCTTGACACTTTTCATTTTATGTTTGTATGAAAGTCAAAATTTATCTCTTTTTTCAAAAATAAATGATCACCTAATAAATTTACTTAGACTTTTATTCCCATGGGAAATCACAGACACTGAAGACTGTTTCAGAGAGCACAGTCTACACTCAGGCAAACTCTTTACATTATTCCCAAGTGTTATTCTCAGTAGACTTACTTCTATATCTCTAAAAGCATCATGGAAGAATTTTAGTCTGCCTTCTTGAACTCATCTACATGCAACTGAATTCTCAAATTGGCATCCTTAAATTTCTACTTTTGTCAACCCAAAATATCCAGATAAACATACTTACTGCTCCTCCTACTTTTGTTATAGTCAGTATTCATGAAAAAAGTGAAATTGTTAGTCATTTCTGACTTGTTGTGACCCCATAAACTGTGGCCCACCAGGGTTCTCTGTCCATAGGATTCTCCAGGAAAAAATACTGGAGTGGGAAGCCATTCCCTTCTCCTGGGGATCTTCCCTACTTGGATTGAATCCAGGTTTCCTGCATTGCAGGCAGAATTTTTACTGTCTGAATCACCAGGAAGCCCATCAGCGGTCATGTTACAGATGAATTTATTGATACATCTAGAAAGGTCCAGAACATCCAATTTTATGGGGAGAAGTCAGAAACTAGGCAGATTTCTATGAGGAAATCCCAGTGAGAGTGACTTTTAGGGAAAGAGGAAAAAACAGAGAAGGTTGACCTGAATTCTTGGATCCTTATCCAAGCAGAGGGTGCGCTGGATCTCCGGCAGCTGGAGACTGACAGGTAGTGTTCTTATTTTCTTGTCCATCTTTCTAGATGATCTGTGAGTAGAATCTAAGTCAATCTACTTCATTATATCCTCAACACTTAATCAGTGCTAAAAATATTTGTTATGTTAAATTTTTAGTAACTATTTTTTAAACTAATAAATGAATGAGTAAAGAACAAAGCAATGAATTAATTAGAGAAAATAGATTATGAGACAATTGGAAATATAAATTTCTTGGATAATCCAAGGGTGAAGGTGAAAGTGTTAGTCACTCAGTCGTGTCCAACTCTTTGGGATCTCATGGACTGTAGCCCACCAGGCTTCTCTGTCCATAGGATTTTCCAAAAGCAAGAATACTGGAGTAGGATGCCAGGCCCTTCTCCAGGGGATCTTCCTGACCCAGGGATCGAACCCAAGTCTTCCACACTGCAGGCAGATTCTTTACCATTTGAGCTACTCAGGAAACAATCCAAGGGTAGACTATAGTTTCAAATCCAGCTTCTCACTGTTTCCAAGCCTGACTTGTATTTTTCCCATGCTTATACTTTTATTCAGGTTGTGCCTTTGTTTGAAATATCCTCCCAGACCTCCAGACTTATTTAGATACAGAACTCCAGACCTATTTAGATACAGAACTCATTCTTTCATTATAACCCAAATCCTTTTATAAACCCTTCCATTAGGTTAGTCCCCAAAATATGCCATTATCCATCTTTTATTTTTCAAACTTCTTTTTCTCCCAGCTTTAGCAATGCATATTTGACATACAGTACTGTATTAGTTTAAGGTGTGCAGTATAATGATTTGACATACATATATTATGAAACAATTGTCACAACAGGTTTACTGAACACCCACCATCTCATATGGATAAAACATTAAATAAACAGAAAAAATTTTATTCTTATCATGAGAACTTTTAGAATCTACTTTCACAAAAAGTTTTATATATGATGTACTGCTGCTACTGCTGTCACTTCAGTCGTGTCCGACTCTGTGTGACCCCATAGACGGTAGCCCACCAGGCTTCCCCATCCCTGGGATTCTCCAGGCAAGAACACTGGAGTGGGTTGCCATTTCCTTCTCCAATATGATGTACAGCAATGTTAATTGTATTTATCATACCATACATTAGATCCCTAGTAGTTATTTATCTGGTAAATGAAAGTGTATACCTTTTAACAACCTTCATTTCATTCAATTCTCCCACCCCCAAAGCCTCTCCTCTGGTAACCACAAATATCTCTTTTTCTATGAGCTTGTTGTTTGCTCACTTGTTTGCTTTTGAAGTATAACTGACCTATGACACTATGTTAGTTCCTGGCACACAACATAGTGGTTCAATATTTCTATACCTTTTGAAAGGATCACCATGATAAGTCTAGCTACCATCTGTCACCATACAAAGATATTACATAATGATTTGCTATATTTCCCACACTTTGCTTTTCATACCAGTGACTCATTCATTTTGTAACTGAAAGTCTTAGCTCACAATCTTCTTCATCTATTTCTCTCCTCCCCCTATGTGACATCCCTCTGGCAACCACATATTTGCACTCTTTACCTATACTTTTGTTATACTTGTTCATTTGTTTTATCTTTGTTATGCTTGTTCATTTGTCTTGTTTCTTAGATTACACATATAAGTGAAATCATACAGTATTTCTTTTCCTCTGTCTTACTTATTTCACTTAGCATAATACCCTCTAGGTCCATCCATGTTTTCCCAAATGGTAAGATTTTATCCTATTAGGCTGAGTGCTATTCCATTGTGTGTGTGTATATATATATAATATATATTCCATTGTGTATACATATATATATATATACAGTTTTCTTTAGCCATTCACCTGTCGATGGACACATAGGTTACTACTTCCATGTGTCATCTATTGTAAAGAATGCTTCAGTGAATAAGAATGCACATATCTTTTTGAATTAATATTTTAATTTTCTTCAGATAAATCCTCAAAGTGGAATTTCTGTGCCCTATAATGGTTTTATTCTTATTTTTTTGAGGATTCTCCAGACTGTTTTCCAAGTATCTGCACTGATTTACAATCCTGCCAACAGGGCACAAGGGTTCCTCTTCTCTACATTTTCACTAACACTTATTTTTGATAATAACCATTCTGACAGATGTGAGATGACATCTCATTGAGGTTTTGATTTGTATTTCTCTAATGTTCAGCATCTTTTTATATGCTTATTACTATTTGCGTGTCTTCATTAGAAAAATGTCTATTCAAATCTTCTGCCCATTTTTAATTGGATTGTTTGCTTTTTTTGATGTTGAGTTGTATGAATTCTTTGCATACTTTGACTATTAATTCCCTATCAGAAATATCATTTGGAAACATCTCCCATTCAGTAGAAAGCATTTTTTTTTTAGTAGTAGTTTCATTCTATTATGTAGAGATTTCTAGTTTGATATAGCCTGATTTGTTCAGTTTTCCTTTTGTTTCTCTTGCCTGGAGAGAAATATACAAAAGAACTGCTAAGACTGTGTCAAAGAATGTTCTGCCTATTTTCTTCTAGAAGTTTAATGGTTTTGGGTCTTACACGTAAGCACATAAGTCTTTAATCCACTTTGAGGTGTGTTTTGGGTTTATTATTTGAGAAAATAGCCCATTTTTATTCTTTTGCATGTAGCTATTCAGTTTTCCCAACACCATTTATTGAAGAGGCTGTTTATCCCCATTGTATATTCTTACCTGCTTCATTGTAGATTAATTGCCCTTATAACTGTGAGTTCCTTTTAGGCTTTCTGTAGTGTTCCATTAATTTATGTATCTGTTTTTGTGCCAGTACCATACTGTATTTTGATTAGTGAAGCTTTGTAGTATAGTTTGAAATCAGGGCTCATGATACCTCTTGGTTTTCCTTCTTTCTCAGGGTTGTTTTTTGCAATTGAGGGTCTTTGTGTTTCCATACAGATTTTAGGATTATTTATTTTAGTTCTGTGTAAAATTCCTTTGGCATTAATAGGTACTGCATTGAATCTGTAGATTGCCTTGGGTAATATAGTCACTTTAACAAGATTAATTCTTCTAATCAGTTAGCACAGTATAGTTTGTGTCACCTGCAGTTTCTTTCTTCACTGTCTTATATGCCATCATATAAAACATCTCTGAATCTGATACAGATTTTGAGGTTTATCTCAGTGTGCCACACGTTACCACTATGTACTTATGGATCCCTCCCTCCAAAAAAAGGTTTTTGAGAGCAAAGACTGTCTTACCTCTCTATTCCTTGAAATGCTGAGATGATTTTCTTTTACATAAGAGGCTTTCAATAAAATGGTTTTGAATTAATGAGTGAATACATGAACAAGTGGACATATCTTTACCATTTGTTCCAGTTATCTGCCCAGATATAGAGGGGCAAATTTAGACCATTACTAGAATATCACTGATTGAAACACACTTCAAAGTCCTTCTCTGAAGAAACTTATGCTCAAGATCCAGACTTGCTTGTTCCTGGGAGTTTAGTCATCTAGAGCTTCTTCAACATTTCCATTTTTCTCTGTTTACTGCTGCTAGTAAACATGCAAATCTTCAAAGATCTTGCATAGACTCTTTAAGAGATGTGCTGTTGAAAGGAGCATGTTCCCCTATTGACCTTTACCAGCAAGGCTGCTGTGCAGAGAATGTTCCAAATACACTGCATGCTCTGGTAACACCAGCCCCACATGTTCTGCACTGATGGATGGTGGTTTATAAAGTACTGTAAATACTTGAAAGGATAATATTAGAACATGAAGGATGAGCTTTTTTTTTTTTTAAGACACATGGATGAATTAACTATTTTGTTTCTCATTAATGCTACTTATTTTCAATTAAGTTATTTAATATGATTGAAATATTTGAAATAAAGGACACAAGTTCTCTGCTTTTTCTTTTCAGAAAAAAAAAGCTTTAAGGTTGCTTGTCCTATGTCTTTTAGTCATAGCTGTGACTGGATCATGAAGAAACAATCTACATACACCCCAGAAGCCCTGCAACCGAGTAATAGCACGAGAACACTGGTTGATAAGGTGGAGGAACCATCTCATGATTGCTGCAAATCAGAGATCCTAATCTGCAATGGGACCACAACTTCAGTTTTGTTAGAGTATCTTTCCTAAACAGCTTAGAGTTAACTTGTCTACACCACAAGGGAATTATTTGCTGGTAGGTCTATCTGAAGGATAGCCAGACCCACCTTATCTCATTAGCTTCTACATTTGTTGGAGCTGTTAGCTTGGGAGAATACAAGTCACAAAAGAAGTTTGGAGGTGCAGGTGACATCAATGGTTGCCAAAGCCCACTTGGAAAAGCTATCCACCCTCATTTGCAGGAGTCTGACCTCCACAGCAGCCGTCATAGCAATCCTTTCCCAGTTGTTCCAAACTCAACTGGGGCCCATGTCTTGGCCCTCTGGTTTTTCAGGGAGCCTGTCCATGCAAGGAATATCCAGCGCAAGGGCTGTTGCAAGCTGTCTTCCTGATTTAGAAGACTCAGGGGAGAAACAAAAGCCATCTATAAAGGCCTTTTAATTTTTAACATAAGTTCGGCTTGAGTTGTACAGTTATCTCATTGGTCATCTTGATCTGAAGTCCATTCCATTCCCCAAATTCATCAGTGTGTAACTGCCACAGCTGTGGAGACTTTGGCACCTGCAGGGTACCCCAAGAGGGGCTCTCCAAACAGATGGTTTTATAGGCAGTGAGCCTAATGGCAAAAGATTCAAGATTTGTTTTTCAAATAAGTGCATGTTAAGTGAAAAAAAAAAAAAATTTACAATGTCAATGAACCAGAGAAAGTTTTGTTGGTTAAAAGGAGCCTTATGAAAAATCTATCATACACCTTTGATTTAGAAATATAAAGAGAAACAGATTGACTTAGACTTAAATAAGGGGCAGAAAGACAAGAAAAACGACAGTCTGTAATGAATATCATACCTATGTTCTGATTAAGGACTCCTTCCAGCTGTAATGTTTGTCTCTAATGAAGAAGTGTTTCTCAGTTTAGAAGCTTATTCCCAGAAATCAATTCGGAGGCCAGAACATGTCTTGGGTTTAGGTCGTGTGTCTGCTCACTTTGCTTTAACTCTCAGAGGGCCATAAAATCAAGTGAAAGCAGGACTGGATTAGAAATCAACGGCTTTGAGCTCTGAACCATATCCTTCTGATACATTGCTTTGAGGTCCTTGATTTCTACTATTCATGCTTCGGTTGTCACATGGGTTGGTGGTAGAACCAGAAGTTGGTAGAACACTGAACAGGTGCTAAGATCTGAGCTCTGTAGAGATGGGCATCCCAGCCATGACTGTCAGCAAGAGGCAAAAAGGAGAAACATACAACCGCTAGACAGTGCTGGCATGTAAGATATCCCCTCACTCCAACACAGCCATTCTGGCTGCACACAGCCCCCTTCCCCTCCCCCTGCAAAAGTAACTTTCAATGGTTTCTGAGAATAAGTGGTCACTATGTTTTTCTCTCTCTCCTCTACCCAAACATAAATGACTCCTTATTTTATACACAAAGGCAGCTAATGAGAGATTTCATTGAAAGAAAAAAAAAATCAACATTTTCAAAGATTTTTCATTTTGAAATTTTTATTTAAAAATAGTATATATTATAGAGTAGAAAAGAAAACTTAGGTGAACTTCGGTGATGAAACAGCATACTTCGAAAACTTTTAAATTTTTCTTAGACTTTAAAAACTAGATGCAAATCTAGGTTTCAAAGCTGGTTAAATTCCAAGTTTGTACTGCAAGATGCTAAATAAGCAGATATCAGCCTTTCTCAACTCTTCACTGCATTCTTAGTACCAGTCTATATCTGCATTTTTAATAGTGAAACATGTACTAAGCCACCTGGCCTGGAAGTGAATTGCTGCACACCTTTTAGCTGGAAGCCATGCAATGTAGTAGAGAAAGACAGTGTATGAAACACAAAGAAACTGGAAGGATGGTCTTTGCTGTACCCTAACAGCCAGGTTTCCTGGGGCAAGTTTCTTAGCTCCTTTAACTTCAGTTTCCTCATCTCAAATTTTAAAAACTGACTTTACTGTCCTGCTTACCTCTGAAGTTAAAAAGAAAAGGTATTGTGGAAGGAGAGGATATATATACACATACAGCTGATTACTTCATTTGCAGCAGAAACTAACACAGCATTGTAAAGCAATTACATTGCAATTAAAAAGAATACATTAAACATTCTCTATGAAATTCTAAAATCATGAATATGCATCTTTTAGTACCTCCCTGGTGGTCCAGTGATTAGAACTCCATCTTCCAATGCAGAGGCTACAGGCTTGATTCCTGGTCAGAGAGCTATGATACTATATAGTGCAGAGCCAAAACAGACACATACACACACACACACACACACACACACACACAAAGAAGCAATGTTGTAAAAAATTCAATAAAGACCAAAAAATGGATTTAAAAAATAAGTATATATCATTCATATCTAAAACCCCTCTAAAAAAGCAGCTTTGGTGAAAGATTGACTTGCTGATTGAGTCCTCACAATTTTTGTAGAAGAAGAGACACAGATCCATTCATGGGTGAACTCCTCAGCCAGATTTAGACACTCAAACTAAAGAATAAGCTTTTAGTAAGTGTATCTTCATGATTCACCCAACGCTTTATTAAGGTGAGATTCCCATCTCCTGTGAGGTCCCCTTTTCTCCATTCAGTTCCAATCACCTCCACAGAGGACCCCATGTCTGAACTGGTCATCCTTTAAGAAGTGCAGGTACAGTGCTTCCTGGATAACCCCTTTATATGCCCTGTGATGGGACCAAACGACTGGTATTTGGGTAAACACAAATCAGAGCAGCCTAAAGTAAAGTCTGAGTCTTTGACATACCCTATTTTGTGACCAAAATGCAAATAATTTTTTGCATTTGGCTCCAAATATATTATGATTTTTAAACAAAACAATGTAAATGGAAACAAAATTTTAGTAATCATTATTTTTCAGCAAAGTGAACCATAGTTTTGCTTTAGCTATCTTCTTCTTCTCCCTCTCCCCACAATTTCACCTAACCCAAGAGTATCTTTCTTAAGAATTATGGCCCAAATTCTCTCTCCTTGAGGGCCTTACATTTCAATAAGATCTCTTAAAAACAAAATTCTAGAAAATAGTACAGTTAGGTGAGGGAACAGCCAGTGTAGGGGAATTCTTTTTCATAGAATTTGATCTTAAAGAGTTTGATCTCATAGAGTTTAATCTCGAGGAGATAAACCAGTCAGTCCTAAAGGAAATCAAACCTAAATACTCTTTGGAAGGACTGATGCTGAAGAGGAAGCTCCAATACTTCGGCCACCTGATGCGAAGAGCTGACTCATTGGAAAAGATACTGATGGTGGGGAAGGATTGAGGGCAGGAGGAGAAGGAGGCAACAGAGGATGAGATGATTGGATGACATTATTGACTCAATGGACATGCTGCTGCTGCTGCTGCTGCTAAGTCGCTTCAGTCATGTCCGACTCTGTGCGACCCCAGAGACGGCAGCCCACCAGGCTCCCCCTTCCCTGGGATTCTCCAGGCAAGAACACTGGAGTGGGGTGCCATTTCCTTCTCCAATGCATGAAAGGGAAAAGTGAAAGTAAAGTCGCTCGTCTTGTCCGACTCTTAGCGACCCCATGAGTTTGGGTAAACTCTGGGAGACAGTGAAAAAACAGGGAAGCCTGGCATGCTGCCATCCATGGGGTCACAAAAAGTCAGACATGACTGGGCTACTGCACAACAACGAACTTCTCCAAGCAACTGACGGGATTCCTGGGCAGCTCAGCTTACAGACTCAGTCTAGCCACCTTCCTGGGGAAGACCTACGGGCAGCTGTCCATATTCTCAGGGCTCCTGGGGAGGGAGTAACCCAGAACGTGGTACTTCATCTCTGAAATATCACTGGCCTCTGAGAAATATGCGTCTGGGTTAGTCCTGCTCAGCGATGAGGTTCCTGAGTAGAACTTTTTGCTTTTTGCACAACTGATTCCTTTATTCCCCGGGAAGAGACTCTAGATTTGCCAAATGTGCTCTGGCTCAGGAGGGGAAGACCAGAAAGCGCCGGGCTCTGTTCTGCCCAGTGTCATCCCTGGCGGGAGCAACAGCGCCATGTCTCACTGAGGAGGGATCGCGTGTAGCCGCCTCACGTACAAAACATGACCCATGTGCGAAGCGAAGGCAGGCTTCAGTCTCCCACTGAGGGACAGCAGACGGTGTCTGCCTGCACAATCCATCTCCAGGGCATGTGTGAGGGAGGCGGAGTGGAATGGGGTAATGCGAAACAGAAAAACGTACAGCTGAAACCCAGAGTCACAACTGCAAACGGCCCTTAACCAGCACCAGGCCTCATCTGCTCGGAGTGTTTGAAGTCTGTAGACAGAGGCCGGTGCCATTCCACTCTAATTTCTCTTGCTGGAGCTCATCAGCTGTGGAATGCAGGGAGACTAAGCCTCTGGCTGCGGCCTGCTGTCAGGAACCAAAACCAGGGCCACGGGACGGGCAGTGCGTGCCCTGGATGACCCAGCTGCCTCCCACCAGCAAGAAATTCTAAAGGGGGCTGGCAGAGGTGCCCACGAGGTGAAGGGCTGTGACTGGGTCTGTTTGTCAGGTGGAGGAAAAGCAAGTCAGGTTGTGAGATGGAAAACAGAGCCCTATAGACAAGGGGCAAATGAGGATCTAGAGCAGAGACTTCTCAGAGATGTCCTCTGAGCTCTTGCCCTCAGAAGGGTCCCCAGATAGAAGAGTGGAAGCTTGGTGTTTGATGGGACATTCTTCTTTCTCCAGAGTGCTCTCTAGGGAAGGGTTGTGCAGTCTGAACACTGTCTTCTGTCCTTTCTGCATTATCAGAACACCAGAAGCTTCAATTGCTAAGGGAACCTTAACTAAAATCTCTGATCCATGTCATCCTGGAGTTGCTGGTAATTAATGTTATGGTTCAACTCAGTCCCCTGCCCTGGATCAGTCCTCCAAACCACAGAGGTTCCTCAATCTCTTCTGCATGAACTCTGGGCATTTCTGGATCCACTCTTCATTCATTTTTCAAGAACTTTCTGGCCCTTCGTACAATAACAAAACATTCAGATTTTCTTATTGCTGTGTTAATTTTGTATTTATAGGGAGCTCTTCTGTGACTAGAATCAAGAAAATAAACCTACAGACAAATCCTGCAAAAATATATGTTGTATTCCTTTCAAAACATCTAGCCCTTACTTGGCCATCTGCATTATCATGCTGTTAAGGGAGAGATTCTTTAGTTTTCATTCCTTATTTCATTCATTCACCAATTACATATGGAGATCTATTATGTGTCAGTTTCGTTCTAGTTGCAGATCAATTTCTGCTTAAAAGTAGATTCTTGAAGAGTAGTGTGTTTTTCAACAACCAGAATCTCAGTTTATTTGTTACAGGCAATTCTCAGTAAATAATCTGGTAGTGTACATGGTTCTGTCAACTACTGACCTCCCAGAGAAAATTTGTCTAACAAAAATTCCATGTATTTTTAATCATTCTGTCTAAAACATAAATTATGTCCAGAGAAGACAGTTATAGGTTTGTTTCTCTCTGCTTCTCCTCTCTAAATTCAATTTAAAACCTTGGAAATAATTTAAGACACAACCAAAAGAGAACCTTGGAAGGTAGACACACAAAGGAAACCTATTAGGGACTCCAGCACTGAAGGAAAAACATAAAACAGTCCCAGTGCCTCTTAAAAACTCCCACCCAGCAGAAGAAGGTGATCCAGAGCCTGTTTCCTCACAGCTAACCTAGCAAAAAAGGTGGCCCAAGTAGAGCCATTCCTACCTAGGAGGCAAGATCAGCAGCTCTAGCAAGAGATCCCCACTGACGACACAAGGCCGGGGGGAACACTGTCCTTTTCACCAGGACTGGGATTCTCTTCACCTGCCCAGAGATGGTTGACAGTGTATCAAGTGGGAATCTCACCACAATAATCACTCTGGTTTAAGAAACATTCTATATCTCCTCTGGACTTGAGCATTTCCTTACCATCAAGAGATACTAGGCAGCTAGGAATGCCTGAAAAGGGTTTTCTGCCATAATAAGAGGCCAACTCTGGAAGCTCCTTGTCCCCACAGACCTGAGACTCCCTGCAGCTCCTGCCCCTAAGACAACAGGTAACCAGGCAGCATCCAGAAGAGAGAACCTTGGCACAACAGATGTCCTGGACCAGGAAGCCTCTTCTTTCCAATGGACCAGACACCCCCTTACTTTACCACGGTACAGGCAGGCTGGAAAAATCTGTACATTTCCTAAGCAGCAACCAGTGACAGTCTCATCTGCACCAGATACACCAAGCAGACCAAATGAGCATAGCAAAAGTTCTGAAATAAGCTTGCCTGTGGAACCACAGCCCACAGTGGGCCATGGCCACAAAAGTAGGCCACAATCTGTATGTTGAACCTAAACAGAATCACCTGCTAAAATAAAAGATTTATATATAAGCCACAGTTTTCTGACACGATAGTTCAAATGTCCAGGATACAGTAGGAAGTCACTTGTCAGGAAAATCACAACTTGAATGGCAAAACAGGATTAAATGATGCTGCCATCAGGATGAGAGAAATGTCAACATTATGTGAGAGGAGGTTTAAAGCAGCCATCATAAAAACGCTTTAATACACAATCATACATTACATTATCTTGAGACAAATGGGAAAAAATAACCAGAAAGTGTGATGAGAAAATAGAAGCTATCATAAATGAACCAGATGTAAGTTATGTGAAAAAATACACTAATAAAAATTTTGAAACTTGCTGGATATGCTCAGTAGTAGAGTTGAGGTGACAGAGCATAGAGCTGGTGAATTTACCTAGTCTGAACAATAGAGATAAAAGAGACTGGGGGAAAAAATGAACAGAGCCTCAGTGACCCGTGCAAAAATGACAAAAAAGATCTAATATTGGATATCCTAAAAGGGGAGGAGAACCAGAATGGAACATAAAGAGTATTTGAAGAAATAATGTCTGAAAACTCCCCAGGTTTGGAGAAATATCGACAGAAATACAGACTGATTGATTGATTTCAACAATCTGAGCAAACTCAAAGAAAGCCACATCAAAACAACTTCCGAACAATAAAGACAAAGGAAAAATCTTGAGCGCATTCTAAGAGAAAGAGTGTATCACCTATTAGGAAAAAAACCATGCCAGTGACAGCAAATTTCTCATCTGAAACCATAGAAACTAGAAGAAAGTGGCACATTTTTCAAGTAGTGAAAGAAACCCTAACCCTGTCAGGTGCAGATTCTGTGCCGATTCCTAGGAAACTATCCTTCCGAAATGATGAAGAGGATACAGACACTTTCAGGTGAAAGAAAGCTAAAAGATTTCCTCACTAGACCTACTCTAAAAGGGACACAAATGCAAGTAAGTCCCACATTTTACCTGAAGCGGGAAAATGTTTATATCTGTAGACTGTTCACAAGTCATATGCTCAGCACTTAAAAAAAAGTATGGAACATACATAAGAACACTGTAAATCAATTAAGACAGAATCCTAAATATTCGAGTAACCAGTGGGAAGGCAAGGAAAAAAAAAAAGGAAGGAAAAAAACAAAGGAAACAAATAATAAAATGGCTGACTAAAGCACTAATATATCAACAATTACTTTAAATGTATTGACAAAAAGGCTAAATAGGTAAATTAAAAGTCAAAGGTTGGTAAGATGAGTTTAAGGGGGAAAAAAAGTATATACCAACCCAACCAAATGCTGTTTACAAGAAACTGACTTTAAAGTCAACAATTAGACTAATGTAAAGTGAAAGTGAAAGTGAAGAGGCTCAGTCGTGTCCGACTCTCTGCAACCCCATGGACTGTAGCCTATCAGGCTCCTCTGTCCATGGAATTTTCCAGGCAAGAGTGCTGGAGTGGACTGCCATTTCCTTCTCCAGGTGACTAATGTAAAAATATAGAAAAATATAGAAAAAGATATTCCATGAAAGCACTACTCATAATAAAATGCAAGGATTGTCTTATTAATATTAAAATTGGATAGATGTGACTTCAGCAGAGATATTTGCTAGAGGCAAAAAAAAAAAAAAGAACATTAAATAATAATTAAAGTATCTATCCACAAGGAAGATTCAACCGTTCTAGTGCATATACACCCAAAAAAATGAGCTTCAAAATACATAAAGAATATTCTGATATGCTTTTTTTCCAAAGCTGAAAGAAGAAATAGATAAGTTCTCATTGGGCACTTCAAAACTCACCTGTCAGCTTTAATAATTTCATGAAGAGAAACCTCAATTAAGTAGAGGTGGGAAGCCAGAAGGGGGAGCTCTTATGCCCTACCTTGATAACCAAGCCCAACAAGAAGACTCCTTCCCTGGCAAGGTCTCAGCCAATGAAATGCCTCTTTCTTTACTACATTCTTCCCAACTTCTTTTTCTTCTAGGTAAAAATGCTCCCCATCCCTTGTGCTGCAGGGACCTGCACATGGCTTTCCATGGTTGCAGACCCCAAATTGCAATTTTCTGCTGATCCTGAATAAACCTATATTTGTTGGAGAAATATTTGGCAGGTGGCTCAGACAATAAAGAATCCACCCTTAATGCAAGAAACCTGGGTCGGAAAGATCCCTTGGAGAAGGGAATGGCCACCCACTCCAGTATTCTTCCCTGAAGAATTCCATGGACAGAGGAGACTGGCAGGCCACAGTCCATGGGGTCGAAAAGAGACAGACATGACTGAGCAACTGACATTTATTTCAGGTCAACATAATAATATATACAACTATGTCACAGAAAATCAAGGATATGAAGGATCTGAACAACACAATCAAGCAACAGGATCTAATTGCTGCGTATAACCCAATAATAGCTGAATACACACTTTTTTCCAAATGAGAAGAGTATGTTCACCAAGATATTAATGAATTATATCTTGGGCCACAAAACAAATCTCAACATTTTTAAAAGAATTGCAATTATATAAATATGTTCTCTGAACAAAATGGAACAAATCTAGAAATTGGTAACAGAAAGACAAGAGAAAACTTTCCAAACATTTGGAAATTAAACTTCAGGCTCTTAAGTCATCTGTGGGTAAAAGAGCAGTCTCAAATGCGTATTTGAAATATGAAATATGTATTTGAAATATGAAAATACAAATAATGAAATGAAAATGAAAATATAACATGTCAAATATTCAGAATATAGGTAAATCTGTCCCAAGAGAAATGTATAGCACTAAATGCCTGTAGAACAGATATTTCAGTAAAAAGAATATTGACAAGGAAAATAAATACATGGAAAGATAATAACATCAATAGTTATTAAGGAGATGCAGATTAAAACCACAATAATCTATCTCTGTGCATGCTTTAGATTGGTTAAAAGGAAAAGTAGTGATAACAGAAATATCTCAAATTTAATATAATCTAAGTGCCTTCCTCAAAATATTAGAAGAATAAGAGTAAAATAAATTTTAAAAACAAACAGAAAGAATAGAGATAAGAGAAATCATCTAACTTCAAAAAAGTAAAACAGAAAAAAATCAATAAAACCAAAAGCTTGTTCTTCAAAAATATTAATGAAGCTTATAAACCTCTAGAAAGACTGATTGGGGTTGGAGTGGAGGAAAGAAATGGGAATAAAGGGGAATATTATGATACTGCAGACCCTCCAACCATTAAAAGGATAATAAGGTAATAGGATAAAAAGTATTGTAGTCATAAATTTAATACCTTTTAAGAGATGGACCAATTCCTTGAAAAATCGCCAACAAGAAACCCAACCAAGATTAGACATTATAAACATTCCTATAACCATTAAAGAAATTGAATTCATGATTTAAAAGCTCTACTAAAGGAAACCTCCAGACCAAAATGGTGTTACTAGAGAATTCTATCAAACTTTTAAAGAATAAACACCAGTTTTACACAATCTCTTCTAGATATCAGAAGAAGAATGAACATTTACCAACTTATTTTATAAAGTCAGTCTTACAAATATATTTAGAGATAATAGCATCCATTCCCCCCCCTCCAAAAGAAAAATACCCTACACTGTCTCTCATGGTTTAAAGTGGACATTCATAGGTGAAAAAATAATAATAAAGTAAACCCAATTTCAAAGTAGACCTAATACCTCACACAAAAATTAACTCAGAATGAATTATAGACTTACATGCAAAATGGAAAAATGTAAATTTTTAGGAAAAAAAGCATGGGAGAAAATCTTTAGGATTTAAGGCTAGGCAAATATAATATTTGGAGAAGAAAATGGCAATCCATTCCACTATTCTTGCCTGAGAAATCCATGGACACATGAGCCTAGTGAGCTACACAGTTCATGGCATCACAAAAGAGTCAGACAGGACTTAGCAACTAAACAACAACAAACATAATATTACTTAAATCTGATATCAAAAGCATGATCCATGAAAGAAAAACTTGATAAATTGTACCTCATCAAATTCAAGATTTTGCTTTTAAAATTATGGAAAAACAAATTTTAAGCTGAGATAAAATATTTGCAAATTTCATGTGTGCCAAAAGAATTGTGTCTAGAACATATAATGAATTCTCAAAACTCAGCAGTCAAGAAAGAGAAAAAAATCAAATTTCAAAAAGGGAAAAAGACATAAGCAAATATTACAGTAAAGAGAATACTGATATGGCAAGTAAGCACATGG
This sequence comes from Aepyceros melampus, assembly GCA_006408695.1. Lineage (NCBI taxonomy): Eukaryota > Metazoa > Chordata > Mammalia > Artiodactyla > Bovidae > Aepyceros > Aepyceros melampus. The sequence goes on along the minus strand of SJXQ01005507.1, from coordinate 68,325 downwards.
AAAATAATAACATCAATTGCTATCCAGAAGTTGCAGGTTAAAACCCCAGTGAGCTATTTCTATACACTCTTTACAGTGGTTAAAAGGAAAAATAGTAATAGCAGAAAATGTGTATGTGAGAAAATCAGATAACCCATACATTGCCTGACAGAATATAAAATGATATAGCCACTCTGGAAAATAGTTCAGCCATTTCTTATAAAACTAAGCATATAATTATCAAACAACCCAGCCATTGCATTTGGTGTATTTATCCCAAAGAAACAGAAAACCTGTATTCATGCAAAAACTTGTACTCAAATATTCAGGGCAGTTTTACTTATAATAGTCAAAAATAAAGACAACTCATATATTCTTCAGTGGGTGGATGGTTAGACAAAATATAGTACATCCATCCATACTATGGAATACTACTCAACTCTTGATACAAATAGCAATTGGATAAGCCTCAAGAGAATTATGGCAGGGAAAAAATAAACCCTCCAAAGTTACATATTATATGTTCCATCTATATAACATTTATTAAAAGAAAAATAGAAATGGAGAGCAGGTATAGTGAGTGGTTTCCCAAGTAAGTGAGAGGCAGGCAGGTGTGACCATGAAAAACACTGAGGCAATGAGACTCTTTCATGTCATTATAGATATGTGTGATATACATGCTTATATACCTATACATGTTGTAAAATTGTACTGAACTAAATACACACAAAAATGAGCAGAACTTACTTATTTTATATGTAATAAATTGTACCTCTTAATCTCCTTCCCCCATTTTGCCTTTCCCCACCCTTCTCCCCACTGGTAACCACTGCTTTCTTCTCTGTATCTGTGAGTCTATTTCTGTTCTGTTATAGTAAATACTTGTTCACTTGTTTTATTTTTTAGATTCCACATATGAGTGAAGGGGCTTCCCTTGTGGGTCAGAGGGTAAAGAATCTGCCTGCAATGCTGGAGACCCAGATAGAATCCCTGGGTCACAAAGATCCCCTGGAGAAGGGGATGGCTACCCACTCCAGTATTCTTTCCTGAAGAATTCCAGGGGCAGAGGAGCCTGGCGGGCTACCGTCCAAGGAACCACAGAGTCAGACACGGCTGAGCAACTAACACTTTCACAATGAGTGAAAACAAACAGATGTGTCTTTCTCTGTCTGACTTATTTCACTAAGCATAATTCCCTTCATGTCTGGATGTAATATATGGCACAGGAAATATAGCCAATATGTTATAATAACTTTATATGGAGTGTAATCTATAAAATATCATATCACTATATTGTACAGCTGAGATTAATATAATACTGTCAGTCAGCTATACTTCAATAAAACAATACAAAAAGGAAACCAAAACAAGCACAGTAAAATTCAGAAAATGTGTAGGAAGAGTATAAAAACCACTCTTCGTTCATGGACCGTATCCACAGAGAAGCTTGTTGAAGAGAGCTGAAATGATTCTCCCTTCCATGAAGACGTAAATAAGGCCATGTTACTGGGAAGGATTTTAGGTAAGACATCCGAACTATTAGGTCATTGTAAAGGACAGAAAACAACAATGACAACCACAAATTAAGAGAAACGACGGGGAGTGGCTTAGAGGAAACAATTTCTCTCTGCCATTTGTGCCACCAGTATTGAGCATGAGGAAGTGACGGATGGCGGGCCAGTTTAGGAAGAACTTTTTTTTTATGGGGTTGAAACAGTGATCCTTAAGAAATTGTTTTAAAGAGTTTTATAAAGTTATGCTCTCTTTTACATGGTTTTAAGGTGACTTTATATTCTTTTTATTATGAGTTTAAATATTTATAGAGGATGAAATTAATGTGTCAATACTGACATGTGGACAGCTGACCTCAGCTCAAGAATATCTGCACCAGCAGCATTTACATGTTAATAAGGGATCATGCATTTTAAATGGTTGTATTTCAATTACGTCTAGGTATTTTGAGATATTTGGGGATAGGTAGATTGTCATACTTCCTCTAAAATTTTAGTTCACTTAACATTTAAGCTACTAAGTTATATGAGGCCTGAATTTATCTATTGTAATTAACCCCTGTCCTTAAATTTAGACTCACTCTTTTTTCTTTCTTTTTTTAAAATCTTGACAGTATTTTATAATTTTCTCTCACCTGCCATGCAATTATTTCTTTTGCCTTATTATTATTACTAACATAAATGGAATCATGCTAGTGTAAGCTTGATTGCCATTGTCTTTTAAAAATGCTTGAGAGGACATGATTAGAAAATATAAATTTGGCTTACACAAAACATCTAGAACTTATCTATTTCCATCATAAAATTTCTATCCAAATAGGCTTTTCTTCAGAATTTACTTCTTTTAATTTATTTTTTAATTGGAGGAAAATTGCTTTACAATGTTCTCTGGGTTTTGGCAGTACAACAACATGAATAAGCCATAATTAAAGATAGATCCCCTCCCTCATGAGGCTCCTTGCCCTTCCCCCTAGGATCCTGCACAGTATGTGGAATCTTAGTTTCCTGACCAGGAATCAAAGCCAAGTCCTTTGCATTGGAAACACAGTCTTAACCACTGAACAGCCAGGGAAGTCTTAGACCCACTCTTTTAAGAAAGGAAAATTTGTTTTTCTAAGTTGTTATTACTGTTCAGCCGCTCAGTCATGTCTGACTCTTTGCAACCCCATGGACTACAGCACGGCAAGCTTTCCTGTCCTTCACTACCTCCCAGAGTTTGCTCAAACTCAGTCCATTGAGTCGACCATCCTATCCAACCATCTAATCCTCTGTCATCCCCTGCTCTTCCTGCCTTTAATGTTTCCCAGCATCAGAGTCTTTTTCAATTACCTGGCAGTTTGCATCAGGTGGCTAAAGTATTGGAACTTCAGCTTCAGCATCAATCCTTCCAATGAATGGTCAGGATTGATTTCCTTCAGGATTGACTGGTTTGATATCCTTGCAGTCCAAGAGACTCTCAATAGTCTTCTCCCACACCACAGCTCAAAAGCATCAATTCTTCAGCACTCAGCCTTCTTTACTCTCACATCTTTACATGACTACTCGTAAAACCATAGCTTTGACTATTCAGACATTTGTCAGCAAGTGATGTCTCTGCTTTTTAATATGCTGTCTAGGTTTTACCTTGCTTCCAAGGAGCAAGTGTCTTTTAATTTCATGACTACAGTCACCATGTGAAGTGATTTTGAGCCCAAGAAAATAAAGTCTGTCACTGTTTCCAATCTTTCCCCATCTATTTGCCATGAAGTGATGGGGCCAGATGCCATGATCTTAGTTTTTTGAATGTTGAATTTTAAGCCAGCTTTTCCTCTTTCACCTTCATAAAGAAGCTCTTTAGTTCTAAGTACTACAAATCAAATAACATATTTTTAAGTACTACTCATCAAATAACACATATTTCATTGAAATGAAAGATCATATACATTTCATTACTAACAGTTACATGGGTGGCTCTCTGTTTCACCAAAGGGTAATAAAAAGCAGAATAGCATCATTATGAACAGCTTAAGAGTACTCTCTGTTGGGCTAGTATATAATATATACATTTAAATGATCCAAAATAGTGGAATTAAATTATTAAACAAGAAATTATTCCAAGTAAGTAATCAATCTTCTATGTAATTCTTCATAACACGCCTCCAAAACAATGCACTGATTTCCTTATATCAGAGATATCAAATAACAACTTGAATGTTAACATTTCTCACTTTTCAATTACAACAGCTTCAAAAATCAGGTCAGAATTTCAGAAATGGAGGAACAAAGGTTTGAAGCTCTGTATTGTCTACTTTTAGCTACTGTATAGCTACATAGAAGCTTCCCTGGTGGCTCAGATAGTAAATGATCCACCTGCAAAGCAGGAGACTTGGGTTCAATCCCTAGGTTGGGAAGATCCCCTGGAGGAGGGCATGGCAACCCATTCCAGTATTCTTGCCTGGAAAATCAACATAAAGGAGCCTGGCAGGCTACAGTCCATGGGGTCACAAAGAGTCAGACATGACTGAGTGACTAAGCACTAAGCGCATAGTTACATAAGCATGCATTTATTAAATTTGTCCTAAAACACACTAGATGGACCAATATCAAAATCCTTCATTAACAACCTAACAACAACAGAAAATATAAGCCAAATTTTTAAAAGGGGCAAAGGTCATGAATACACATTTCACCAAGGATCATATATAAATGGTGAGTAAGACCATGACTCCGCACAAGCTGGAATCAAGATTGCTGGGAACAGTATCAATAATCTCAGATATGCAGATGACACCACCCTTATGGCCGAAAGTGAAGAGGAACTGAAGAGCTTCTTGATGAAAGTGAAAGAGGAGAATGAAAAAGATGGCTTAAAGCTCAACATTTCAAAAAACTAAGATCATGGCATCTGGTCCCATCACTTCATGGCAGATAGATGGGGAAACAATGGAAACAGTGACAGACTTTATTCTCTTGGGCTCCAAAATCACTGCAGATGGTAACTGCAGCCATGAAATTAAAAGACACTTGATCTTTGATAAATGGTGAGTAAGACCATGACTCCAGCACAAGCTGGAATCAAGATTGCTGGGAACAGTATCAATAATCTCAGATATGCAGATGACACCACCCTTATGGCCGAAAGTGAAGAGGAACTGAAGAGCTTCTTGATGAAAGTGAAAGAGGAGAATGAAAAAGATGGCTTAAAGCTCAACATTTCAAAAAACTAAGATCATGGCATCTGGTCCCATCACTTCATGGCAGATAGATGGGGAAACAATGGAAACAGTGACAGACTTTATTCTCTTGGGCTCCAAAATCACTGCAGATGGTAACTGCAGCCATGAAATTAAAAGACACTTGATCTTTGGAAGAAAAGCTATGACCAACTTAGCATATCAAAGAGCAGAGACATCACTTTGCTGACAAAGGTCAATCTAGTCAAAGCTATGGTTTTTCCAGTAGTCATGTATGGATGTGAGAGTTGGGCCATAAAGAAAGCTGAGAGCTGAAGAATTGATACTTTTGAACTATGGTGTTGGAGAAGACTCTTGAGAGTCCCATGGACTGCAAAGATACCAAACCAGTCAATCCTAAAGGAAATTAGTCCTGAATAGTCATTGAAAGGATTGATGCTGAAGCTGCAGTTCAAATACTTTGGCCACCTGATGTGAATGAATAACTGACCCACTGGAAAAGACGCTGATGCTGGGAAAGATTGAAGGCAGGAGAAGGGGATGACAGAGGATGAGACATTGGATGGCATCACCAACTCAATGAATATGAGTTTGAGCAAGCTCCAGGAGTTGGTGATGGACAGGGAAGCCTGGAGTCCATGCTGCAGTTCATGGGGTCACAAAGAGTCAGACATGACTGAGGGACTGAACTGAGCTGAAGACCATGAAAAAGTGCTGAACATCAGTGGTCATTCAGTTCAGTTCAGTCGCTCAGTTGTGTCTGACTCTTTGCGACCGCATGAATTGCAGCACGCCAGGCCTCCCTGTCCATCACCAACTCCTGGAGCTTGCTCAAACTCATATCCAACGAGTTGGTGATGCCATCCAGCCATCTCATCCTCTGGCGTCCCCTTCTCCTCCTGCCCCCAATCTCTTCCAGCATCAGAGTCTTTTCCAATAAGTCAACTCTTTGCATGATGTGGCCAAAGTACTGGAGCTTCCGCTTTAGCATCATTCCTTCCAAAGAAATCCCAGGGCCGATCTCCTTCAGAATGGACTGGTTGGATCTCCTTGCAGTCCAAGGGACTCTCAAGAGTCTTCTCCAACACCACAGTTCAAAAGCATCAATTCTTCTGTGCTCAGCCTTCTTCACAGTCCAACTCTTACATCCATACATGACCACTGGAAAAACCATAGCCTTGACTAGATGGGCATCAGTTGGCAAAGTAATGTCTCTGTTTTTGAATATGCTATCGGGTCATTAGGGAAATGCAAATCAAAACACAGGAAGATACTACTTAGCATTTAGAATGGCTATTTTTTTTTTTCCAAAATGGAAAATAACTAGTGTTGATGAAGATGTAGAAAAAGTAGAACCCTCAGGGTTTGCTTGTGAATGTGTAAAAAGTATTAAAGCCACTATGAAACAGTTTGGTGGTTTCTCAAAAAGTTAAACAGAATCACTATATGATCCAGTGGTCCTATTTCTAAATATGCATCAAAGAAATCGAAAACAGGATTCAAATGTTTGTACACCAATGTGCATAGCAACAGTATTCACAAGATATAAAACAAACCAAATGATGTACTTTAAAGGTTGAAAATGGACAGATAAACAGAATCTGTAGAGTGAGAGAGAGACAACAGAATATGATTCAAACTTTAAAAAGTAAAAATTGTAATACATGCTACAACATGGATGATATCAAAATATTATGTTAAGTGAAAGAAATCAGACACAAAAACATAAATATAGTATGAATTCATATATCTAAAGTACCTACAACAAGCAAATTCATAGACATAAAGTGGAATAGAGGTGACCAAATTTTCAGGGGAGAAAAGAGTGGGGTGTTATTTTTTAATGGCCACAGTTCCTATTTATGATGATGAAAACATTCTGAAAATAGATAATGGTGATGTTAGCCCAGGATTGTGAATGAACTGTGCACTGAAAAATGATTAAGATAGTAAAATTTATTGTTATGTGTATTTTACCATAATAAATAAAAACAACCACAATAACCTACAATTCGTTGCTGTTTTAGTCACTAAGTCATATTCAACTGTTTGTGATCCCCTGGACCTCCAGACTCCTCTGTCCATGGGATTTCCCAGGCAAGAATTGAAGTGGGTTGCCATTTCCCTCTCCAGGGGATCTTCCCCACCTAGGGATTAAATCCATGTCTCCTGCATTCAGGTGGATTATTTACCACTGAGCCACCTGGGAAGCCCAAACTACCATTTTAATAAAATAGGTAAAATTTCTATGGCTAAAAGGGACGGAGGAGCCTGGTAGGCTACAGTCCATGGGGTCGCAAAGAGTCGGACACGACTGAGTGACTGTCATCATCACTAAAATGGGTCATGGTGGAGAGGTCTGACAGAATGTGGTCCACTGGAGAAGGGAATGGCAAGCCACTTCAGTATTCTTGCCTTGAGAATCCCATGAACAGTATGAAAAGGCAAAATGATAGGATACCAAAAGAGGAACTCCCCAGGTCATTAGGTGCCCAATATGCTACTGGAGATCAGTGGAGAAATAACTCCAGAAAGAATGAAGGAATGGAGCCAAAGCAAAAACAATACCCAGTTGTGGATATGACTGGTGATAGAAGCAAGATCTGATGCTGTAAAGAGCAGTATTGCATAGGAACCTGGAATGTCAGGTCCATGAATCAAGGCAAATTGGAAGTGGTCAAATAAGAGATGGCAAGGGTGAACATCGACATTCTAGGAATCAGCGAACTAAAATGGACTGGAATGGGTGAATTTAACTCAGATGACCATTATATCTACTACTGGGGGCAGGAATCCCACAGAAGAAATGGAGTAGCCATCATGGGCAACAAAAGAGTCTGAAATGCAGTACTTGGATGCAATCTCAAAAACGACAGAATGATCTCTGTTTGTCTCCAGGGCAAACCATTCAATATCACAGTTATCCAAGTCTATGCCCCAACCAGTAACACTGAAGAAACTGAAGTTGAACAGTTTTATGAAGATCTACAAGACCTTTTAGAACTAACACCCCAAAAAGATGTCCTTTTCATTATAGGGGACTGGCATGCTAAAGTAGGAAATCAAGAAACACCTGGAGTAACAGGCAAATTTGGCCTTGGAATGTGGAATGAAGCAGGGCAAACACTAATAGAGTTTTGCCAAGAAAATGCACTGGTCACAGCAAACACCCTTTTCCAACAACACAAGAGAAGACTCTACACATGGACATCACCAGATGGTCAACACCGAAATCAGATTGATTATATTCTTTGCAGCCAAAGATGG
>SJXQ01005507.1:0-59432 GCA_006408695.1 Aepyceros melampus | reverse complement strand
TCAACATTCAGAAAACGAAGATCATGGCATCTGGCCCCATCACTTCATGGGAAATAGATGGCAAAGCAGTAGAAACAGTGTCAGACTTTATATTTTTGGGCTCCAAAATCACTGCAGATGGTGACTGCAGCCATGAAATTAAAAGACGCTTACTCCTTGGAAGAAAAGATATGACCAACCTAGACAGTATATACAAAAGCAGAGACATTACTTTGCCGACTAAGGTCCATCTAGTCAAGACTATGGTTTTTGCTGTGGTCATGTGTGGATGTGAGAGTTGGACTGTGAAGAAGGCTGAGCGCTGAAGAATTGATGCTTTTGAACTGTGGTGTTGGAGAAGACTCTTGAGAGTCCCTTGGAGTGCAGGGAGATCCAACCAGTCCATTCTGAAGGAGATCAACCCTGGGATTTCTTTGGAAGGAATGATGCTAAAACTGGAAGCTCCAGTATTTTGGCCACTTCATGCGAAGAGTTGACTCATTGGAAAAGACCCTGATGCTGGGTGGGATTGGGGGCGGGAGGAGAAGGGGAGGACTGAGGATGAGATTGCTGGATTGCATCACGGACTCAATGAACGCGAGTCTGAGTGAACTCCGGGAGTTGGTGATGGACAGGGAGGCCTGGCGTGCTGCGATTCATGGGGTCGCTAAGAGTCGGACACGACTGAGCGACTGAACTGAACTGAACTGAACAGCGTTCTTGATGTACTGAAAAGTATTTGGATACAAGGCCAGTGAAGAATCTGACAGATCCTAAAAAATATGGTAAATGAATGACTATATTGGTAATTCATTTTGGAAGTTAATTTCCTATAGCAAACTATACAGTGGCAGACCCAGAATTCTGAATGTACTTCTGTAAGTCGATGATTTTGGTCTTTAGGCTGGTGAGAGAATAAGGGTACAGACATCACTTGGTGTGTGTATGTGTGCATGCATAGAAGATCGTTAATATGAAGAGATCCATGGTATTGGTCATAGAGGAGAGGACTGGGCAATCTTGAATTGATAGCCAAATAGGAGCGAGAGGGCTCATTTTGAAAACTGGGTCATATTACCACCATATGTATTTTCTCCTTATCTGTAGCCACTGTTGTAGCTCTTTCTTGACTTTCAAGTTTTCTGTTTCTGTGACCCTTAACCAGTCCAGTAACAGCGTTTTCACATGCTAGCAGGTTAGGACTAGAGAGTGAAAGAATGAACCATAATTTTCTATTTTAAACAGACTTCTGCAGCGAGTAAGGGGAGAGAACTAACACTTTTAAGTTATTTTTCCTTACTTGTTATTTCTTCCATTTTTGGGGACATATAGTTGTATCTCTCAGACAGTGGGGACCACAGTGTTGGTCCTTAGATCCTATATTAGGGAACATTTCCTCTGACCTTTTTAGTATTAGTGACTTGATGTACAATCTGAGCACCAGGATGAGAGTCAGAAGAAACAGCAGCAGACTTTGCTCAGGTTTTTTTTTTTTTTTTTTAAATCTCAAGTAAGTTTCAAGTGCATCACTCTAAGCGCTTGCTGGGTTGAAAGTATAAAAATGCTAAGGCTCACAATAGTTATCCAGTTCATGGATGGGGAGGGCAAGGCAAGAGGGAGATTTGATTTCCTCTTTGTATCTCCTAAATTCTTGAGGACACAAGAATTGTTATGACAGAGCTAATGTTAGTCCAACAGGCTGGCCAGTCTTTCCATTTATTTATTCCCAGCATTTATGAAGTAAGACAATCTCTGAAAGCACTCAAGAAGTTGATTTTTAATATAGAAAGTAAATATTTATTTACTGCTTATTTCTTGTCCTTTAAATTTTTGATGGGTTTGAATAGCTTTATGTATGGAGAAGCTCTGAAAATGAATTTCTATAAACAAATAAAAATAAAGAAAATGCAGTTAAATAAATGTTTAAATAATGCTTATGGTGATCGACTCTAATACAAACATTTAAATTGTTTTGATGATTGATAGACTGATTTTTTTTCGCTGTTTATAACGATGTTCAGTTTTCTGTATGCAGCCCTCATTGACTTTAACAGCAAGATGCCACTTAGGTCTTATTTGTACAGGCTGCCTGGGAGAAGGAAAAATGGCAATGGGAAAAGAAGGTTGAAAAGTTTTGAAGGCTAAATTTTGAACTTTATGTTTCAGTGGAGGTTATTATTATTGGGAATCTTCCCTGGTGGCTCAGAGGTTAAAGTGTCTGCCTCCAATGTGGGAGACCCGGGTTTGATCCCTGGGTCAGGAAGATCCCCTGGAGAAGGAAATGGTAACCCACTCCAGCATTCTTGCCTGGAGAATCCCATGGATGGAGTGGTCTGGTAGGCTATAGTCCACGACGTCAGTTAAATAAATGTTTAAATAATGCTTATGGTGATCGACTCTAATACAAACATTTAAATTGTTTTGATGATTGATAGACTGATTTTTTTTCGCTGTTTATAACGATGTTCAGTTTTCTGTATGCAGCCCTCATTGACTTTAACAGCAAGATGCCACTTAGGTCTTATTTGTACAGGCTGCCTGGGAGAAGGAAAAATGGCAATGGGAAAAGAAGGTTGAAAAGTTTTGAAGGCTAAATTTTGAACTTTATGTTTCAGTGGAGGTTATTATTATTGGGAATCTTCCCTGGTGGCTCAGAGGTTAAAGTGTCTGCCTCCAATGTGGGAGACCCGGGTTTGATCCCTGGGTCAGGAAGATCCCCTGGAGAAGGAAATGGTAACCCACTCCAGCATTCTTGCCTGGAGAATCCCATGGATGGAGTGGTCTGGTAGGCTATAGTCCACGACGTCGCAAAGAGTCAGACACGACTGAGCGACTTCGCTTACTTACTTCACTTATTATTATTGACTATGGAGGTACAAAATCACTGCAGATGGTGATTGCAGCCATGACATTAAAAGATGCTTACTCCTTGGAAGAAAAGTTATGACCAACCTAGATAGCATATTCAAAAGCAGAGACATTACTTTGCTGACTAAGGTCTGTCTAGTCAAGGCTATGGTTTTTCCAGTGGTCATGTATAGATGTGAGAGTTGGACAGTGAAGAAGGCTGAGCGCCAAAGAATTGATGCTTTTGAACTGTGGTGTTGGAGAAGACGCTTGAGAGTCCCTTGGACTGCAAGGAGATCCAGCCAGTCCATTCTGAAAGAGATCAGCCCTGGGATTTCTTTGAAAGGAATGATGCTAAGGCTGAAACTCCAGTACTTTGGCCACCTCATGCAAAGAGTTGACTCATTGGAAAAGACTCTGATGCTAGGAGGGATTGGGGGCAGGAGGAGAAGGGGACGACAGAGGATGAGATGGCTGGACAGCATCACTGACTCAATGGACATGAATCTGAGTGAACTCCGGGAGTTGGTGATGGACAGGGAGGCCTGGCGTGCTGCGATTCATGGGGTCGCAAAGAGTCGGACACGACTGAGCGACTGAACTGAACTGAACTGGTGGAGGTATAATTCATACACCTCCAAAGTACTCGCACACATTTAAAATGTGTAGTTTAAGAGTTTTGATAAAGGTATAAAACACCCATAAAAACACTGTTGCAGTCAAAATATGTCCTGTTTTGACAACCATAAAAGATTCCTTTGCCCCTTCCTAGTCAAGTTCCTTCACACTGCGATTCCTATGCAACCACTGACCTTCCTTCTGTCATTATGGATTAGACTGTCTTTTCCAGAGTTTCAAGTAAATGTAACAGTATATGCGCTTTTGAGTGATTTCTTTCACTCCACAGAGTAATTCTGAGATTTAGTCATATTGTATATATTTGTTGTTTCATCTTTCTTGTTGCTGAGTACTATATCATTAAATGTACATATATTACCATTTGTTTATCTGTTTACCTGCTGATAGACATTTGGGTTATATCCAGTTTGGAGTAAGGCTGCTATGAACAGCAAATCTCTGAATGGATATATAGTTTGATGTCTCTTAAATATCCAGAAAGGAAAAGATTGGATCATATGAAGGTATATTTGCAACTGTTAAAGAAACTGCCTAGCTGTTTTTCATAGTGATTCAACCATTTCACATTCATGCTAGCAAAGCTTAAGCATTCCATTTGCTTCACATCCTTGTCAACATTTGGTATGATCAACCTTTTTAATTTTCGCTGTTCTTATAGGTATAAAGTCAGAAGTTACTACAGTTAAATCTTGCATTTTCCTGATGAATAGCAAGCCTCTTTTAATGTCCTTATTGGCTACTCAAATTTATTACTTTGTGAAGTATCAGTTGGAATTTTTTTATGCTTTTAAATAAGTCCTCTGCAAATAGAGAAGGAAGGTTTCTTCATATATCTTAAACATGAATTCTTTCTCATATATGTGCTATAAATATTTTCTCACAGTCAATGATTTCTTTTTATGGTGTCTTTGAAGAGCAAATGTTTCTAATTTTGACCAAATCCAATGATTTCTCTAATATGCTCTCAGCTTTTTTATGCCTACCTCAAGATAACAGTATTTCCATCCAAAAATTTTATAATCTTGTTACCTGTAGAGCTATGGTTAATTATTGTGTAGAATTAATATTGTGTAGAATGAAGTGAAAATTGAGGTTATTTTTTTCTAATTGTTCCAAATCATTTGTGGAGAAGATATTCCTTTTTCATTGGTAATTTGTGAAAAATGAATGTTTAGATATATTTCTGGATCCTAGATTCTGTTCCATTTGTCTATTTTTATATCAATGCAACATTTTCTTGGTTAGCATAGCCTTAAGTAGGACTTGAAATTAGAAACACAAGCATGTAAACTTAGTAGTTTAAAGTGCAAAGGGCATTAAAGTGCAGGGAACATGTGTTTGATTCCTGCTCCTGGAAGAGTTCACATTCTGCGCGGCAATAAGCCCATGTGCCACAACCACTGAAGGTCCATGTGCCTAGAGCCTTTGCTTTTCTTGAGCCTGTGCAACAAGAGAAGCCACCATAATGAGAAGCCCAAGCACCGCAACTGGAGATTAGCCCCTACTCAATGTAACTCGAGAAACCCATGCACAGCAACAAAGACCCACTACTGCCAAAAGTAAATAAATAAAAATTTGAAAAAGCAGGCAAATTCAGGGTGTTACCTCTCATTTGAGCTTTATTCTAGTAGGGAGAGGCCTTTTGAAAACTGTGCTAACTCAATTCTTTCAGATGGTAAAAATCTGGCCCACTTTATACCATTCTTTTTTTTTTTTTTTTTGGTTATTTGCATTAACGCAGAAGTATTAAAGTTTCATTTGCAAATAGGCACCACTGTTGTACCCACGCGTTCTGGGAAACAAACTTACTCAGAAGGACAATGCAGATAGCGGAGTGCAGTGTATTATACTGGCGGGCCCAAGGCAGAGTCTCCTCTTAGCCAAGGACCCCCACCAGCATTTGTGAAAATCTTTTATACCCCATGTGTACGTGTCTGAACCCACCACTCCAAATTCCTTGAGACTTAAATAAACCAAGGAAAATACAATTCCAATAACCCCATCATTCACGTGCTAAGTGCTCATGTGCTCAAACAGTCAAACAATTAGCCAATAATCAATAAACCTGGGATTACACTCCGATAGATACAAAAAAGTTTATGGCCTGTCTGGAGGAAGGGGTGATTACTGTATGTTTTCTTTTAGGCGATGAGTAACCTAGATATGATCTTCAAGGTTCTCCTGTCTTGAGAGGGTCTTATCCTTCTGTTGTTTTCATAGTCACTAAACACAGAGTTCAGAGTCTATTGGAAAGGTGGCCGAGCATGATCAGCATGAATAGGCCGAAGATGGAGTCCAGGCTGAAGATGGAGTCCAGGCCCTATGAATTCCTTCTTTTCCACCAGTGTAAGTTTGAGAAAAATAAGAAATATTTGGTATCAAATGAAATACTAATGTGTATATAAGTTATCCCAGTAAGGAAAGACTTCTTTGGTTATAAAAAGTGCAATTAAAAAGCTATGAAGCAGTGACTCAGACCAACTTTGGTAAATCAATTTGTAGAACATTCCCAGCCAGAACTGGCTCCTGTTTGGTCAGGAGTGTTTTAGCTGATTTATTTGAAGTTGAAGTCAGCAGTACTCAAGATTTCAAAGGCCCCTAATGTTTCTCTACACTGGAGCAAAGCCTGGAGCTGTCCACAGATGGACCAGGTTCTGCAACAACAAAATAATCTGCTAAGATAAGTTTGCTTTATTTTTTCATGGACTGCTAGGCAAGTCTTTCCTTTCCTCACACTGTCACTTCATACAGGGTTCCTACCTTTTAAGCTTATTGTCTCTCCAAAGCTATTCCTCAGAGACTGTTGATTTACATGAACTTCCTATGAATAATAGTAATTTTAATAAGGAATAGCATTTTTTTGAGCATTTAAAGAGTCATAAGCTCTTTAAATGAGTTGCTTTGTTTCATCCGTACAGCAATCCTTTGAATTATGTATTTTACTATTTCTTCTTCTAGGAAACTGGGACTTAGAGAGAATAAGTAACTTTCCTATAGACATCCAGCAAGTGACAGATTCAGAATTCAAATCCAGGGTTCTGGAGCACCAGAGCCTGTGCTCCTAAGTACTACACACACTATGTGTGTGGAACCAATGGGTCCTGGAGTTTCCAGTTCATCTAGAATCAAGATGGTCATATTTCCAAAGTAGTAGAGTAATTTATTGGAATTATGATACATAGATATATAGATGCACACATCAATACACGTATTTACAAACATACACATATATACACTATATATATATGTACACACACACACACACACACAGATGTCCATAGAACTACCCATGAAGTGATACTTCCATGGTAGCCCCCTGCCTCTGTCACTTCCTGTAGCCTTCCAATGTCTTTGCGTGAATCAGTGTTTATATCAGGACTTTCTTTTGTTCTTTCCATATTCAGGTAGTTCACCTCTCTGCAGATTTTGGGTTCAGGTAGAGCCCTCCATAAACTTTGGTATAGGTAAGGTAAACAAAGAAAGCTTGCTTTCCTCTCTCTAAGATATAGGATGTTTAAAATAAGGGTTTTTGGCCCCTATGTTTTGGGCTCAGCCAAGTTGACATCAGAGTCAACCATCTCAACTTCTAAGGCAGACGAGTACACTTGTCATCTGACAGTTCTCTGAATGTTGGCCAAACATACAACAGCCACAAAACAATGTGTTCATACGTTTTCCAAAAGGAAATTCTTTAGCCAGCTCTACTTACTCTCTTTTTCTTGGGCTAGTATGATGTCCACCCTGCCATGTGAAGGGTGATCAATCAGATTATGATTGGTTGCTCTACTCTGGGCATTGCCTCTAATGTCTTTTAATGACATCAATCCTTTCTTTCACTTTATTGTTCTATATCCCTGAGCCCCAGAGCAGGAGCTGACATTCCAATTCCTATATCAGGGAAGGGATACAGACTGGGGAGATAGACAGCTGTTAGTGGAGATGGATTTACAGTCCACTTATCAAATAGCTCCTCAGACTGCAGATGTCGTCTCATGAGGTGATAAGCTGAAGGAGGCTTGGATCTAGCTTCCTGGGACCCCTTCCCTTCTCACCACTTCCTCTCCTGCTCTTACTCAGCTGGTGTTATACAGCTGACTGGAGAATGGTTACACAATTGAGATGAAGTTGAAAGTAGAAACAGTTGTTCTTGTTTCCAAATTCTGTACATTCATGTGTGTCATTCCACCTTGGTTCCTAACTCATCTATCTCTCTGTGCAGTCCATGGCTTTCCAGGGTCCCATACTGCGGTACCCTCATAGGCCATGAAGTTCACAGGCTCCAAACATGCTCCTTACTCTGTCCTGGTTAGCCTATATCTGTGCTGTGTGTCTGTCATTCCGCTAGGGTGGGCCATGGGTAAATGGATTCAAAAGGAGGTGTTAATAGCCTATAACAGCTCTGATGGTATTCCTAGATAATACATATAAGGGCTGTCTTCAACCTGGCTTTGCCTATTTGTATCTATTTTTTTTTAATATTAGAAAGTATATTACTTATGATTTTGGATGAAATCCCTACCAGTTTCCTTTTCATTCAGTATAATTTAGCACAAATCTTCTGAGTGCTGAAAGCATATCAATCATCACATACTTAGAGCTATCTGAGCTCTGATGGTGACAACACAAAACTGTGCCATCAAGAAGCTTTCACTCCAAAGGGAAGTGTAGATGTGGATACCCAAATCTGTGTAATCCGAAGGAAGGCTTAGTGCCATATTAGAATTACAAATGGCTTTGAGATCCCTGAGAAAGGAGTCATTAATTCCAGCTGGGATGAAAGCCCCAGTTTTACAGGTTCAGTTGAGTAGAATCTGAAGTATGAGAAAATATCTGCCAGATAAAGATATGCCTATTTCAGAGTTGCTTCTGTCCCATACACTTAATATGCAACTTTTGTGCTGCATGTTGTTGAAAAGACACATCCTTCAGTCTTCAATGAGTGGAAATGGTCCACACTACTTCCTGGGTAATTCAAGCTAGGTTATTCAGGGCAAACGTCCTGTTAAAACAATAAAAACAAAATGCAGAGTTAAAGCCACACCACCATCAACAAAAACAAAATCCATTTCTTTAAACAACATTGACAAGTTAAAAACATAGTGGCTGGCTGCCAAGCTAGTTTTGGAAAGATAAGCTGAATCAGATGTGTAAGTAGGATATCCAGGTACCAAAGTCATTTGTTTGGGAACATCTGTCCCTGCTGCACATGTAGGTTTTATCAATAGCCTTGGGGTAGAAGGGATCATCAGAACAAGTATGGATAAGAACTAAACCTATTATTAGAATTGTAAGATAGATACAATGCATTTAGTTAAACTAATTTCAGCTAAATAATTAAATTATTTAATTATTAATTATGCTCCTTGTAATATTTGGGATATATTTGTATTTTTAAAATGGTTCATTGTTAGTGTGGAATTCAAATGTAACTGTGTACTTTACTTATAAATGCTAAATCTGTACAATGTCACTGGTACCCGACCTCGAACCTTGAACTTCAAATAAAGCTACCCTGCTTTGAGTAGGGCAGAAGAAGAACAAAAGAAAAATTATCTTTAGGATTTTGTGGCCACAGGTACATGGCTGGAGTTGGTCAAGGAACTTCTACCATGAACTTAGTTGAGAAGGCAACTTCTGTTAGGGGTCCAGGGTACCTTGGCAGAAGCAGGCACACTATCTCACTGGCAGAAGACAAAGTAAATTCTGGTCCCAGAAGACCCTCACAAATAATTGTCCAGGAGAAATAATTAGCAAGCTATGAAAGATAACCAAGAATACAAGAAAACAGGCAACCTCAACAAGAACCAGCAGAAACAGGAATGATGTCACCAGGATGGCAAAGTAGGAGACCCCAGCCTCCATCCCTCCACAAAAATCAACAATTAGACAGCTCTGTGAGAAACTTCAGCAACATAATGGAACAAAAATGAGATAACTGTATAAAAAGGTAAGGAAGCACAGCTTCATTTTGTTTGCATCATCTCATACCTGAGACTGGCAAAGGAACTCTCCAACTTTTCTTTGCCCAGAAAAGGAGAGGAGGATGTGACCAGCTTCCCCAGATTTTGGGGCCCTACATGAAAGACCTGCTTTATTCTTACCCAGAAACCTGCAAAGCTGGGAGGTGTAGAGACAGCTGGGAATGAGGAAGCAGAGCAGGGTCACCAATATTAGCCACATTGCAGAAGAAACCACAGTTCTTTTACTTGCTCTACAGAGTACTGGCAACTTTTACGACTGAAGAAAAGAATGCCTAACATGACCACTGTGGATTCCCTGCAGATTTCACCAGTTTTACCCTACAGGTGTTTGTATTCACAGACATCAGCCACCTGATTATGTAATATTTCACATATCAAGCAGGTCAACAAACATCATCAATATTAAATAGTACTTTTTAAATTGTATTATTCTGTGTATTAATGTCCATGAATGTAAAAATGCCTGGATGATATATCTAAAGTGTTAGTAATGTACTTAGGTAATAAGATTTTACCTATTTCATCTTTTATCATGTTATATGATTTATTTTTTCCCCCACAGTGAGCATGTCTTGCTTTCGTATAGAAGAAAATGTCGAAGAAAATAATGTAGAAGAAAATTTTAAGTTAAATAATAAAGCAGAAAATGAAATTAGGGCTTTAGGAGGTAGACCACAGTTATGTGGAAAATTCATATCCCAGAACTGTTGTTTGTTGACAATGGTTAAATTAACAAAAATTTATTGTATTTTGTGATTTATTGTATTTTGTGTGGATAGAACCAACTACTGAAATAAAAATTAATATGCCTGCAAGAAATATTTTCAAGTAAATATCAGGTTAACAGCTTTCCAAATATTTCTTGACTTTTTTTTTTTTTTAGGAGAATCACTTTAATTAAAGGCCTCCCAGAACCCTTTGCATATTCGTCTTCTCAAGTATATATAACTGTCTGATTTGCATCAAGGTTTGCTGCGTTTGTATCTTTCTATCCTATTGAAATGTCACCTCTTCACCTAGTAAATGAATAAATAATACAAGTATAATACATTTCCCCTCTGTAGTCTATGTTAGGGGCTTCCCCTATGGCACTAGTGGGAAGAACCTGCCTGCTATTGCAGGAGATATAAGAGACATAGGTTCTATCCCTGGGTTGGAAAGATACCTTGGAGGTATCTGGCAACTCATCCAGCTTGCCTGGAGAATACCATGGACAGAGGAGCCTGGCAGGCTACAGTCCATAGGGTTGCAAAGAATCAGACATGACTGAAGAGACTTAGCGTGCACATTTTACATTAAGGCATTTGCCTTGAAGCTGAAATATATTGTCCAGGGAAGTGGAAGGTAGATTCTACCCAGAACAGAGCAGTCTTGTTAGTCTTTGAGTTCAAGTAGAATTTTTAAAGTTTTAAAGCCCATAGCTAGATAATAGTCTCACATTCATGCTTTTGATTTTCAGTAGCCAAGTTTCATTGGGAGTGTGGTTTCTATTCTAAAAGCCAAGCCAGAGGGAACGGAACATAGATATTTCTAGACATAGTGTAGGCAGAGAAATATTAGGTATAAATTTTTTCTTACTGCTTGATGAAGACTAAAGCAATTTCTGAGTATGAGAGAAAAAGGAAAACTAGTTATACCCCAATGTCTTGGATTCTTTTTTTTTTTTTTTTCCTCTTCTTCTTCTTTCAGAGTTACAAATACATGTCATGGTGTTTCCTCCTCTTCCTTGAATGGGTTCTAGTTAAGCCAAGGTCCTGATTTCCTCAGCCTTTGGGAGGCTAGTCGGAGATTACAATGTCAGGAACCCTCAGATCTTTTTTCATTGGTTGTGAATACCTCATCCATATACTTCATAAATAAGAGTTTTTATATTTGTGTTTTATAAATAGAACTATTTTCAATGAGTGTGAAATGAGCATGACCCAAGAAAGATGGGGAAAATCTGCCCTGTAGAAAAATAAATGTGCACCAGTTTAATTATGTGGTTTAGTGTTTTGAAAGGTTATTCTGTCAGTCTAGTGTGCACTGACTAACATCTAAGGGTATAGGGAATTTATTAAAAATTTTAAATTCTTGGTTCTATTTAGTTATGAAAGGAGCAAGGTGAGCTGAGAATTCCTTTGCTTCAAAAAATTCTCATGCAATTGGATTCCCTGTCAAGTATGCTTGACTTCATCTACTTGGAAATGAATTTCCACCTGATCCCACCCAAGAATGACATCATTCCCATGTTTAATCTGAAAGGAACCATGTTATGTTCAGTTGCTCAGTAGCAACTGACTCTTTCAATCTGTAGCATGAAATTTGGTTTACTGTTACTCTGTGAGTGAGCTGTTTTGTGTCATGGGCGATTAGGCATCTGTGGATTTCTAACAACAAGATTAAAACACTGTTTACCTTTGCAGACTTTGTAGTATGCAGAAATCCAGGTTAGAGGTATCCTTTAGGGTTTTCTGTGGGTAGATACTCTTTCTTGAAATGATGAAAACATAATCTAAAATCTGTAAAACACAAAGTTTGAGTTATCCTCTATTTTGCCTAATGAACATATTGAGGGCTTACTTCAGAACCGTTCCCATGTGTGACATCCCTGACTTCCTTAGTCTGTGATGATTTTTTAATTATTCCAGGTTGGAAGGATCCCTGTATAGGTTACATGGATACCTCTAGGGGTTCTTATTACATTATATGTTTGTACGTGTGTGTGTGTTGATTGCTTAGTCATGTGAGACTCTTTGCGGCCCTGTGGACTGTAGCCTGCCAGGCTCCTCTGTCCATGGAATTCTCCAGGTAAGAATACTGAAGTGAGTTGTCATTCTCTTCTCCAGGAGATCTTCCTGACCCAGGGATTGAACCCAGGTCTCCTACATTGGAGGCAGATTCTTTACCATCTGAGCCACTTAGGGAAACCTGTACTTTGTATATGATTCTTATATACTTGGGCTTCTCTGGTGGCTCAGTTGGTGAAGAATCTGCCTGCAGTACAGGACACCACCTGTGATGTAGGTGACCTGGGACTGATCCTTGGGTCAGAAAGATCTCCTTAGAGAAGAAATGGCTGCCCACTCCAGTATGCTTTCCTGGGAAATCCTAAGGACAGAGGAGCCTGGCAGGACACAGTCCATGGGGCTGCAAAAGAGTTGGACATGACTTAGGGAATAAAGCACCATTGTCACACTCTTCTACTTGTATTTTTATGTAATATATATCAGACAGCAGTAAGATGGTCCCTGTAAGAGGCACAATTTTGAAATTTACACAAAAGCAAAATATGGACTGCTTTATTCTGACTTTTTATAATACTTGGAATGTGGATAACAGGATGCTACAATGCATTTTCTTATTTTAAATCAGGAAATTTGTAAGTTTCTTTCTCCATTGAAAGTAGAAGTTTCTTATATTAGAAGGTTACATTACACATATATTCTTTTATCAGGCACAAATAAAAAGTAGGAATGTAGTATGTTCTCAATAAAAGATCAGTAAACTGAGTCAGAGGCACATAGAGGATTCATGGTAGAAGAGACATCTGTAATGTCCAGATATTTAGACTTTCTGAGACCACCTGACCTGCCTCTTGAGAAACCTGTATGCAGGTCAGGAAGCAACAGTTAGAATTGGACATGGAACAACAGACTGGTTCCAAATAGGAAAAGGAGTACGTCAACGCTGTATATTGTCACCCTGCTTATTTAACTTCTATGCAGAGTACATCAGAGAAACACTGGACTGGAAGAAACAGAAGCTGGAATCAAGATTGCTGGGAGAAATATCAATAACCTCAGATATGCAGATGACACCACCCTTATGGCAGAAAGTGAAGAGGAACTAAAAAGCCTCTTGATGAAAGTCAAAGAAGAGAGTGAAAAAATTGACTTAAAGCTCAACATTCAGAAACGAAGATCATGGCATCTGGTCCCATCACTTCATGGGAAATAGATGGGGAAACAGTGGAAACAGTGGCTGACTTTATTTTTTTTTGGCTCCAAAATCACTGCAGATGGTGACTGCAGCCATGAAATTAAAAGGCGCTTACTCCTTGGAAGAAAAGTTATGACCAACCTAGATAGCATATTCAAAAGCAGAGACATCACTTTGCCGACTAAGGTCTGTCTAGTCAAGGCTATGGTTTTTCCAGTGGTCATGTATGGATGTGAGAATTGGACTGTGAAGAAGGCTGAGCACCGAAGAATTGATGCTTTTGAACTGTGGTGTTGGAGAAGACTCTTGAGAGTCCCTTGGACTGCAAGGAGATCCAACCAGTCCATTCTGAAGGAGATCAGCCCTGAGATTTCTTTGGAAGGAATGATGCTAAAGCTGAAGCTCCAGTACTTTGGCCACCTTTTGCAAAGAGTTGACTCAGTGGAAAAGACTTTGATGCTGGGAGGGATTGGGGGCCAGAGGAGAAGGGGATGACAGAGGACAAGATGACTGGATGGCATCACTGACTTGATGGGCGTGAGTCTGAGTGAACTCTGGGAGTTGGTGATGGACAGGGAGGCCTGACGTGCTGCGATTCATGGGGTCACAAAGAGTTGGACACAACTGAGAGACTGAAGTGAACTGAACTGAGATCAAGCAAAGTGAATTATTCTGAGGATAACATTTTTACTTTACTGTCTTTGATTTATATTTACAAAACAATTTAGATTTAATTTGTGAACTTTGAGTTTTTCTCTGGGAATTTATTAATGAAGATCATATTTTTCACATTTTGGACATTTACTAGCTTGATAATTATTTGTTAGGCATTGTTTTTAGCTCTATATAGCGGAAACCTTATGGCAGTAGCTTAAGAAAATAGGGTTCCATTTTTCTCGTATCATAAAGACTGTGGGTAGGCACTTCATGGCTGCTCAGCTGTTTAATGAAAAGTCTTCTTTCCTGTTCCTGCTCTGTTATCTTTAGCATGTGGGTTTTGTTCCCATAACTGCAATATGGTAGTTGCAACAAGAAGTATCATTATCATGCTGCAAGCCATACAGGAAAACTAGGAAGAAAAGAAAGAAATAGGTTGGTTGATTTTAAAAGGATATTGCCAGAATCTCCTTTCAAAATCTTTCACTTAAATTTTGTTGACCAGGACCAGGTCATATGACTAACCCTCTTGTGAGAGTCTGAAATGGTGAGGATTTTAAATTATGCATATTAGAATTCCTTTGGAAAGGAAGAGAGAAAAAAATGGATATGCAGGAAGTATGTTCTGCCCTGCCTGATCTTACAGCTTTTATTTTTAAAAATTTATTTATTTATTTTGGTGGCTTAGACAGTAAAAGAATCTGCCTGCAATGCAGGAGACCAAGGTTCAGTTCCTGGGTTGGGAAGATCCCCTGGAGAAGGAAATGGCAATCCACTCCAGTATTCCTGTCTGGAGAATTCCATGGACAGAAGAGCCTGGTGGGTTACAAACCATGAGGTCGCAGAGTCAGACACGACTGAGCAAATAACACACACGTATCAGTTCAGTTCAGTTCAGTCGCTCAGTCGTGTCCGACTCTTTGCGACCCCATGAGTCGCAGACATACTTCTTAATATTTTTAAAATGATCTTTTTGCTTATTTAATTATTTATGTGCTGCATCTTCCTTGCTTTGCACTGGCTTTCTCTAGTTGTGGAGCACAGAGATACTCTTTGTTGTGGTTCGTGAGCTTCCCGTTGTGGTGTTTTCTCTCACTGGGCTCCCCAGGCTCTAGAGCTGGGCTCAGTAGTCGTGGTGCATGGGATTAGCTGCATCTGCTGCATGTGGAATCTTCCTGGGCCGGGACTGAACCCAAGTTCCCTACATTGGCAAGTGAAGTCTTATCCACCAGGTAAGTCCCGGGCTGGGTCTTAATGGCAGCATGCGGAATCTCTAGTTGCAGTACGGGATCTCTTAGTTGTGGCATCTGAGATCTAGTTCCTTGACCAGAGATGGAACCTGGGCTCCCTGCATTGGGAGTGATGAGTCTTAGCCACTGGATCACCAGGGAAGTCTTTGATATTACAGCTTGTAAATATATTTTCATGATGTAGTTTGAGCTTATATTCTTCCCAGCCACATTTAGAGATTTGTTGCATTAGACAGCTGTCTAGAGGGAATTTGAATGACAGGGGAGTAAAGCTTGGACAAGAGAAAAAAGTGAGCCAAGTTATAGGATGAGTTTGGTGATACTACTGTATTGTGTTGGTGAGAAAAGCCCAAACAAACTTTTTGGCCAACCCAATAGGTGAAGGTGAAGGTGAAGTCGCTCAGTCGTGTCCGACTCTTTGCGACCCCATAGACTGTAACCTATCAGGCTCCTCTGTCCATGGGATTTTCCAGGCAAGAGTGCCAGAGTGGATTGCCATTTCCTTCTCCAGGGGATCTTCCTGACCCAGGAATCGAACCCTGGTCTCCTGCATTGCAGGCAGATGCTTTACCGTCTGAGCCACCAGGGAAGCACCCAATAGGTAGTAGGGCTCTTTGACAGGCCCACTCAGAGAACTCTCAGGAAACATTCTCAGTCTATCTGTAACGTGCCTTCAACTACTTATTTGATGGCAGTTTTCCATATCCCAACTACATTTACATGTCAAAGATTTGAAGCTGATGCACAGCTGGCCAATGGAAATCAAGACAATACGATTGGTTGCACTGTTTACAAGACAGGCAAAACCTTCTACTACATACAAATTTCAATCATTTTATTTTATTTATACTTCACTTTCTTTGTAACTTTCTGTTATGGGAAATTTCAAATAAACAGGAAGGTAAAAGGATATAGTAGCACAGTAAACCCTCATGTGCTCATTACTCAGTATCATAATTGTTAACTTATGGCCAATCTTGTTTCATGTATAGCAATACCCATTCTTTTCCCCAAATTATTTTGAAACAAGTTCAGAAATCTTATTATTTTCATCAATATTTTAGTATGTATCTCTAAAATTTAAGGATCTTTATACAATCTGTGGGCTTCCCAGGTGGTGCTAGTGGTAAAGAATGCCCCTGCCAGGGCAGGAGACATAAGAGATGCAGGTTCAATCCCTGGGTCAAGAAGATTCCCTGGAGGAGGGCATGGCAGCCCACTCCAGTATGCTTGCCTGGAGAATCCCATGAACAGTGGAGCCTGGTGGGCTACAGTCCATAGGGTCTCATGGAGTCAGACATGACTGAAGGGACTTAGCATGCTTAAAATCTGTATTCAGATTTCTCCACTGTCTAAATTTTGTCCAGGTGTTTGGAATGGGATCCAAAAGGAAATGTACATTTTAATTCATAGCCATGTTTCTTAAATTTCTTTATAGAGTGTCTCCACTCTTTTCCTTTGCAGTTTATTTGCTGAAAGATTCAAACTCAACAGCTTTCCCCATAGTTTGCATTTTGCTCCCAGCATCTCCATGCACATGTTTCTTTTCTGGCTTGTTTATCTTGAAGCTGGTTGTTAGAACTGAAGGCATGATGAGATTTAGGTTCAAATTTAATAATTTTTGTTTTTAAGGAATTAAAATCATTCTATAAGAATAAGTTTAACTATTAGTTTTTCCACATAAAATGTTCTTTGCAGCTTATGCCAGCTTATACATTAAAGAAAAATACTTTGAGGGAAAGGATAGCCATCTCAATTCTCAAACCGTTTGAAATTTTAAATCCATATACTGTAACTTTGTTGTTGGGTTTACTTTTATTCTTGGTCATACCCAACAGATATTTTCCAAATAAAAGAAACATTCAGTTCAGCTCAGTTCAGTTGCTCAGTCATGTCCAACTCTTTGTGACCCCATGAATCGCAGCACGCCAGGCCTCCCTGTCTATCACCAACTCCCGGAGTTCACCCAAACTCATTCCATCGAGTTGGTGATGCCATCCAGCCATCTCATTCTCTGTCTTGATGAGAAAATATTCTTTTTTCTTTTATTTTTTAATTGAAAAAAATTAGAACAGTTTTTCTTCCTGATGTCTTATTTATTTATTTATGGCCACACTGAGTCTTTGTTGTGGTTCACGGGCTTCTCATTGTGATGGCTTCTCTTGTGGCCCAGTGTGGGCTCTAGAGCATGGGCTCAGTAGTTGTAGCGGCTTAGTTGCTCTGAGGCATGTGGGATCAAGGGATCAAACCTGTGTCCCTGCATTGGCAGGAGGATTCTTAATTACTCGGCCATTAGAGAAGTCCTAAAATATTGTTTTTTCCATCCCTCCACTTAGGGCTTCTTAACATACCGTGGCCACTCATATCAGATGAAAGTGGAAGTGAAAGTTGCTCACTCATGTCTGACTCTTTGCGACCCCATGTACTACACAGTCCGTGGAATTCTTCAGGCCAGAATACTGGAGTGGGTAGCCTTTTCCTTCTCCAAGGGATCTTCCAAACCCAGAGATTGAGCCCAAGTCTCCTGCATTGCAGGCAGATTCTTTACCAGCTGAGCCACAAGGGTTGATTTTGTCTGTATGATTATATTATTGTTGTTGTTCAGTCGCTAAATTGTGTCCAACTATTTGCAATCGCATGAACTGCATCATGCCAGGCTTCTCTGTCCACCACTATCTCCCCAAGTTTGCGCACACTCATGTCCATTGAGTCAGTGATCCCATCCAACCATCGCATCCTCTGTCGCCTCCTTCTCCTCTTGCCCCCAATTTTCCCCAGCATCATAGCTACATATTTTTTCTAGTATCTAATTTATTCCATGCTTAGGTATAACTAATTCAGATTGAAGTGACAGAAGTTTACTCTCAGTAATTTAAAAGACTATCCTGCATTAGATATATTGAAATGTCTTTTAATTTATAAAAACTAACTATACATATACAACTGTCTGTTAACAATAAAAAAAGGGCTCATCTCACTTTCTTTAATCAAAATTACTGTATGCAAAGGTAACCTGAATTTGAGTCACTCTTAAATCTTCCCTCTTGACTACTCAGTTTTTTCCTTGCTGAACTATTTTATTTTCCCCACACATAGTGAAAAGTTCAATGTGATCATGATTTAAGCCTCAATTACCATAAATTATCAGTGTATGTGTTCTCTATTCATCCAACTAATATTTAGGTGTCTTTAACTGACACTTGTACTTTTTTCCCAGTTACAATTTGGGTCATTTTATGTAGTAGTCTGCAAACTTTTTTGAAACCATGGAATCTGTTTTAAGTAAATATTTTATAAATATAAAAATATAATGTAACACAAAATATACTGTAAAATATAACATAAATATAAAAATGAAATATAAATATGAAATGTATTTGTATATAAATATAAAAATACAATATAAAAATAAATATAGGGAGAGTGGGTCTACTTGAAGTAGGGGCTAGGGGCTTGGTGCCCAGTTCCTTTGGTAGCTCCTGCTCCTCTGTAACTACCCAGAACATTTCATATACTTCCTGATGCTTGCTGGAGCATCTTTTGAAAATACTGCCTTGAGGTATCCTGGACACCATGTTCCTCTGTTCGTTTGGATGTGAGAATGAATGGAGAGTGTGGTTGGAGGAGACAGAGTCAGCCAATGAGACAGCAAAGGGTCTAAGCTTTTTGTGCTGGGCTCATCTCAGGTCTGAACTTTCTACATATTTATTTCATAGAAATAAGGCCTCCTGGTGATATCTGCTTTCTAACCTCTGCTCTAGAGTTAATTATGAAATGTAAATTTGAGCTTGCCAGTCTTCTGAGATATTTTATGTAAATTCTAAAATTAATTGTGATTCAGAAATTCTTGTTTAATGACATGTTTTGAATGCTCTCGAATGAATTCATCCTGTAATACCCTTGAGAAAATCTCCATAACCTGGTTGTCACTGTGCATTGTGAGTTTAAATACCCTTAGGACTCTTTTGGTCAGCAGGCCCAAATTAAATTAAGCAGCCTTTCTAATTAAGACAGAAAGGCGGGCACTTCATGTAATTGGTGACTTGTAACTGAAAAAAGATAATTAAATATGAAGTCCATCTCTAAAACTGAACTGGCAAACTTCGATTCCCTACATTTGAATTTAACACATTTTGGATTTAGGTCTTCTTGATTTCCAGAGCTACTCAGCTCCCTCCTTATTTTATATTTCTTATTTGTGTTTAAGATTTTCTTCTCTAATTTGTTCAGAATACCAATTTCAAAGAAACTTTACTTTTAGTTAACAGTATTTTTACATTGGATTCCTTTTAGCTCCCTATAGGTAATCATACCAAATTTAAGCTTTCTTAAGACTGTGTCAGCTGGCCTTATACTCAGATCTTAGCTTCCTTTATCATGGGCCTACCCTTCCACTTGCCTGATATTCTTTTTTTTTTTTTTTTTTTTTTTAGTTGTGCCACACAGCTTGTGGGATTTTAATTCCCCAGCCAGGGATCAAACCACGGCCCTGGCAGTGAAAGCACCAAGTCCTAACCACTGGACCACCAGGGAATGCCCTTGGCTGATAATCATATTGGTCCAGAAGTGATATTTAAAATGTTTAATAATAAGCATAGCGTGGGCACTGAGCAATCAGAACAGATACTACTCGTAAAATTAGATCATTTTTGGAGGGCCAAAGAGGCTAGGATTACTCAGGCAGCAGAACTGTGGCTGATTATATCAGACACAGTAAGAATCTTTCAGTATTTTAACAACTGGTGTGGTGGATGCATCTGTGAAACTTTTCAGGGATTATCTCAGCTAAAAAGAGCCATGCATTTCTGGGATTGTTGTTACTGTTCAGTCACTGAACTGTCCGACTCTTTGTGATCCCAAGGACTGCAACATGCCAGGCTTCACTGCCCTTCACTCTCTCCTGGAGTTGGCTCAGACGGTAAAGAATCTGCCTGGAATATGGGACACCCAGTTTTGATTCCTGGGTTGGGAAGATCCCCTGGAGAAGGAAATGCCAACCCACTCCAGTATTCTTGCCTGGAGAATCCCATGGACAGAAGAGCTGGCGGGCTACAGTCTTGGGGGTTGCAAAGACTTGGACACAATTGAGCAACTAACACTTTCACATTCCATGTCCATTGAGTTGGTGATCCCATTTAACCATCTAACCCTCTGTCACCCCCTTCTCCTCGTGCCCTCAAACTTTACCAGCCTTAGAGTCTTTTCCAGTGAGTTGGCTCTTTGAATCAGGTGGCCAAAAAATTGGAGCTTCAGCTTCAGCATCAGTCCTTCCAATGAATATTCAGAGTTGATTTCCTTTAGGATTGACTGGTTCGATCTCCGTGATATTCAAGGGACTCTCAAGTCTTCTCCAGCACCACAATTCAAAACCATCAGTTCTTTGGTGCTTAGCCTTCTTTATGGTCCAACTCTCACACCTGTACATGACTACTGAAAAAACCATAGCTTTGACTAGATGGACCTTTGTTGGCAAAGTGATGTCTCTACTTTTTAATATACTGTCTAAGTTTGTCATAGCTTTTCTTCCAAGGAGCAAGCGTCTTTTAATTTCATGGCTGTAGTCACCATTCGCAGTGATTTGCGAGCCCAAGAAAATAAAATCTGCCACTGTTTCTGGGATTGCCCATACTCAGTGACTGAAGGGTGCTGTAATTCACATGCCCAGACTTTTTCTGCTCCTACTAGGGATAACTCTGAGTGTGGGTTCTGATTCAAGAGACCTCAATGGTACAATTGCCAAAGTATCATTTGATCTATATTGTTAGTTTTATTTTTCCTTCTGCCCAATCCTGCTTCTTTCCCCTTAGTTTCACAAATATGATCTTAAGGGTCTTCCCTAGGGGAGTGACTTGCCTGTTAAACCCCATCTCTGAGTCTGCTTCTCAAGGAACCTGACCTGAGATAACTGGTATGGCAAACCATGTCGACATAATATTTGGATTGAATATAATCTTGTAGTGAGTAGTGAAAAACGGAGGTCCTCAATAAATATTTGTCAATCATTTACACAATTGAGTTCCTTGGAATAAATCATCTTTCCAACATAGTGGTTCACTATTTTGTGCTTGGTGATAATTAAATTTCTGCTGAGTACCTTGTTTGTGCTTATAGTGGAAGATCGTTTAAGATAAAAAATTGCAGCACCATGATTAGATATGGTTATACATGGGGCAGTATAGACAGGAGGCACACTCAAACTCTTTATTTCTAAGAATCCTCCCCATTGACCTTTGGGAGAATTGGCAGTTCTGTTATCTTGGTCTACTCACATTCAGTTCAGTTCAGTTCAGTTCAGTTGCTCAGTCGTGTCTGACTCTTTCTGACCCCATGAATCGCAGCACACCAGGCCTCCCTGTCCATCACCAACACCCAGAGTTCATTCAGACTCACGTCCATCGAGTCAGTGATGCCATCCAGCCATCTCATCCTCGGTTGTCCCCTTCTCCTCCTGCCACAAACCCCTCCCAACATTAGAGTCTTTTCCAGTGAATCAACTCTTCGCATGAGGTGGCCAAAGTACTGGAGCCTCAGCTTTAGCATCATTCCTTCCAAAGAAATCCCAGGGTTGATCTCCTTCAGAATGGACTGGTTTGATCTCCTTGCAGTCCAAGGGACTCTCAAGAGTCTTTTCCAACACCACAGTTCAAAGGCATCAATTCTTTGGCCCTCAGCCTTCTTCACAGTCCAACTCTCACATCCATACATGACCACAGGAAAAACCATAGCCTTAACTAGACGGACCTTAGTCGGCAAAGTAATGTCTCTGCTTTTAAATATACTATCTAGGTTGATCATAACTTTTCTTCCAAGGAGTAAGCGTCTTTTAATTTCATGGCTGCAGTCACCATCTGCAGTGATTTTGGAGCCCCAAAAAATAAAGTCTGACACTGTTTCTACTGTTTCCCCATCTATTCCCCATGAAATGATGGGACCGGATGCCATGATCTTTGTTTTCTGAATGTTGAACTTTAAGCCAACTTTTTCACTCTCCTCTTTCACTCTCATTAAGAGGCTTTTTAGCTCCTCTTCACTTTCTGCCATAAGAGTGGTGTCATCTGCACATCTGAGGTTATTGATATTTCTCCCAGCAATCTTGATTCCAGCTTGTGTTTCTTCCAGTCCATCACTTCAAGAAAATTAGAGATACCAAGGGAACACTTCATGCAAAGAAGGGGAACATATAGGACAGAAATGGTATGGACCTAACAGAAGCCAAGATATTAAGAAGAGGTGGCAAGAATACACAGAAGAACTGTACAAAAAAGATCTTCATGACCTAGATAATCATAACGGTGTGATCACTCACCTAGAGCTAGACATCCTAGAATGTGAAGCTAAGTGGGCCTTAGGAGCCATCACTACAAAAGCAGCTAGAGGAGGTGATGGAATTCCAGTTGAATTGTTTCAAGTCCTAAAAGTTTATGCTATGAAATTGCTACACTCAATATGCCAGCAAATTTGGAAAACTCAGCAGTGGCCACAGGACTGAAAAGGTCACTTTTCATTCCAATCCCACAGAAAAGTAATGCAAAAGAATGTTCAAACTAATGCACAGCTGCACTTATCTCACATGCTATCAAATAATGCTCAAATTCTCCAAGCCAGGCTTCAACAGTATGTGAATCATGAAATTCCAGACTTTAAGCTGGATTTAGAAAAGCCAGAGGAGCCAGTGATTAAATTATCATCATTTGTTGGATCATCAAAAAAGCGAGAGAGTTCCAGAAAAATATCCACTTCTGCTTTATTGACTATGCTACAGCCTTTGACTTTGTGGATTACAATAAACTGAGGAAAATTCATAAAGAGATGGGAATACCAGAACACCTGACCTGCCTCCTGAGAAATCTGTGTGCAGGTCAGGAAGCAAAAGTTAGAACTGGACGTGGAACAACAGTCTGGTTACAAATTGGGAAAGGAACATGTCAAGGCTGTATATGTCACCCAGCTTATTTAATTTATATGCAGAATACTTCATGCCAGATGCCAGGCTGGATGAAACACAATCTGGAGTTAAGTTTGCCAGGAGAATTATCAATAACCTCAGATATGCAGATGATACCACCCTTATGGTAGAAAGTGAAGAAGAACTAAAGAGTCTCTTGATGAAATTGAAAGAAGAGAGTGAATAAGTTGTCTTAAAACTCAACATTCAGAAAACTAAGATCATGGCATCTAGTCCCATCATGGAAAATAGAAGGAGAAACAATTAAAACAGAGGCAGACTTTATTTTAGGGGGCTCCAAAATCACTACTGATGGTGACTGCAACCTTGAAATTAAAAGATGCTCGCTTCTTGGAAGAAAACCTATGATTAATATAGAGAGCATATTAAAAAGCAGAGACATTGCTTTGCAAACAATGTTCTGTCTTGTCAAGTTTTTCCAGCAGTCATGCATGGATACGAGAGTTGGAATATAAAAAAAGCTGAGCACTGAAGCTTTTTTTTTTTTTTTAAGATGAGAAATATTTTATTTTTTGTGTTTGTGAAGTGTGGTGTTAGAGAAGACTCTTGAGAACCTCATGGACTTCAAAGAGATCAAACCAGTCAATACTAAAGGAAATCAATCCTGAATATTCTTTGGAAGGACTGATGCTGGGGCTAAATTAAATTCTCCAGTAATTTGGCCACCTGATGTAAAGAACTGACTCATTTGAGAAGACCCTAATGCTGGGAAAGATTGAGGGCAGGAGGAGAAGAGGATAAAAGAGGATGAGATGGTTGGATGGCATTATCAATTCGATGGATATGAATTTGCTTGAATATCCTTGGATTCCAAAGAGTTGCACACGACTGAGCAACTGAACTGAACTGAATTAACTTTTCAGAGATTCTTTTCCAAAAGCCTATGCAATGTAGGAAGCAAAATGAATGATTACATTTCCTAGGCTCAATGCTATGGAAACAAGATATGATTCAAACTGAGCCAACATATTTGTCTCTTTTGACACTTTGGGATACAATTAAAAACAAGCAAACAAACAACAACAACAAAAATGTACCTCACATTGTGCTGAGCTTTTGCTTCTGAGAGGATGTGAAAAGCAGAGAATACTGAAGCAAAGCACACCTCACATCCAATTAATAGGCCAGTCCTCCCTTAAACAGTTCAAGATTTGTGTGGCCTTGGAGCAAGTGGGGGAATAATATGACTCCTGACTTAACAGGTTATATAGCCAATCCATTAGAAGCCACACTTTAATTGTTGCCTGTGGGTTTTATAACATGCTTTTCTTTGTTTATGGGAATTAGGTTTTTAAAATATTAATGAAACTTCTTCAGTTAAGTAAATGTTATTTGACCTAAGTCCTCAAAATGTAATATATATTTAAAAAATGTGCATTTCACATATTACCACTTAACTTTTATTCTAACATTTAAGCTGTAATTGACAACCTTTTCCTTGAAAGCTTACTAAAAAGAAGTAGAATGTAAAGAAACAAGGAGAAATCCAAGTCTTGCTTTGAAATTTATCAGCATATAGTGTGACTCATTAAGAAAAGAAGCTTTATATATCAAGTGAATGATAAAAAAAACAGTGGAGAAAACTTTCAAGAATAACTTAACCAACTCAGAAAAAAGTAAAACAAGGCAAGATAAATAATAATTTGTACATAAATATATGTCTAGTTCAACAAGGTAAGATATTAGAAGCCAAATTAATTAAGAATGGTTATGAAATACAATGAATGTAATAAATCATCTGGGATATAAGAGTTGGGAGAATTATAATAGGCTCAGAGTGCTTCATGGATGCTTCGGTCTCAGGAAAAAATAGAGGAAAAAATTACATTCATTTTGAAAGAAGAATATTAAAATTAATATTTTTAAGTTTTAAATACCAAAAGTATAAGGCTTTCATAACCATAAAGACATGTTAGTCGCTCAGTCATGTCTGACTCTTTGCGACCCCATGGACTGTAACCTACTAGGCTTCTCCGTCCGTGGGATTCTCCAGGCAAGAATACTGGAGTGGGTTGCATTTCCTTCTCCAGGAACCATTTAGGGTGAAGTGAAGTGAAGTGAAAGTTGCTCAGTTGTGTCCAATTTTTTGCGACCCCATGGACTATACAGTCCATGGAGTTCTTCAGGCCAGAATACTGGAATGGGTAGCCTTTCCCTTCTCCAGGGGATCTTCCCAACCCAGAGATCAAATCCACGTCTCCCGCACTGCAGGCGGATTCCTTATCAGCTGAGCTACCAGGAAAGCCCAACCATAGGAGACTAGAGGATTAATAGAATCTAGAAAGGAGTTCTGTCATCAAGGATCTCATTTTAACACAGGGAAAGTTCTATTTTTGAAAAATAACTAGACAGATAAACCATTGGACTGCAACGAGATCCAACCAGTCCATTCTGAAGGAGATCAACCTTGGGATTTCTTTGGAAGGAATGATGCTAAAGCTGAAACTCCAGTACTTTGGCCACCTCATGCAAAGAGTTGACTCATTGGAGATGACTTTGATGCTGAGAGGGGTTGGGGCAGGAGGAGAAGGGGACGACAGAGGATGACATGGCTGGATGGCATCACTGACTCGATGGACATGAGTCTGAGTGAACTCCGGGAGTTGGTGATGGACAGGGAGGCCTGGCGTGCTGCGATTCATGGGTTCGCAAAGAGTCGGACACGACTGAGCGACTGAACTGAACTGAACTGAAGGCATACTAGCAGAGGAAAGAATGGTTCTTAGTAGGTCATCAGAGAACTCTGCACAGCAATAAGTGCAGTTGTGTGAACCTTCAATTGTAAAAATATGGCACTGATTTAGAATGCTGGCTTAGCACTAAATCAGTGCTATATAACTGATGCAGTAAGTGTGAGCTTATAGTTGTTACTCTATGTCCATATCCACACACTGGTCTTTTAGTGTGGCTTTCACCACATTTCCTTCATTTTTATCAATGTTTGGGACACAAGGGAACCTTTGTTGGAAAAGGAATGTAGCTAGCTCTTATGGAAACAATCTGTAATTTTGATTATCTTACTACTGTATTCTTTCTTGAATAAACAGACACTTCATTCTAGAAAAATATTTAGAATGGTTTTTGTTTTAACATGACATCTTTCTATACTTATGAAACAGTCATCACTATGGAGAAAAAATAGAGCATAGTTACTCCATTTATTTATCAAGCTGCATCAATTCATGTCTGTTTGTTTTTTCCTAATCACTATTTTTTTATTGATAAGGATTTATGTCTGAAAATGTGACATAAAGGATTATGTTTATCATTGTGAAAAGTGTATGTTTCTATTCATTAAGCCCTTAAGACTATATTTTGGATGGATTGGACCAGGATTTTAAAAATTGTACAGAAGTATTTCAACATGAGGAGATAAGTGGTTCAATCAACACCTTTATATCAACTGTTCATGCTTCCAAATTTATGTACATGCACTCTTATTTTAAAAAAGAATATTAAAAATTAATCCACTTGCGGTTGACATTTCAGAACTAAGGTCTAGAATGGTCTAATATAGTAGAATGAATATAATGTTGCTATTGGAATAAACTGATTTAATCCATCCTGAAGGTGAAGGTGAAGGTGAAGTCGCTCAGTTGTGTCCGACTCTTTGCGACCCCATGGACTGTAATGTACTAGGCCTCTCTGTCCATGGGATTCTCCAGGCAAGAATACTGGAGTGGATTGCCATTTCCTTCTCCAGGGGATCTTCCCTACCCAGGGATTGAACCCGGGTCTCCTGCATTGGAGGCAGACACTTTAACCTCTGAGCCCTGAATGGCATAAAAGTAAAGTTAAAGAATGCATTATAAGTTCAAAATTGTGATATATTGAACTCTCGAAGAAAGATTTCCATTTCCAAAAAAGAAGATGAAAATGAAGATTTTTTGGAAGGATTTTATATCTGTCATGCTAACTCCATGTGACCTCATCAGATATCATCATGGTAGACAACATCCAGTTGAAGTATCATTCTTTAAATGTACTATGTTTATAATTTTTAAATCAAAAATTTTATCTAGCCAGTACTCAATTAGTATTTCTATATGTTCTGTTAAAAGTCTTGATTTGTCTTGATACATAATCATATGTAATTTTTTTAAAACTTTAATAGAGTATTAATCATATGTAATTTTTATGAAACTCAAGTCAAAACATTTTAACAGAATATATAGAAATACTAATTGAGTACTGGCTTGATAGTATATTCAAAGCAGAAACATTACTTGCCAACAAAGTTCCATCTAGTCAAGGTTATGGTTTTTCCAGTGGTCATGTATGGATGTGAGAGTTGGACTGTGAAGAAAGCCAAGTGCTGAAGAATTGATGCTTTTGAACTGTGGTGTTGGAGAAGACTCTTGTGAGTCCCTTGGACTGCAAGGGGATCCAGTCAGTTAACCCTAAAGGAGAACAGTCCTGGGTGTTCATTGGAAGGACTGATGCTGAAGCTGAAACTCCAGTCCTTTGGCCACCTCATGCTAAGAGTTGACTCATTGGAAAAGACCCTGGGAGGGATTGGGGGCAGGAGGAAAAGGAGATGACAGAGGATGAGAGAGCTGGATGGCATCACTGACTCGATGGACATGAGTTTGGGTAAACTCCGGGAGTTGGTGATGGACAGGGAGGCCTGGTGTGCTGCGATTTATGGGGCTGCAAAGAGTCACACACAACTGAGCAAATGAACTGAACTGAACTGAACTGGCTCAAATGAATTCTGAAAGTTAACTAAAGAGACTTTTACTATAATCTCACTACTATAACATACTAATTTTTTAATTGTATTTACATAGTCTCAGATACAGGCAAAAAAAAAAATGACCTTTGTAACACTCGATGGATGGTAGGTAGTAAGGAAAATATATCTGGAATCTTGAAAAGAGAAAGAATCTTCAAAAATAGTAATAATCATTTAAAAGTGGCAAAGAAAAGAATCTCTGCTGGAGAGTCTTATTAATAAAGCATTTTGTAATAAAAAGTCTATTTCTTTACCTTGGCTAACAATGTGGAAGTCAGTCCAGATTTCTTCTTTTCTCTTACACTATCATGTATCATGCTCTTGTTCCATGTAATTTTTCATTGCCTATGCAAAAATTCCTTTTTATTGCAGATTAATCATTTCTCATTTTAGCTAGAGAGACAGACCCCAATTATCCTTGATTTCAATTTATGTCCTCCAGCGCACACACTGGAGGCTACCCACTCCAGTATTCTTGGGCTTTCCTGGTGACTCAGTTGGTAAAGAATCTGCCTGCAATGCGGGAGACCTGGATTTGATCTCTGGTTTGGGAAGATCCTTTGGAGAATGGAACAGCTACCCACTCCAGTATTCTGGCCTGGAGAATCCCATGGACTATACAGTCCCTCAGGTCACAAAGAGTCGACAACACTGAGCCACTTTTACTTTGGCGTACATTATTGAGCACCTTATTTAATTACATAAACTAGAAGGATTAATTTACCTTCTCTATTTTCCTGAATTGTATTACATTTAGCAGAGAGACAAAATTCATTTTGATAGGCATTATATAATCAGGAGAATATGAGGTAAGGAAAATAACTGAGGGGATGACAGCTCAATTCAGCCTAGGGCAGTGAATAAAACTATTGCCATTAACAGACATGAGTTATAAAGTGACATTTTGGATTCAACCTCAAAAATGAGAGAAACAAATTGCCAGTCTAGGTTCAATACAGGATACAGGATGCTTGGGGCTGGTGCACTGGGATGACCCAGAGAGATGGTATGGGGAGGGAAGTGGGAGGGGGGTTCAGGATTGAGAACACATGTACACCCATGGCAGATTCATGATGATGTATGGCAAAAGCAATACAGCATTGTAAAGTAAAATAAAGTAAAATAAAAATAAATAAATAAACAAAAGACCACATTCAATTGTTACTTAAAGGCAGGCTTTACTTGTTTAAGATTCTTAACATTTGAGAGGTAATAGTGGTTTCTTATGTATTTAAATTTTCTTTTAAATATATATATTTAAATACTATTTATACATGAAGAATGTATGATGTATAAGTATACAAGTATATGTTTTGGAAGTATTTACAAAATATATCATTATCCAAATATAATTTCTGAATCATTATACTAATATTTTATTATTTCTAACTCATTCACTTCTCTACACCAACTTTTCACTTCTCTAACAAGCCAGTAATAGTGATACATCAATGAACTGGGATGGCAGAAATCTATTGAACAACATCTTTTGATAAGCAAGATAACAAGGAAAAGAGCATGATCTTTTGAATCTTCAGAGGTAGAGCTATTGTAAGAGAGCTTATTTCTGATGCTCATTATGAAAATAATTTACTTCTAGCTTTTAAAATCTGTTTTGTGCTTTCAATCAATTTTTAAATGGAAAACTAATATTTACAAAATGGGTGCTTTTGATTTGAATGAACTTGCACAAATAATATGCAACAAAATAAAAATAAAATGCAAGGCCTTTCTCAGAGCTGAAATGCTGAACACGTGTTAGCCATCCTCTCCCAATCCTTCCTGAGGAAATTTCTTTTAAAAAATTGAAGAATCTTTTTAATAATTTGAAGAACTCAGTATTCCAATTCTGATATTACTGTTTGGATGTATTTCAAATGTAAGAAAGCAATGTATGTCACATATTAGGATATGCTATTTCCTCCATTGCATACTCAGTATTGTTATTCCATAATATTTTTTTTTTCTCAAATAAATTTTTTTGTATTGTTGTCTTTGGGAGACAGGGTGTACAGTGGTAACTAAAAGTTCTTAAATCAAACAGCCTATCTTGGAGTTCTGGCTCTACCTCTTGGTATTGGAGAAGTATCTTATCCTCTCTGCTCTGCAGTTTTCTCAAGTGTCAAAGAACTATAGAGTGTTCCAATCTACTTCATCAGGTTGCTGCAAAGATTAAATCTGATGATATGTATAAAAAGTTTACCAAAATACCTGGAATATTTAAGGGCTCAATAAATATCACCTGCTTCTGCTCCTGTTGTTTCTGTTGCTGTTCTTTCAAAGGATCATTCTCCCTCATTCAGCCAAAACAAGAGATCCTGACACTGTTATGTATGCTATCATACATACACCAGTATTGGGTTCAGTAATAGAAGTACTGGGTTCCAGAGATTAAAGTTTTGTATGGAAGAGCAGAGCAATAAAATAATAAAAAATTGATATCTGGCTCTGTTAGGCTCGGAATTGGGGAAGGAAGAAGTTGATTAAGAGGAACATTGCTTCATCACCTGTTACCAATCTTTGCATATGAAAGACCCTCCTCATACTTTTGGTTAAAATAATAGAAGCCACATATGAAACAATGAGTGTGAAGTATTTAATTCACTATATTAAATTGATTTCTTTTTCTGCTGCTGTGACAATTTATCATAAACTTAATGGCTCAAATAAAACAAATTATTAGCTTACAGTTCTGAGGAATAGAAGTCTAAAATGACTCTCTCTGGGCTTAAATCAAGGTATCAGCTGGGCTGTAATCCCATCTAGGGGTTACAAGAGAGAATCAATTTCCTTATGTTTTCCTGCTTATGTGCATGCTTAGTTGTTAAGTCATGTCTGACTCTTTGCAACCCTTTCGACTTTAGCACCAGGCTCCATTGTCCATTGGATTTTTTCAGGCAAGAATACTGGAATAGGTTGCCATTTTCTTCAAGAGAGAGCTTCCCAACCCAGGGGTCAAATCTGTATATTCTGTGTTTCCTATATTGCAGGTAAGACTTTTTACCCGCTAAGCCATTGGGAAAGCCTTTTCTACTTAGAGGTACAGCTTTT
The DNA here is from genome assembly GCA_006408695.1 of Aepyceros melampus. Lineage (NCBI taxonomy): Eukaryota > Metazoa > Chordata > Mammalia > Artiodactyla > Bovidae > Aepyceros > Aepyceros melampus. The sequence goes on along the minus strand of SJXQ01005507.1, from coordinate 28,406 downwards.
ATTCCTTAATTATTTTCTTGTATCATGGAAGCCAGCAAGAACGGGTTAGGTTCTTCTCACATCACATTATCCTGACTCCTCTTCTGCTCCTTCTTCCACTTTAAGGAAACTTGTGATTATATTGGGCCCACTCAGATAACCCAGGATAACTTCCTCATCCCAAGTCAATTAATTAGCAGACTCAACTCCATCTACAACTTTAATTTTTCTTTGCTGTATAACCTAATGCATTCACAGATTCTGGGGAGCAGAAGGGAGACATCTTTGGGATATTATTACTCTGTTTATCATATTCACTGCTTCAGGAAACTATACAAAGATAAACTGCACATTAAAATTATTCTCTAATCTTGCAAATTATGTTTCATTTGAATTACCTTCTAAGCAACTGTTTCTTTGGGCAGCAAAAAGAGAAGTATAACAAGCCAATTTCAGAACAGCTTAAGGAAAACAGAGTGGAATTTTCTTACTTTTTCGTATTGCTGCTAATGAGTAAAATGATCAGAGTTTATATGGTAGCTATTATAAACTAATCAGGGCATTGGGGTAGAGAAGGCGATGGCACCTCACTCCAGCACTCTTGCCTGGAAAATCCCATGGAAGGAGGAGCCTGGTAGGCTGCAGTCAATGGGGTGGCGAAGAGTCGGACACGACTGAGTGACTTCGCTTTCCCTTTTCAATTTCATGCATTGGAGAAGGAAATGGCAACCCACTCCAGTGTTCTTGCCTGGAGAATCCCAGGGATGAGGAAGCCTGGTGGGCTGCCGTCTATGGGGTCGCACAGAGTCGGACACGACTGAAGTGACTTAGCAGCAGCAGCAGCAGGACTTTGGGGAAATCATTGTCCTACCCTTAGCCTTCAGCAATTCACTGGGCATTTTATATCCCATTTTTACATAGGAAGGAGGTGGTGGTGGTGGTGAAGTTACTCAGTCGTGTCTGACTCTTTGCGACCCCGTGGACTGTAACCTACTAGGCTTCTCCGTCCATGGGATTCTCCAGGCAAGAATACTGGAGTGGGTTGCCATTTCCTTCTCCAGGGGATCTTCCCAACCCAGGGATTGAACCCGGGTCTCCCACATTGGAGGCAGACGCTTTAACCTCTGAGCCACTAGGGAAGGAGGAGGATAGCAAATACTGCCTTATACAATTACAATTCTTTCTCACATATGCATGGGAAAGAACCTGAAAATATGAGGAGAATGCAAATATATATAGAGTTGGCAAAAATATTTCCATAGCATCTTATGGAAAAACATGAACACAATTTTTGTCTAACTCAATATTTGTGTGATTAATTTGATACCTTATGTTCTTGGGGATAAAGATGTGGGAAGATGGTTATTTACCTCTCTAACCTTTAACTACATTGCCATAGAATGTCGGAGAAATATTATTTTATGTCAAATTGACTCTATTTACAATCATAAAATTCATAATTGTATCTAAGTACTATACATTTAATAGATTGAGGTCATATTATGGGCTGGAAAATATCTTGCCAAATTCACATGTTAAAGTCCTAAAGCCCAGTTGCATCAATATAACTTTTAGAGGTAGAGTCTTTAAAGAATCAATAAATTAAATGTTATTAATGTAGGTCCTAACTCAATGTGACTGGTATCCTTAAGAATATATGAAATTTGCCTTGAACCTGGACTGGCGATTCGTTTCATATATGATATTATAGTAATTAACCTACAATTAAAATAAATAAATTTATATTAAAAAAAGAATATATTAACTTTGGATATGGGCATATATAGAGAGAAAAGGACACACAGAGAAGAAGGGGACCTACAAGCCAAGCAGAGAGACATGAAACAGATACTGCGTGCATGCCCTTCATAAGGAGCTAAACTTGCCAACCCTTTGGTCTTAAAATTCTAGCCTCAACTGTGTGAAAAATTAAGTTTCTGATATTTAACCCACCCAGTTCTTCTCTATGTTGTTATGGAAGTCTTAATAAACTAATACAGGTATTAATATTGAGATTGTGAAAGATATGCACCTACACAAAACAGTTAGCCTTGCAAATATTGATGATTTGTTTCTTCATGTGATCAGAATGATTTATTTCATGTAAAGCTCTATGGTAGGTATCATGATGGAGATATAGACTTCATTCATAACCACTTCTACTTTAACTACATTTTCAATCTAGTATACAGAGTCAATGTAGTTTTCTCTTGTCTTTATCTAAAAGTAGAATATGAGAACTTATCTCAGTGGTTTATTTGCTAAGTTGTGTCTGACTTTTACAAGCCCGTGGACTGTAGCCTCTCAGGTTCCTCTGTCCATGGGATTTTCCAGGGAAGAATACTGGAATGGTTTGCCATTTCCTTCTAAAAGTAAAATATGAGAACTTACTCTCAGTGTGTCAAACAGTCACTGTGCATTGAAAGATACTTACATCATTATTAATGGCATTGTGAACAGTGAGGAAAGGATGGTTAGTATCACTTCCTGCTCTTAATTTTCTCTGAATATGACAATTAAAATGATCTCATTAGAGATTTGCAATAAGTCCACTATAAACAAAGATACAAAGTCACCTTGTAGGAATTATTTGTGAAACTCATATCATTCCAATGGAGCAATTATATCTATTTTGGCATATAATAAATGTATCTTACTGTATTGATATATGGTATTTCTCATATATAGTATAAGGCATGTATATATACTGTGATGTATATTAAAAGATATAATTTTTAGCTAAGCAGTACTTTTTCATTTTAATCCAGATAAGAGAGTTTTTTTCCTTTATGAATTGTTTGGCAATGAGGGAGTTTGTAGGTACCTGTACCCTCAAGTAGAATATGTGCTTAGTCACTTCATTAATATCCAACTCTTTGCAACTTAAGGACTATAGCCTACCAGGCTCCTCTGTCCATGGGATTCTCCAGGCAAGAATACTGGAGTGGGATGCTGTGCTCCTTCTTCCTCCAGGGGATCTTCCCAACACTGGAATCGAACCCATGTCTCCTGCATCTCTGGCATTGCAGGCAAGTTCTTTACCCACTGACCCATCTGGGAACCCTCCAAGTAGAATATAGTAAGTGGCAAGAAGATGTAAAATCAAGTTTTACAAGGTAATGAAAAATAAATTGAATTTTATAATTAAGATAATTAAGGAGACTTTAAAGGGAATATGGGTTTGCTGGCACAACACAACTAAGCTGAACTAACCTGATGAAAATGAAGTGGAATGTGTGGCCTGTGCAGAGGATGTTTATGGTTTTGATGAAAGAGAAAAAAAAATAAGATAAACTAGTAAATTAAAAAATCATATTAGAATAAAATTTAGAGCTATTTATTCATCATTTTCTTTCTTTCTACCTATAAAGCAACTTTAAGACTTTTACTCAAGAGTTAAGCATTTTTAGCCGCATTATTTATAAAAGCCTTAAAATTAAAACAATCTATTGTTCACCAAATGATGAATGTATAAACACAATGTGGTATGTCTACACAATGAGACATTATTTGTAAATAAAAGAAAGATAGGCAGTAATGTCAACATCATGGCAACATAAGATGTTCCCTTTTCCCCACCTCATTTTTAACAGCTAATTATACATTAGCCCATGGACAAAAGTGCACTTGTGGGAGTCATGGGATCCAGTGCCATATGCCAAGAGACTTATGGACAGTCTTGCCCTTCTGTGTATTTGGTAATAGGCAGACAGAACTTAGTATGGACTGAGCAGCCAACAGAGCCAACAGACCTGCCCCAATCCTCTTCACACAGTCAGTAAAAACATGGTGTGTGTTGACCCCATGGGCAGATTTTGGAGATTGGATTAAATATATACATATATATATATATATATATATATGCATTTGTGTGTGTAACTTTTTTGAACCTATTACAACACTAAAACATGCATACTGTTTATGATATCTTTATATATAAAAGTAAACCGATGCAAAAAAGTTTGCTTATCGGTCACACCCTAGGGAAACAATGAATTCTGCACAAGAAACCAGATAGTCAGTATATAGAATCCATTTTCTTCATTTTTACAGTATACTATTTCTATCAAATGGTAATGTAATTAATTTATTTTTGTAATATGTATGTGCTCAGTGCACAGTAACTCAGTCATATCTGACTCTTTGTGATCCGAACGGTTGTAGCTGGCCAAGTTCCTCTGTCCATGGAATTTTCTAGACAAGAATCCTGGAGTGGATTGCCATTTTCTATTCCAGGGGTATCCTAATTCCTGACAGGGATTGAATCTGTGTCTCTTGTGTGTCCCGAATTAGCACGTGGATTCCTTACAGTTAGTGCTACCTGGGAAGCTCTTATTTATGTAATAGTGAATATTCAACATTATGGGAAAAAATACTAACTGAATTTGTATTTTTTTTTTGTCTATTAGGGTTACATATACCAAGCCTCACTCTGGTCACATCACAAACCCAAAGGAGCTGTAACTTGGAGCAGAAAACATTGCTCTCCCACCATTGTGAGTGACTCTTTTAATCAGGGCTTACTCTGTGCATCTAAGAACTGAAACCACCAGCAAAAAAATCATGTCTACAGTTGTCATTCTGGACTGCTGACATTAAGCAGTGGTTTCTTTCTCTTGACACATACTGCTTAGCTCCTGGCATGACAAGTTTTTTTTTTTTTTTTCTCACTGAAGCTTCAGGAAAACATTATTGATTTTTTCTGAATGACTAAAAAAGAATCACTATCTTGTGATCTCTCTTGCATTGGCCTTGGGACTGTAATTTTCCAACCTAGACATAACATGGCTAAAAATACCAATTTCATATATTTAAGAAAAGTGTAAGATATTAATGATTTTCCTAATTTATTTTTGACACAATGAATACAATGAAATATACAGCTTTATTCTTTTGTAAACTTCTTAATGATGAGTTATTCAACCTCTTGATAAACTTCTATTCAACCAAAGAAATATCAGTTTCTGGTTATAGGGGGAAGAATCATCTTACAGAAATGTAAGTGGAAATTTTCAGAAAGTCAGTGGCAGTTGCAGTAAACATTTTTACCTTTACTTTTGAGCATAATAAGGCAAGTCCTTCCTTCCATTTTTCATACATATATATATTTATCTCAAGGTAAGAACAAAATATGAAAATGTCACAGTTTAATATTTCACTCTCTATAAAAGTTTTTGGTTATCATAGAAGGGATTTGTACATTACAGTGGAGATACTAGGAGTATCATTCTCACTGAGAAACTTTTCAGAAAGATGTCTTTATAATAAGACCTACAGTTCAGTATCAGTACCCTACATTCTAGCTGATGACCAGGAGTATAAGAAAAAGGGGAAATTAGCTATTGCAATTTCTACTGTTATCACTGTTAATACTATTTATTATAGATTTTTACCTGGCACCATCTTAATCACTGGTGGGATGCTGGGAAAGATAGAAGGCAGGAGGAAAAGGGGATGGCAGAGGATGAGATAGTTGGAAGGCATCACCGACTCAATGGATATGAGTTTGCGCAAACTCCATGAGATGGTGAAGGACAGGGAAGCCTGGTGTGCTGCAGTCCATGGGTTGCAAAAAACTGGATTCGACTGAGTGACTGAACAACAAATCTTAATCACACATATGCATTATTTTATATATTCCCTACAGAAACATCATGAGGTAGATTTTTATTAATGTCACTTACAGTTGGGAAAATATGCTCAGAGATTTTAAGAAACTTGCTTTTAATTTCACTGCTTCTGCTAAGTCACGTCAGTTGTGTCTGACTCTGTGCAACTCCATAGATGGCAACCCACCAGGCTCCTCCGTCCCTTGGATTCTCCAGGCAAGAATACTGAAGTGGGTTGCCATTTCCTTATCCAATGCATGAAAGTGAAAAGGGAAAGTGAAGTCTCTCAGTCGTGTACTCTTCATGACCCTGTGGACTGTAGCCTACCAGGCACCTCTGTCCACATTCATGGGAATTTCCAGGCAAGAGTACTGGAGTGGGTTGCCATTGCCTTCTCCAGTAATTTCATTGGTAGTACTTAATCAAGTTGAACTAAGATCTGTCAGAGTCAACTTATATCCTTTAATCATTAAGATATGTCATAAACCTTCTTTGCTCAATTTTTCTGTTCCTAAATTATGTGGGTTGGTGATTTGATGACATTTGAGGTAATACTCATTTGTTGAAAATCTAAATTAAATAAAATAATAATGAAAATAAAAGAAGATACCCTAGGTCAGAGAAGTGTGTGTGTGGAGGAGATGGGAATAAAAAATATGTGTATTTATATAATAATGATCTTCTCTGTAATAATGATCAGCGAGGGAAATGAAACACTTAGATATACCCCATTATTCCTTAGCAATACATGGCTGTCCATAACATAGAAGCATTCTAAATAAAACAGAGAACTTAACCCATTGAGACCAAATATTTCCTTGGAATTTTTCTCAATGTAGCTTTCATGACAGAGACTTTTTTTCTTTTCTTTCTTTCTTTCTTTTTTTTTTTTTTTTAAATAAGAAGTGAGTAATTGTAGTTCATTTTTCAAAAGCAATCCAATTCATGAATTTCTAAATTCTGTCTATAAGGTTCATGTTAGGGTACATAATCCTGATTTGCAAGTAAAGAACTGAGTCTTAATCTCAGACTGATCATAATCAGCAAAATCTAATATAATTAATTTTTCAGACTTGTCTTAATGGACATCAACATCTCTATATTTTCAAAAATATCATCTGGGAGCCAAAACCAGAGCATTCAAAACCAAATTTTCCCATACTTTAAATATCTGTCAGCATCTTCTTCCATCCATTCCAAAATTTCAAAATGACCTGCATTTCTTAAATACAGCAGATGCCTGAGGACCTTCTTTTCATAATTGTGGGATGTCATTTAATCACATAGTGTTCAGGTTTTAAGCCTCCTATCTCCTTTAATAGCCACTAATCACTAAAATATTTTTAAATTTTATTTTATATGGAAGCATAGTTGATTAATAATGCTCTGTTCATTTCAGGTGCATAGAAAAGTGATTCAATTATACATATGACATGTATGTATTATTTTTCAAAAATTTTCCCCATTTAAGCTGTTACAGAATATTGAGCATATTTTCTGTGCTATAAATAAGTTATTGTTGGTTATCTGTTTTAAATATAGTAGTATGTATGTGCCAATACCAAATTCCCAATTTATCCCCCCACCATCTTTCCCTTTTGGTAACTGTAAGTTTGTTTTCTAAGTCTGTAAATCCATTTCTATTTTATAAATCCATTTGTATCATTTTTTTTTAAGATTCTGTGTATAGGTGATATTGTATGATATTTGTTTTTTACTTACTCCCTTAGCATGATAATCTTCGGGTCCATCCATATTGCTTCAAATGGCATTATTCCACTCCATTTAATGGCTATGTAATATTCCATTGCATATATGTAATACATCTTTATTCATTCATCTGCCAATGGACATTTAAGTTGCTTCCATGTCTTGACTATTGTAAACAGTGCTGCAGTGAACACTGGAGTAAATATATCCTTTCAAACCATGGTTTTCCAGATATATGCTCAAGAGGGAAATTGTTAGACCATGTGTTATCTATATTTTGTTTTTTAAGGAAACTCTATGTTGTTCTTCATAGTGGCCATACCAATTTATATCACATGCAACAGTGGTGCTATTGGTAAAGAACCTGCTTTCCAATGAAGGAGATGTAAGAGACATGGGTTCAATCCCTTGTTGGAAAGGTGCCCTGGAGAAGAGAATGGCAACCCACTCCAGTGTTCTTGCCTGGAGAATCCCATGGAGAGAGGAGCCTGGCAAGCTATAGTCCATTGGGTCACACCCTCTTCAATATGTATTGTTTGTAGACTTTTTGATGATTTCTATTCTGACCAGTATGAGGTGATATCTCATTGTACTTTTATTAATTACTGTAATAATTAGCAATGTTGAACATGTTTTCATGTGTCTCTTGGCCATCTATATGCTTTTTTTGAAGAAATGTTTACCTCTTCTGCTCAATTTTTTGATTGGGTTGTTTTTTTGATATTGAGCTGAATGAGCTGTTAATATTTGGAGATTAATTCCTTGTCAGTTGCATCATTTGCAAATATTTTCTCCCATTTTTTAGGTTGTCCTTTTTGTTTATGGTTTATTTTGCTGTGAAAATGCTTTTAAGCTTAATTAGGTTCCATTTGCTTATTTTTGTTTTGTTTACATTACTCTAAGATAAAGATCAAAAAAGATAGTGCTGTGATTTATGTCAAAGTGTGTTCTTCCTATGTTTCCCTCAAAGAGTTTTATAGTATCAGATCTTACATTTAAGTCTTTAATCCATTTTGAGTTTATTTTTATGAGTGAATTGGAGCGTGTTCTAATTTCATTCTTTTATATGTAGCTGTCCAGTTTTCCCAGCCCCACTCATTGAAGAGACTGTCTTTTTTCCATTGCATGGCATTGCCTCCCTTTTTGTAGACTAATTGACCATGTTTGCATGAGCTTATTTTTGAGTTTTCTATCTTGTTCCATTGATCTATTTTCTGTTTTTGTGCCAGTGCCATAACATTTTTATGATTGTAGCTTTAACTGTAGTCTGAAGTCAGGGAGTCTGATTCTTCCAGATTTGGATTTCTTTCTCAAGATTGCTTTGGAATCTTGAGACTAAAGACCTATTAAGGGTATTTTGTGTCTCCATATAAATTTAATTTTTTTGTTCTAGTTCTGTGAAACATTCCATCAATAATTTGGTAGGGATTTCAGTAAACCTGTAGATCAAATAATTTTTTCATATTTAATATATGAGTTGTACTTTAATACTTTTATCTATATAGAGAGATATATATTACTTCTCTATAGATGTAATTTTGAAATGATGGATCATCAACTATATAAAACCTGCTATCTACTGTTGAAGAAGAACAAGATGAGACCATGAGCATAGTTTTCACTTTGTTTCTTTGTTTTAATTATCCTCTTTGTGACTGGAGAAACTAGTTTTTGTTTATCTGACAAGATGCCCTTTTCTTTTATCCGATCAGAAGTCAATAAATTGTGAAAGAATAAAGTGTGAATTACCTAATACATATTGTTGGTCTTATTTTTATATACTTTGTAATAGTCACAGTGTGTTTTAGATGATAATATTAAACATACTTTGAATATAATGACAGGAAATAGAAAAGTAATTTTAAACACAATTTCTTATTTTTAAGACTTGAAAAGTGTAAAATTTTATTATAAAAATTCTGATAAAGACTTGGTAAGAAGGAGATTATAACATGGAAAAATGTGACTGGTAATAAAAATATTTTGGTCTACATAATAAGACAAAAAGAATGAAATAAAAATACAATAAATAGAATCAGCAAAGGATTAACATGTATGATATGCAAGATAATAACTAATAAAAGGAAAAGATGATATGTTTGTACAATATATTTTGAATCCTTATGGATATCATAACTTTAAAATTAGAGATATGAGATGATGTTTTATTCAAAAAGCACTGCTATTCTAATTAAAAATTGTGTCCAAGGGGAATTTAGAATTTTAGTGACTATGTTTTAACAGATGTAAGACATTTTATAGCAAAGCAGAGGAAGGAGTAGGGAGGCACTGTCTTATTCCTAGTACTTCATTTTTCCAGTTTCCCAAAACACTTAGCAATATGTTTTGATTGGTGGTATTAGTTTGAGGTGTATCTTATTTAATACAATACTTTCCCTAGTTTGCAAGGTAATAAAATAAAAAGAGCAACTTAATACCTTTATAAAATAGTCAAAAGAAACTTATTTTGGATTAATCATTGTAAAAATCATATGTAGTGATTCTGTTAGATATATTTGTAACAATAAGCTCCTTTATTAATAGCACATAGACATCATTATTTCCATCCTAACTCTCAATGTCTGATATACATTTACTAATAAGAACTACATATTTAATTGTATAGTTGAATGAAGATGAGCTAAAATATAAGGCAATTTTTAGAAAAAAAAAGTGAAAGATTAAGAATTGATCTTTTATGGCAATGTTGTGATACTATGCAGTAAAACAATGAAATAGAATGATGAATCTGGCAAGATTCATGTAAGCATATAGAGATCTATAAAGCTGTATTTTCATTCTATTTCATGTATATGCTGCTGCTGCTAAGTCGCTTCAGTCATGTCCAACTCTGTGCAACTTCATAGATGGCAGCCCACTAGGCTCCCTTGTCCCTGGGATTCTCCAGGCAAGAACATTGAAGTGGGTTGCCATTTCCTTCTCCAGTGTGTGAAAGTGAAAAGTGAAAGTGAAGTCGCTCAGTCATGTCTTACTCTTAGCGACCTTATGGACTGCAGCCTACCAGGCTCCTCTGTCGATGGGATTTTCTAGGCAAGAGTACTGGAGTGGGTTGCCATTGCTTCTCTGAATTCCATGCATACACACACACACACACACACACACACACTTATATATGTATATAGTCTACTGCTTTTCAAAAAAATATAAATATAATTAAGTAGGTTAAATCATGTTTTGAAAAATGTGCTCAGAAATTTGATTCCAATATTAATAAAAACTAATTGCTAGCTGTTATTTGAACATATACAGAAATAATTCTCAAAATAGTTAGAGTCTTGTGAGATACAATTATAAAACAGCCTGATGATATGCAAGGGAAAAGAGACAAATCCATTATTTCATTGAGGGACTTTGTACTTTTCTTTCAGCAGTGGACAGGTTAACAAAATAAAAAAATCAGTAAGAATACTGTTGAGCTGAAGAGCATTATCAATTACTTTGTTCTAATTGACATTTATACAAATATTCAAAGAATAGTTTAATATATATTCTTACTGGGGTCCAGCCATGGTGGATCCAGGCTGATTCGAAGTGGGGACGGCATGGCGAGAAAAACACTTATTTATTTAGAAATATAAGATTAGGAAATAATAGTATATTAGGAAAATTTAGATAGAGAAAAGAAGGCTGAATAACTTGGTTTATGGGGAAAGCCAATAAAGTTCCAGACAAGGAACTTGCACCATCTACGTGGGGCCACCAGTGCCCGCTTGAATCTCTAAGGGTGCCCAGCCATGGGCTCCCTTTTGCGCAAAACTTAAGAGCTGGGACAAGTAAGTAGACATGGCGAGCCTCCATGCCCCAGATGGGAATTCAGCCAGAATTAGAGAGAAGACACGAGAGAAACCAGTCCTTCAACCGGCTCCAGCTCCCTTTGTTCTTTAAGGTCTTTTATACCCTTTTCTTACATAGAGATCAATGGATAATATATAAAATTATGCAGTGTCAGCAGCCCTGACTCTTATTGAGACCAGGCTTTTCTCTCTGCACATCTAGTTGTATACAGAAGCCTTAGGTGATTTACATCATCTTCCGGCCAAAAGGCCAATTATCATTTTACGGCTCTTTTCTGATAAGGGTTGTTAACCAGAAGACTTATTTGTGTTAATTAACTCAAAAGTCTAGTGTTGCTAACATCAAAACTACTATATATCCTTTTCCATATCTCATTTACATTGATTAACATCCTTTCAGGTACCTAAAGAATAAGGAGGTCTGGCAGCAATCATGGAGTCAACAGTGAACTCACGTCACCAATAGGATTTTTAGCTCTTAGAAAAGGTTTTGCAACTTTAAGAGACTCAAGCTTTGTGCCCCTCACAGTTGGGGGCTGTAAGGTCCAGGGAACCTGTTAGGCAAGTTGGAGCATTTAAGTTAGAGTGTTATCAGAGGGGGTTGAGCTGAAACACTTCTTTCAAATGCAGAAGACTAAAGCCCTGAGTTGACTTTTTCCAGAGAACAGAATAGTGGAAAAGCAGGCAGATTCTTATTTTTGGCATACATGCTCAGGAAATACCAGGGGGAAAACCTGAGATCTGACTCGTCCTTGCCCATCAAATCTCTGCCACGTGACCCTGTCATGGGTGGGATTCCTCACGCTGGCTCTCAGCACATTATTTCAAAGCTCACATAAGCCATTCACCAAAACAGACCAGGTTCTTGTTCATTAAAAGTACCTTAATAGTTTTTTTTAAAAAGAAATCACAAAATTTGTCCTCAGACCGTGATGGAATTAAAGTAGAAATTATCAGATCTAAATTTGTTGGGAAGCACAAAACTTCCTGAATAGCCAAAGCAAATATGAGAAGGAACAAAATTGTGGGATTATGCCCCCTTACCTGTTGGGTCAGTGGTAAAGAACCTGCCAACCAATATAAAAGACATGGGTTCAATCTCTGGGTTAGGAAGATCCCCTAGAGAAGGAAATGGCAATCCATTCTAGTATTATTGCCTGGGAAATCCCATGGACAGAGAAGCCTGATGGGCTACAATCAATCCATGAGGTCACAAAAGAGTCAGATACAACTTACCAACTAAACAAAAACAATAATATTTCAAACTATACTACAAAGCTATACTAAAGTAATCAAAATGATATAATAAGGGGCAAAAATAAATATATAGATCAATGGAACACAATAGAAAACCTAGAGATATGCCCAAAATAATATGATTAATTAATCTGTGACATGGAAGGAATCATATATGATGAGGTAAGGCAGCCTCTTCAGTAGATGATGTTGGCAAAATGGATAGATAAATATAAAAGAATCAAATTATAATACTTCCTCACATTCTATATTCCAAACTCTCAAAATGAATTAAAAACCTAAGTATAAACCTAAAATCATAAAACTCTTAGAAGGAAACATAGGCAGTACAAATTTTAACATCGCTCATAGCACTTTTTCTTTTTTTAATCTATCTCCTTGGGCAAGGGCAAAAAAGCAAAAGAAATAAATGGGACTACAGAAAACTAAAAAAAAAAAAAACTTTTGCACAGTGAAGGAAACTATCAAAAGAATGAGAAAGCAGCATACCAAATGATAGAAAACATTACAAATGACATATCTGATACAGCATTAATATCCAGAGTATACAAAGAACTCATACAGGTCAATATCAAGAAATGGACAAACAAACCAAAGAAAAGTGGGCAGAGGACCTGAGTAAATATTTTTCCAAAGAAGACACGGCAATCTAGACCACAAACTAAACACCAGTATTCATCAGGGAAATGCAAATCAAAACCACAATGAGATATCACTTCACACCAGTCAGAATCACTACCTTCAAAGGTCAACAAATAACCAGCATTTTTGAGGGTGTGGAGAAAAGGGAACATTCACACACTGTTGATGGGATTTCCGTGGTAGGATATAGCCACTATAAAAATCAGTATGAAGGTTTCTCAAAAACTTAAAAATCAAACTGCTATCTGATCCAGGAATTCCATTTCTGTGTAAATAACTGAAGAACATAAAAATACTAATTCAAAAAGATGTATGTGCACCAATGTTCATTACAACACTATTTAAGACAAAATGTAGACAAAATTTTGAAGCAAACTAATCTAAGCATCTATGTAAGAAGATGATCTATATTTATATATATATATGTTGAATATTTACCTTAAAAAATAAAACTTGCCTTTTGTAACAACATAGATGGATCTAGAGGGTGTTGTTCTAAGTGAAATAAGCCAGGCAGAGAAAGAAAATACCGTATATATGGAATCTGAAAAAAAAAAAAAGTAAACAAGCAAACAAAATAAAAACAGACTCATAAAGGTGGGTCATGAAATAAGTGAAGGGGATTAAAACGTAAAAAGCTGAGTATGCTCAGTCACTCAGTCATGTCCAGCTCTTTGTGACCCCTATGGACTATAGCCTGCCAGACTCCCCTGTCTATGAAATTTTCCAAGCAAGAATCCTGGAGTGGGTAGCCATTTCCTCCTCCAGAAGATATTCCCAATCCAGGGATCAAACAAATCCTTCCCCATGTCTCCTGTATTGTATGCAGATTCTTTACCACTGAGACACTGAGGAAGCCCCATACAATAATCTAGTTATAAAATAAATAAGTCACAGGAATATATTATATAACATGAGGAATATGGTCAATACAAACACTACATTAACAAAATGAAAAATTAAACTCATAAAATCATCTAAATAGATACACAAAAAAAACCTCACCATTTAACACAATTCTACACTCATTTATGATAAAGATCTCAACAAAGTTTGTAACCAGGCTATATACCTCAATATAATAAAGGTCATATAAAACAAACCCACAACTAACATAATATTGAAATATTTAATGTTGAGAAGCTGAAACCATTTCCACTAAGATCAGAAAAAAGACAAGGATGCCCATGTTTGGTGCTTTTATTCAACATAGTATTGGAATTCCTAGCCACAGCATTCAGATTATAAAAGTAAGAGGCATCCAAACTGGAAAAGAAGAAGGAAAAGTGTTATTGTCTGCACATGACATAAACTATGCATAGAAAAGCCTATAGATTCCATCAAAAAAAAAAAAGTATTAGAACTAATTGAATTCTTTAAAGTTGCAGTATAACAATTAATATACAAAACTTATATATTTTCTATATCTAATGACAATGTATAAGAGAGAGAATTAAGAAAATCCCATTTACAGTTTCATAAAAATGAATGAAATGCATAGGAATACATTTAATAAAAGATAAGAAATGTTTGTTCTCCAAGATTTTAAGACACTGAATAACAAAATTGAACATAACACAAAATACACAGAAATACTGTGCTCAGAAAAAAAAAAAAAAGACAGAGAGACAGAAAGAAAAGAAATACCATGTTCATGAATCGGAAAATCAATATTGTTAAACTGTCCATAATACTGAAAACAATCTGGAAAGTCAATGAAATCCCTGCTTAAGTACCCATGGCATTTTTCACAGAATTAGAACAAAAACCCTACAATTTGTTTGGAATCAAACAAAATAACCAAAGCGATCTTGAAAAAGAAGAGCAAAGCCAAAGGTATCCTGCCTCCTAATTTTAGTCCATACTACAAAGATATAATATTAAGTCAGTAGTGAAATTTCACACACACACATACACACAATGTAACAACCAATGGAACAGAAAAGGAATCCCAGTAATAAACCCATGTTTATGTGGTCAGTTAATCTACAATAAAGGAGGTGAAAATATGGACAGGGGAAAAGGCAGTCTCTTCAAAAAAAAATAGTGTTGGAAAAACTGGATATTTACATATAATAGAATCAAACTGAACTACTGTCCATACCATATACAAAAATAAATGTAATAATAGTTTTATATAAGACTTAAATGTAAGACCTGAAATCATAAAATTCCTGGGGGGGGGGGACATAAGCAGTAAACTCTTTGATGTTGGTCTTAGTAGCATTTTTTTCTTGGATATGTCTTCTCAGACAAGGCAAATAAGAGCAAAATTGACATTGTTCAAGAACAATGTCAAATTAAGAAGTTTTTGTCAGCAAAGGAAACTATCAACAAAACAAAAACCAAAAAGAGAATCTATTAAATGGGAGAAAATATCTGAAAGCTATATATACTAAAAGATTAATATCTAAATTATATAAAATAAATCACACAACTTAATATCAAAATATGCAAGTAGCTCATGTCGCTCAAAACAAAAAAATGAACAACCCAATTAAAGAGTGGGCAAAAGATCTAAACACATACTTATCCAAAGAAGGCATAAAGATGGCTAATTAACACATGACAAGATGTTCAACATCACTCTTTATAAGAGAAATACAAATCAGAACCACAATAAGTATCATCTCACACTGGTCAGAATGACCATTATCAAAAAGTCTACAAACAATAAATACTAGGGAGGGTGTGAAGAAAAGGAAACCCTCTTACACTATTAGTGGGAATGCAAACTGTTACAGCCACTATGGAGAACAGTATGAAGATTCCTAAGAAAAAGAAAAAGAAAAAGAAAACAAGAATAGAACTGCCATACAACCCAGCAATCTCACTGCTCAGCATACACCCAAGGCAAATAGAATTGAAAGAGACTCATGTACCACAATGTCCATTGCAGCACAGTTTGCAGTAGCTAGTAGAATACTACTTAGCCATAGAAAATGAAATGCTGCCATTTGTGACAACATGGTTGAACATAAAGGATTTAATGCAAAATAATTAGGTCAGATAGAGAAAGACACACACTGTATAATCTTACTTAAGTGCAGAATTTAAAAATTTAAACAAAAAGACATTGATACAGAGAGAAAACTGGTGATTGCCAGAGGGTAAAGGATGAGGGTTTGGTGTCGTAGTTGAGAGGGTGAAAGAGATATAAACTCCTAATTATAAACTAAATGTCATGGTAACATAATACACAACATAAGGAATATAGTCAATGACACTGTATTTTATATGCTGGCAAGTGTTTATTGGACTTGTGGCAATCATTTTGTAATGCATTTCATTATTGGATCACACCATTGTACACCTGAAATTAACATAAAGTGCACATCTACAACACTTCAATAAATTGATACAAATAAACATATGAAATAATGTTCATTGTATTTTCCATAATATTTGCAAATTAAAAAATAATGAGAAACAAACACCAATTACACTGACTTACAAATGGAAATTCCAAATTACCATGAGAAAGCAGAATAGCTAGACTTGTATTTAGTGTCAGTAGGAACTAAAAATGGCACAATTACTTGAGATAAAAGGTGTAATTTTCTTACAAAGGTAAACATGAAAAGCTGTGTTCATGCAAAAACTTATATGCAAATGTTTAAAATAGTTTCATTTATAATGACTACATCTGGAGGTAAACGAGATATGATTTGTCAGCTGAAGGGGTAAAAACACTGGCAATTCCATAGAATGAAATATTGCTCTGTTAAAAAAAATGAGACTCTTGAAAGTCCCTTGAATATGGAAGAACTTTAAATACATAATGATAACTGATAGAAGGCTTCTGTCAAAGGTAAATATTTCATGATTCTTATTACTGGACCTTCTGAAAAATATAAAACTCTATCAGTTCAGTTCAGTTCAGTCACTCAGTCATGTCCAACTCTTTGCGACCCCAGTAATCACAGCACGCCAGGCTTCCCTGTCCATCACCAACTCCCGGAGTTCACTCAGACTCATGTCCATTGAGTCAGTGATGCCATTCAGCCATCTCATCCTCTGTCGTCCCCTTCTCCTCCTGCCCCCAATTCCTCCCAGCATCAGAGTTTTTTCCAATGAGTCAACTCTTCGCATGAGATGGCTAAAGTACTGGAGTTTCAGCTTTAGCATCATTCCTTCCAAAGAAATCCCAGGGCTGATCTCCTTCAGAATGGACTGGTCGGATCTCCTTGCAGTCCAAGGGACTCTCAAGAGTCTTCTCCAACACCACAGTTCAAAAGCATCAATTCTTTGGTGCTCAGCCTTCTTCACAGTCCAACTCTCACATCCATACATGACTACTGGAAAAACCATAGCTTTGACTAGATGGACCTTAGTCAGCAAAGTAATGTCTCTGCTTTTGAATATGCTATCTAGGTTGCTCATAGCTTTTCTTCCAAGGAGTAAGCATCTTTTAATTTCATGGCTGCAGTCACCATCTGCAGTGATTTTGGAGCCCAAAGAAATAAAGTCTGACACTGTTTCTACTGTTTCCCCATCTATTTCCCATGAAGTGATGGGACGGATGCATGATCTTCATTTTCTGAATGTTGAGTTTTAAGCCAACTTTTTCACTGTCCTCTTTAGAGATGGGAAAAAGACAAATGGTTTCTGGGGACTTAGAGGGATGGGATAAATAGGTGAAGTACTGGGAATTATTTGCATAGTAAAATCATCCTATATCATTGTAATTATGGATACAAAATATCATGCATTTGTCAGAATCCATTAAGAAACCTAGAGAGGTGGGATGGAGAGGGAGATGGGAGGGAGTTTCAAAAGGGAGGAAATATATGTATAACAATGGCTGATTCATGCTGAGGTTTGACAGAAAACAGCAAAATTCTGTAAAGAAATTATCCTTCAATAAAAAATAAATTAATTAAAAAAAAAAAACCTCTTCACAAAGAGTAAGTCTAAATGTATTCAAGTTTTAATTTCATTTAGGAGATGGGGGGAATCCAGGAAAAGGATGAAGACTACAATATAAGAATGTAATTTATTTACCAATATATGAAACAGCTTCTCTGAAGGGGATGGAGTAAAGAAATATTGACATGAGTATCTTTAGAAATGAGTGAATTATAAAAAAACTAAAGTCAAAAGGAACTCAACATTGATACTGTACTGTAGTTGATCAAATTATTTCTCATCAATGTATGGTTTAACAATTCTGACACTACAATATATGTATACTGGAATGATACAGGAGATCCTGGTTTGATTCCTGGATCAGGAAGATCCATTGGAGAAGGGATAGGGTACCCACTGCAGTATTCTTGGGCTTCCCTGGTGGTTCAACTGGTAAAGAATCTGCCTGCAATGTGGGAGACCTGGGTTCCTGGGTTAGGAAGATCCCTTGGAGAAAACAAAGGCTACCCACTCCACCATTCTGACCTGGAAAATACCAGGAACTGTATATCCATGGGATCGTAAAGAGTCAGACACAACTGAGCAACTTTCACTATACTGGAATGACATAATGAATCAAATGGATATCAGACTGTAAAAGCCAAAACTCCTACTGATGGAGTCCATAAGATAATAAGGTGAAGAAATAAAAATGATCCACTTGGTAATTACCTAGTGAATGGAGACATTAGAGTGAACTAATGTTTAACTTCATATAGATACAGACCATTACATAGTAAAATATTTCTAGATGTGTTCAAGAGTTAATATAAGCACATATTTTTTGATCTGTCATTTGAGAGATTCTAAGGGAACAATACTCTAGCATCAACAAGTACATCTGACACCCACAACTTGGTTTATAAAGTCATTCTTAATTAAAAAAAAAAAAAGAGCCCCAGGTTCCTTAATGAAATGAGTGAATCTAAGAATAATGCAGGACCTATACAAGGTGAGCCTGAAGTGTCTTGAAGAACAACAAAGTAAGGAGGCACCCAAAAACAAACAAAATAGAAAACAACAACAAAAAGACCACATGCACAAACTGATGGGAGTATGTCAAAGTGGTGCGGGAGTCTATTGAAATAGCTCCCCATAGGCAAGCTAAAACTATTTGAGCAGTAAAATAGAGTATATTGAATTATAACTCAAAGTATAACATATTCATGTGTCTATATTAAGATAAATTGCTAAATGATCAACAGAGAACTGACAAGTCTCCCATGCACAAGAATTTCAAACAGCATGCCTTAGATGCTGGCTGCACATTTTAACTTACATACAAAGTGTAGAATATGGAGACAGTGGGAGGGAAGCAAAAGGCAATTTTCAAATGATGTAACTAACAGGTACTAACCTAGACAGGTGATCAAGTCCATCAGAATGAGTCATAAATCATATTGTAACCAAAACTGAAATGCTATGATGGAAATATAACTTTACCTCCACGGTCCTCCTGCCAGTTATCTATAAACCCAGGTTTGTCCTGAGAAACACAGTAGAAAAATTCTAATATTGGATCATCATACAAAATATTTGACTAGTACTCCTTAAAACTGTCAAGGTCATGGAAAAAAGAAGCAAGAGTAACCTAAAGAGAAATGACAACTAGATGTAGTATGATATCTTGGATGGAATGCTGGAATGAATAGGAAAGGATATTAGGTGTAACTATGGGAAAGGAGATGACAGCCCACTCCAGTATTCTTGCCTGGAGAATCCAAGGAACAGAGGAGCCTGGTGGGCCGCCATCTTTAGGGTCACATAGAGTTGGACATGACTGAAGCGACTTAGCAGCAGCAGCATTAGGTGTAACTAAGGAAATCTACAGAGACAGTTGATTTTTAATAACTAAAAAAAGCTAAATTGGGCTTTTATATATCACATTTTAAAATAACATTTCAAATTTAATAATAGAACAACTCAACAAAAATTAGCCTTATATTTTAACAGATATTTTCAAAAGGATTTGTGAATGAGTGTTAGAAAATATTTTCAAAATCTCCATGTGACTAGTAATCAGGAAAATGCCAATGAATAGAGTGCAGAAAGTGTCATTTGGACAGTAGAAGACAGCACAGACAGAAAACTAGGAGTGAAAGCGAAAATGAAAGTCACTCAGCTGTGTCTGATTCTTTGTGACCCCATGAATTATAGAGTCCATGGAATTTTCCAGGCCAGAAAACTGGAGTGGGTAGCATTTCCCTTCTCCAGGGGATCTTCTCAACCCAGGTATTGAACCAGATCTCCTGCATTGTGAACAGATTCTTTAGCAGCTGGGCCACAAGGGAAACCCAAGAGTACTGGAGTGGATAAACCTATCCCTTCTCCAGGGGGTCTTCCTGATCCAGGAATTGAACCCTGCTCTCCTTCGTTGCAGGCAGATTCTCTACCAACTGAGCTATTAGGGAAGCCAGGAACTGGAAATAATTTTCATTTGGTCCTGCTATCACAAGGTATTGCTATACTTATTGGAGCTTCAGAGTCCTTACCTGAAAAATATGGAATTGAACGGGATTATCTCTGAGGTCAGTTTCAATCCTAAAATTCAATGAATTTATTGTAGAGTAACAAGGATAAATAAAACTTGTGTAGTTTTAATTTTCTCCTGCCAGTTCCATCAATTCAGCTTATTTGGATAATTTCTGAAAAGTGATAAAAAGTTATAAGAATACAAGATTCATCAACCATTTGAGCACTTGGGTTTGCAATTTGAAGGATGAGGAAAAGTGCTATTACCTTTAAAAATTTTTTATCAAAAAGTAGCAGGAATATGGTCTTTTTAATTTTCTAAAGTGGAAAGTTAAAATGTCTCTGTTATTAGTCTAAACATTGTAAACTGGAAAATGTATATCTCAAGTGTTGTTATAACTTGAAAATTTTGCTTAAAAAATGTTCCAGATAATTAAATTCACCTCTGAACTAGGCCCTGGGGAAATGATTGAACTAACTATAAATTTTACAGCTAAGATGTAAAACTTTGATATTGCTATTTTGTAATAAAAATACTGACAGAACTTTTAAATTTCATTTTTCTCTCCATGTTGTTATGCAATTACAAGTTCCAGAAATATCTGAAAGTTTTGGTATCAAAAAGAACTTTTTAAGATTATATTAGTGACCAATGCATAGCAATGATATAGAATGCCTTTAACCAGTGTGCACTCACATTGTTTCTCCCAGGGCAGAGTTGGTGATACTGAAGCTGCCTGAAAAATCTAAAAACTTCACCTTCAATTTTTTTTATGATACAAACATCATCTATCTTGACCACACACAAACGTAAGGGTACTAAGAAGACAATATTTTCTTTTCTTTTCTTTTCTTTTAATTTTTATTTTTACTTTATTTTAGTTTACAATACTGTATTGGTTTTGCCATACATTGACATGAATCCACCACAGGTGTACATGAGTTCCCAATCCTGAACCCCCTCCCACTTCCCACCCCATATCAACTCTCTGGATCATCCCCGTGCACCAGCCCCAAGCATCCTGTATCCTGTATGGAACATAGACTGGTGATTCGTTTCTTACATGATAGTATACATGCTTCAGTGCCATTCTCCCAAATCATCCCACCCTCCCCCACTCCCTCAGAGTCCAAAAGTTCGTTCTATTCATCTGTGTCTCTTTTGCTGTCTTGCATACAGGGTTATCATTATCATGTTTCTAAATTCCATATATATGTGTTAGTATACTGTATTGGTGTTTTTCTTTCTGGCTTACTTCACTCTGTATAACCGGCTCCAGTTTCATCCATCTTATTAGAACTGATTCAAATGTATTCTTTTTAATGGCTGAGTAATGCTCCATCGTGTATATGTATCACAGCTTTCTTATCTATTCATCTGCTGATGGACATCTAGGTAGTTTCCATGTCCTGGCTATTATAAACAGTGCTGCGATGAACATTGCGGTACATATGTCTCTTTCAATTCTGGTTTCCTCAGTGTGTATGCCACTGCTGGGTCATATAGCAGTTCTATTTGCCATTTTTTAAGGAATCTCCACACTGTTTTCCATGGTGGCTGTACTAGTTTGCATTCCTACCAACAGTGTAAGAGGGTTCCCTTTTCTCCACACCCTCTCCAGCATTTATTTCTTGCAGACTTTTGGATCACAGCCATTCTGACTGGTGTGAAATGGTACCTCATTGTGGTTTTGATTTACATTTCTCTGATAATGAGTGATGTTGACCATCTTTTCATATGTTTTTTAGCCATCCATATGTCTTCTTTGGAGAGATGTCTATTTAGTTCTTTGGCCCATTTTTTGATTGGGTCATTTATTTTTCTGGAATTGAGCTGCATAAGTTGCTTGCATATTTTTGAGATTAGTTGTTTGTCAGTTGCTTCATTTGCTATTATTTTTTCCCATTCAGAAGGCTGTCTTTTCACCTTGTTTATAATTTCCTTTGTAGTGCAGAAGCTTTTAATTTTAATTAGATCCCATTTGTTTATTTTTGCTTTTATTTCCAGTATTCTGGGAGGTGGATCATAGAGGATCCTGCTGTGATTTATGTCAGAGTGCGGGAAGCCGGCGTGAGGAATCCCACCCGTGACAGAGTCACGAGGCACACTCAGATGGCAGAGCAATCTGAGTCATCGGATTTCTCCCTGGTTTTTCCTGAGCATGTGCCCCAATAATAAAATTTGTTCTGTATTTGTCTGTTTCTCCACTGTTTTCTGCCAGTTTCTCGGATAGAGTTAATTCAGTGTCTTAGCTCCCTGCATTTGAANTCAGAGAGTGTTTTGTCTATGTTCTCCTCTAGGAGTTTTAGTTTCTGGTCTTATGTTTAGATCTTTAATCCATTTTGAGTTTATTTTTGTGTGTGGTGTTAGAGAGTGATCTAGTTTTTTTCTTTTACAAGTGGTTGAGCAGTTTTCCCAGCACCACTTGCTAAAGAGATTGTCTTTACTCTATTGTATATTCTTGCCTCCTTTGTCAAAAATAAGGTGTCCATAGGTGTGTGGATTTATCTCTGGGCTTTCTATTTTGTTCCATTGAGAAGAAAACATTTTCAAAAGATCTGTTCAAGATGTGAAATTGAATGAAAAATTATTCTATTATTCTATTTTTTCATGATATGACAAATAGATTTTAACATATTAAGCCTGCATCATTTGTTTATTATCCATTATGAAGAGCTGCATTGATTTTCAAAGAAAACTGTTTCATTGTGTCAAGTTACATGTCTTTTGTTTTTGTCACCAACTGGTTTGCCCCAAGAAGTTTCACCCACAAACAATAGGCTGTAAGATAATTTTGCCATGAAAAGTAAAATGATGAAACATTTAATAAAAGAAGCATGCAATCTGGCTTTACATACTCTTATTTCACTCTTCCAGGATTTTTTTTTAATCCCAGTATTTTCAACAAATCTATACAGCTCTTATCATCCATTATTTTAAGACCGTCACATTCACTTGTCACTGTGTGAGCTATTATGAAGCATAAAATTTATATAAAATAAAAATGAGAATATTGCATCAGTGAAGAAACCGAATTATTCAACCAGTTGAAACCAAACCGTCAAACCAAACTGTCAGACAGTTATGTCATCTTTTAAAGTAGAATTGCCTTATTGCCAGTTAATTGTGAGGTGAAAATGTTTGCAGCGATGTCGTAAGAGCTGGACATGACTAGACACTAAACAACAAAGGCAACAGATTATTATGACTAAAAAACTTGGAACCATCAAGTTGTGGTCATGTTAGAGATTAAAGCATACCAATCAGCTTAACCAGGAAACACTAGAAATATTAAATGTACACAAAAGCCTAAGAAGGCTGAGTTGGTTAATAATAGTAAAAAGTATTACCCATTGACCAATATCAAAATGGAATTTAGTAAGTAGAGAAATGAGCCTAGAAAGAAATAACACAATGACAAAATTAATAGTGAATATTACAGATTGGTAAACATAAATTTAAATATAAGTAAGCATTAAAAATTATATATTCAATATGCAGGAAAATAAAAGATGGACTTGTAAATCTAAGAGGTAAAAGTGAAGATACCATTATAATTAGGGCATTTTGCAAGGAGACCCAACCAGTCCGTTCTGAAGGAGATCAGCCCTGGGATTTCTTTGGAAGGAATGATGCTAAAGCTGAAACTCCAGTACTTTGGCCACCTCATGGTAAGAGTTGACTCATTGGAAAAGACTTTGATGCTGAGAGGGATTGGGGGCAGGAGGAGAAGGGGACAACAGAGAATGAGATGGCTGGATGGCATCACTGACTCAATGGACATGAATGTGAGTGAACTCTGGGAGTTGGTGATAGACAGGGAGGCCTGGGGTGCTGCGATTCATGGGATTGCAAAGAGTCAGACACGACTGAGCAACTGAACTGAACTGAAAGTTAAATATTCATGTGGGAATATTTAAAGTTATCAAACAAAAAAATAAATAAGATATATAGCATATTTAATTTCCAAATCAGAAAATTTAGAGAAAAATAAGTAAAATGAACAGAAAAGAATGAAACCAAAAAGAATGAACTTAGAAGGTAAATAAATTTGCTAATCATGAAACACAAAACAGAATTTTTGAAATAATGCTTATTAGTAATAAAAATAAATTAAATCCAGATTTACAAAGCAAAAATTTAATCAAATTTTATGAAACTAATTTTATGAGATGGCTGGATGGCATCACTGACTCAATGGACATGAATGTGAGTGAACTCTGGGAGTTGGTGATAGACAGGGAGGCCTGGGGTGCTGCGATTCATGGGATTGCAAAGAGTCAGACACGACTGAGCAACTGAACTGAACTGAAAGTTAAATATTCATGTGGGAATATTTAAAGTTATCAAACAAAAAAATAAATAAGATATATAGCATATTTAATTTCCAAATCAGAAAATTTAGAGAAAAATAAGTAAAATGAACAGAAAAGAATGAAACCAAAAAGAATGAACTTAGAAGGTAAATAAATTTGCTAATCATGAAACACAAAACAGAATTTTTGAAATAATGCTTATTAGTAATAAAAATAAATTAAATCCAGATTTACAAAGCAAAAATTTAATCAAATTTTATGAAACTAATTTTACATTAAAGGAGACACAGAAAGTATTATGAGAGGAATGTTTTCAGTTAATATACAAATATATAATACACAAATATTAGCTAAAATAAAGTTAGTAGGCTAGATATAGAACTCAGATCTTGATTTTTAATATACATAAACAAACTGAATCAGGGATCTCCAGAGAAAAAGTGGACTTTAGAACCAGGGAAAGAAATATATAAGGTGATCTCAGAACATCATACACTGGTCAAAAACTGACAAAGGAACTGATCACCCAAACAGAAAAGCTCCCAATGGTTCAAGCCAGAACAACTTGAGCAATGACCAAAAAAAAAAAAAAAGTAATACTGTATTATCACCCAGAGTATGAATATCCATTAGTTCACACTGATATAAATAATTGAGAGAGAAGGAGAGAAGGAAGGAGGAAGGAAGGGATGAGGGATGCAGGCAGGCAGTCAGGTACATATCTTTCATGCAGAAAAATTCCAAATAATTTGAGTACATAATCTAACCTCAAGTAAGTGGAACATAATTCTGCACTTCATGACACATAGTAACTTTCTTCCAAAAAAACACAGTATTGAAAGGAGAGGGCAGCTTTACAGTGGAGAAGGTCAACAAATGCTACCTCAGTATTGTGGATAAGGACAACATGAACAGTGATGTCATGCTAATATTATGTACTCTTGCTATGATGAATATTAATGACACTTCACCTTGGTAGACTTCCTCCCAAAAGCTAGTAACCCCTGGGATAATCATAAGGTAAACAACAGACAAATCTTAATGGAATGATGTTCTACAAAATATCTGACCAATACTCCTTAAAACACCAGGTCTTAAAAGAAAGAAAAATCTAAAAAATTGATGAAGCAAAGAGGAGACTAGGCAGAACAATCAAGTAAATGTACAGTTTATTCTGGATAAGATCCTGGAATGGAAAAAGAACATTAAAAATAAAGAAATCTGGATAAAATATTGACTTAGATAATAAGAAGAATACTAAATGTAGTGTTGCAATATTAATATAAGAAAAATAGAATTAAGGCAAACAGCATTATTAAGGGAAATTAATAATTGTATGATTATAAATGGACAATTTCCCCAGGAATATGAATCAATCTTTAATATCCAATAATTTAACTATGTAAATTGTAGAAAGGGTAACTTACATACATAATTTTGATATTGGCAGGTTAGAGAGTTGTCTGCAGACAATGAGAACTGGAATTCAGTTAACATAGAATATAATCATTAAAATAAGCAATAAGAAAGCAAAATATATTACTGGCACCTATTTTAGTGGGAGACACTTTTCTAGGAAGAGTAAACACTTTTTTTTTTTTTTTTTAATGTTCAGAGGCCTTCTGTCCCGTAGATTAGTCAGTCATCCTACAAAGCAAAAAGCAAAGTAACAATGAGGTACATGGACTAAGTCAGGAGAGTGACCCAGGGAATGAGGGAGTATCTCTATTTGCTGACTTAAAATATTATGGTTACTTGAGCACCTTTATGTGTTGTTATAATAGAGTCAGATGTTAAGCAAATATTAAGACATTAGATAATCCAGATGATCTTGCCTTGAAAAATCAGATTACTGTTAATCATTGCCACTTTGCTGACAAAGGTCTGTACAGTAAAAGCTATGTTTTTTCCAGTAACCATGTACTAATGCGAGAGATAGACCATAAAGAATGCTGAGTGGTGAAGAATTGGTGCTTTGAACTATGGTGTTGGAGAAGACTCTTGAGAGTCCCTTGACTGCAAGGAGATCAAACCAGTCAATCCTAAAAGAAATCACCTCTAAAGGAATAATAATTGGAAGGACTGATGCTGAAGCTGAAGCCCCAATACTTTGGCCACTTGATATGAAAAGCTGACTTATGGGATAAGATCCTCATGCTGATTAAAAGATTGAAGGCAGGAGGAGAAGGAGATGACACAGGATGAGATGGCTGGACAGCATCATCAGCTCAATGGACACAAGTTTGAGTAAACTCGGAGATGATGAAGGACAAAGAAACCCAGCTTGCTGCAGTCCATGGGCTTGCAAAGAGTCAGACATGACTGAGTGACTGAATAACAAATTGCCAATAGGAAACAAGGTACAACTGCCTAGTTCATGAAAAGAACTAAAGAAAAAAAAAATTGGCTGAAGTGGTCTAGGATTTTTAATCAGTCAAAATGTTTCACAAAATCTCCTGCACTTATGTATGTACCAACTATCTATTTGAGGTTAAACAGGTGAGATGACAGATAAATACCACTTGCCAGGGGGTAGAGAAATGAAGATAACTCAGTGGAAGGACAAAAAATCTTACATTGGATACTTTGAGAGTTAAATCAAATATTATAATTCAAGTACTACATTTGAAACTATTTTGAAGCATCTTATGGGGCTTTTGTGCATTTTTCTCTCATAATATTAAGTAAACTGCTACTGCTGCTTCTGCTGCTTCTGCTAAGTCAATTCAGTCATGTCTGACTGTGCAAAGAAATAGAAGAAAGCAATAGAATGGGGAAAACTAGTGATCGTTTTGGGAAAATTAGATATACCAAGGGAACATTTCATGCAAAGATGGGCACATAAAGGACAAAAATGATAGGGACGAAACAGAAGCAGAAGATATGGAGAAGAAGTGGCAAGAATACACAGAAGAACTGTACAAAAAAGATCTTCATGACCCAGATAATCACAATGGTGTGATCACTCACCTAGAGCCAGATTCTGGAAAGTCAAGCAAGTGGGACTTAGGAAGCAGTACTACAAACAAAGCTAGTGGAAGTGATGGAATTCCAGTTGAGCTACTTCAAATATATATATATATATATATATATATATATATATATATGATGCTGTGAAAGTGCTGCACTCAATGTGTCAGCAAATTTGGAAAACTCAGCAGTGGCCACAGGACAGGAAAATGTCAGTTTTCATTCCAATCTGAAAGAAAGACAATGCCAAAGAATGCTCAAACTACTGCACAATTACACTTATCTCACACACTAGCAAAGTAATGCTAAAAATTCTCCAAGCCAGGCTTCAACAGTACATGAACAGTGAACTTCCAAATGTTCAAGCTGGATTTAGAAAAGGCAAAGGAGTTCACTTCAGTTGAGTCCCTCAGTAGTGTCTGACTCTTTGCAACCCTATGGATTGCAGCACGCCAGGCCTTCCTGTCCATCACCAAATCCCGGAGTTCACCCAAACTCACGTCCATCGAGTCGATGATGCCATCCAGCCATCTCATCCTCGGTCGTCCCCTTCTTCAACTGCTCCCAATCCCTCCCAGCCTCAGAGTCTTTTCCAATGAGTCAACTCTTCGCATGAGGTAGTCAAAGTACTGGAGTTTCAGCTTTAGCATCAGTCCTTCCAAAGAACACCCAGGACTGATATCCTTTAGAATGGACTGGCTGTATCTCCTTGCAGTCCAAGGGACTC
>SJXQ01005506.1:0-10283 GCA_006408695.1 Aepyceros melampus | reverse complement strand
TCTTGAGTGATGGCGGACCCTCGGGTTTCCTGTCGAGTGGAGGTGCGTGTGTCCGGGAACTTCTTGAGTCGCAGCAAGGGAGTGAAGGACCCTTTCGAGGTCCAAGAGGGAAGGTGTGATTTCCCTGGACATGCATCATCAGAAAAAGGCCTCAACGCGCATGGAAGGGAGAACCTCCTGGTATTTCTCGAGTTGCAGCAGGTCCTTCTCGAGTTACGACGGGGACCTCAGGGACCTTCTCTTGTGGCCTCAGGAGAGGCCAGTCTTCGTGCGAATGGTGAGGGACCTTTGGGGATTCCTCTCCAGTCGTTGGCGGGTCCTAGGTCCACGTCTGGAGCTGGGATCGGTCCCTGTGCTTTTCTTGAAAGTGCTGACATGGGACTTGGATCCCTCTGGAGTGTCCACAGGGTTGTTAGGCTTCGTCTCGAGTGGAGAAATGCAC
Source organism: Aepyceros melampus (assembly GCA_006408695.1). Taxonomy (NCBI): domain Eukaryota; kingdom Metazoa; phylum Chordata; class Mammalia; order Artiodactyla; family Bovidae; genus Aepyceros; species Aepyceros melampus. The sequence continues at coordinate 9,841 of SJXQ01005506.1, read as the reverse complement.
ATCCGCTCTCCTCCTGAGCGGTAGCAACACTGTCAGTCTTCCTGTCGCGTTGACACAGGGATCTGTGGCTTTCCCTTGAGATGCCACCAGGGGTGTCACACGTACCTACATGGGGTCAGTGGATCCTCGGGGTGACAGTCGAGAGAGTGCAGGGAAATCAGGTTCCTCTGGAGTGGGTTGAGACTTCTGGGTACTTGTGGCCTGATGGCATGATCCCTGGAGATCATCTCGACACTCCTGTGGAGAGCACCTCCTTCTGGTATGCAATGGGATCACGGTGAATCCCTTCCCGACAAAGCACGGAAACTAACTCTNCGATCCTCGGGGTGACAGTCGAGAGAGTGCAGGGAAATCAGGTTCCTCTGGAGTGGGTTGAGACTTCTGGGTACTTGTGGCCTGATGGCATGATCCCTGGAGATCATCTCGACACTCCTGTGGAGAGCACCTCCTTCTGGTATGCAATGGGATCACGGTGAATCCCTTCCCGACAAAGCACGGAAACTAACTCTCACCTCGCACTGAGGAGGGGACAAAGGGGCTCCTCTTGAGTTATGGCGGGACCCTCGGTGTTCCTGTCGAGTGGAGGCGCGTGTGTCCGGGAACTTCTTGAGTTGCAGCAAGGGAGTGAAGGAACCTTTCGAGGTCCAAGAAGGAAGGTGTGATTTCCCTCAACATGCAGCAGCAGAAAAGTGCTTCCACGCGCATGGAAGGGAGAACCTCCTGGTGTTTCTCGAGTTGCAGCAGGTCCTACTCGAGGTACGACCGGGACCTCAGGGACCTTCTCGTGTGGCCTGTGCAGAGGCCAGTGTCCGTGCGAATGGCGAGGGACCTTTCGGGACTCCTCTCCAGTCTGTGGCGTGACCTAGGTCCACGTCTGGAGCTGGCTCGGACACTGAGCTTTGCTAGAAAGTGCTGACATGGGACTTGGGTCCCTCTGGAGTGTCCACAGGGTAGTCAGGCCTCGTCTCCAGTGGAGACATGCACACCAGCTCTCCAATGAGCGGTAGCATCACTGTCAGTCTTCCTGTCGTGTTGACACTGGGATATGTGGCTTTCCCCCGAGATGCCACCAGGGCTGTCACACGTGCCAACATGGGGTCAGGTGATTCTCGGGGTGACAGTCGAGAGAGTGCAGGGAAATCAGGTTCTTCTGGAGTGAATTGAGACTTCTGGGTACTTGTTGCCTGATGGCACGATCCCTGGAGGTCATCTCAACTCTCCTGTGGAGACCACCTCCTTCTGGTTTGCAATGGGAACGCCACCAATCCCTTCACGACGAAGCACGTAAACCAACTCTCACCTCGCGCTGAAGAGGGGACAAAGAGGCTCTTCTTGAGCTTGGCGAGACCCTCGGGGTTCCTGTCGAGTGGAGGCGCGTGTGTCCGGGTACTTCTTGAGTAGCAGCAATGGAGTGAGGGACCCTTTCGAGGTCCAAGAGGGAAGGTGTGATTTCCCTCGATATGCAGCAGCAGAAAAGAGCCTCAACGCGCATGGAAGGGAGAACCTCCTGGTGTTTCTCGAGTTGCAGCAGGTCCTTCTCGAGTTACGACGGGGACCTCAGGCACCTTCTCGTGTGGCCTCAGGAGACCCAGTCTCTGATCGAATGGCGAGGGACCTTTGGGGATTCCTCTCCAGTTGGTGGCCGGTCCTAGTCCACGTCTGGAGCTGCGGTTGGACCCTGAGCTTTGCTTGAAAGTGATGACATGGGACTTGGGTCCCTCTGGAGTGTCCACAGGATGGTCAGGCCTCGTCTCGAGTTGAGACATGCACACTCGCTCTCCTCCTGAGCGGTAACAGCACTGTCACGCTTCCTGTCGTGTTGACACTGGGATCTGTGGCTTTCCCTCGAGATGCCACCAGGGCTTTCACACGTGCCAACGTGGGGTCAGTCGATTCCGGGGTGACAGTCGAGAGAGTGCAGGGAAATCAGGTTCATCTGGAGGGGACTGAGACTTCTGGGTCCTTGTGGCCTGATGGCACGATCCCTGGAGATCACCTCGACTCTCCTGTGGAGAGCACCTCCTTCTCGTATGCAATGAGAGTGTCGCGAATCCTTTCCGGACGAAGCAAGGAAACTAACTCTCACCTCGCGCTGAGGAGAGGAGCAAAGAGCTCCTCTTGCGTGATGGCGGACCCTCGGGCTTCCTGTCGAGTGGAGCCGCAAGTGTCCGGGAACTTCTTGAGTCGCAGCAAGGGAGTGAAGGACTCTTTCGCGGTCCAACAGGGAACGTGTGATTTCCCTCGACGTGCAGCAGCAGAAAAGGGCCTCAACGCGCATGGAAGGGAGAACCTCCTGGTGTTTCTCGAGTTGCAGCAGGTCCTTCTCAAGTTACGACGGGGACCTCAGGGACCTTCTTGTGTGGCCTCAGGAAAGGCCAGTCTCTGTGCGAATGGCGAAGGACCTTTCGGGATTACTCTCCAGTCGGTGGCGGGTCCTAGGTCCACGTCTGGAGCTGTCTTCGGAAACCTGAGCTTTGCTCGGAAGTGTTGACATGGGACGTGGGTTCCACTGGAGTGTCCACAGTGTGGTCAGGCCTCGTCTCGAGTGTAGTCATGCACGCCCACTCTACCCTGAGCGGTAGCAGCACTGTCAGGCTTCCTGTCGCGTTGACACAGGGATCTCTGTCTTTCCCTCGANTGGTTCCGTCTGGAATGTCCACAGGGTGGTCAGGCCTCATCTCCAGTGGAGAAATGCACGCCCGCTCTCCTCCTGTGTGGTAGCAGTATTTTCAGGCTTCCTGTTGTGTTGACACAGGAATCTGTGGCTTTCCCTCGAGATGCCACCAGGGTTGTCACACGTGCCAACATGGGGTCAGTCGATCCTCGGGGTGACATTCGAGAGAGTGCAGGGAAATCAGGTTCCTCTGGAGTGGTTTGAGACTTCTGGATACTTGTGGCCTGATGGCACGATCCCTGGAGATCATCTCGACTCTCCAGTGGGGAGCACCTACTTCTGGTATTCAATGGGAGCGCCGCGAATCCCTTCTGGACGAAGCAAGGAAACTAACCTCACCTCGTACTGAGGAGGGGCAAAGGGGCTCCTCTTGAGTTATGGTGGACCCTCGAGGTTCCTGTCGAGTGCAGTCGTGTGTGTCCGGGAACTGTTTGAGTCGCAGCAAGGGAGTGAACGACCCTTTTGAGGTCCAAGAGGGAAGGTGTGATATCCCTCGACATGCAGCCCCAGAAAAGGGCCGCAAGGCGCATGGAAGGGAGAACCTAACGTACACGCCCGCTCTCCACCTGAGCGGTAGCAGCACTGTCAGTCTTCCTGTTGCATTAACACAGGGATCTGTGGCTTTCCCTCGAGATGCCAGCAGGGCTGTCACACGTGCCAATGTGGGCTTAGTCGATCCCCGGGCTGACAGTCGTGAGAGTGCAGGGAAATCAGGTTCATCTGGAGTGGACTGAGACCTCTGGGAACTTGTGTCCTGATGGCACGATCACTGGAGATCATCTCGACTCTCCTGTGGAGAGCAACTCATTCTGGATACAATGGGAATGCAGCGAATCCCTTCCGGATGAAGCAAGGAAACTATCTCTCACCTCGCGCTGAGGACAGGACAAATGGGCTCCTCTTGAGTTATGGCGGACCCTCGAGGTTCCTGTCGAGTGCAGGCGTGTGTGTCCGGGAACTGTTTGAGTCTCAGCAAGGGAGTGAACGACCCTTTCGTGGTCCAAGAGGGAAGGTGTGATTTCCCTCGACATGCAGCCCCAGAAAAGGGCCTCAAGGCGCATGGAAGGGAGAACCTCCTGGTGTTTCTCCAGTTGAAGCAGGTCCTACTCGAGTTACGACGTGTCCTCAGGGACCTGCTCGTGTGGCCTCAGGAGAGGCCAGTCTCCGTGCGAATGGAGAGGGACCTTTCGGGTTTCCTCTCCAGTCGGGGGCGGGTCCTAGGTCCACGTCTGGAGCTGCGATCGATCCCTCAGCTTTGCTCGGAAGTGCTGACATGGGACTTGGGTCCCTCTGGAGTGTCCACAGGGTGGTCAGGCCTCGTGTCGAGTGGAGACATGCACACCCGTTCTCCTCCTGAGTGGTAGCAGCACTGTCAGCCTTCCTGTCGCACTGACACAGGGATCTGTGGCTTTCCCTCGAGATGCCCCCAGGGCTTTCACACGTGCCAACATGGGGTCAGTCGATTCTCGTGATGACAGTCGAGAGAGTGCAGGGAAATCAGGTTCCTCTGGAGTGGTTTGAGACTTCTGGGTACTAGTGGCCTGACGGCACGATCCCTGGAGATCATCTCGACTCTCCTGTGGAGAGCACCTCCTTCTGTTATGCAATGGAAAGGCCGCGAATCCCTTCCCAAAGAAGCATGGAAACTAACTCTCACGTCGTGCTGAGGAGGGGACAAAGGAGCTCCTCTTGAATTATGGCTGGACCCTAGGGGTTCCTGTCGAGTGGAGGCACGTGTGTCTGGGAACTTCTTGAGTCGCAGCAAGGGAGTGAAGGACCCTTTCGAGGTCCAAGAGGGAAGGTGTGATTTCCCTCGACATGCAGCAGCAGAAAAGTGCATCAACGCGCATGGAAGGGAGAACGTCCTGGTGTTTCTCGAGTTGCAGCAGGTCCTTCTGGAGTTACGACGGGGACCTAAGGGACCTTCTCATGTGGCCTCAGGAGAGGCCAGTCTCCGTGCGAATATCAAGGGACATTTTGGAATTCCTCTCCAGTCTGTGTCCGGTCCTAGGTCCACCTCTGGAGCTTCTCTCGGAACCTGAGTTAGCTGGAAAGTGCTGACATGGGACTTGGGTACCTCTGGGGTGTCCACGGGGTGGTCAGGCCTCGTCTCGGGTGGAGACATGCACTCCCGCTCTCCTTCTGAGCAGTAGCAGCACTGTCAGGCTTCCTGACGCGTTGACACAGGGATCTGTGACTTTCCTTCGAGATGCCACCTGGGCAGTCACACGTGCCAACATGGGGTCAGTCGATCCTGGGGGTGACAGTCGAGTGAGTGCAGGAAAAACAGGTTCCTCTGGAGTGGATTTAGACTTCTGGGTACTTGTGGCCTGATGGCACGAACCCTGGAGATGATCTCGACTGTCCTGTGGAGAGCACCTACTTCTGGTATGCAATGGGAACGCTGCGAAACACTTCCCGACGAAGGCCGGAAGCTAACTCTGACCTCGCGCTGAGGAGGGGACAAAGGGGCTCCTCTTGAGGTATGGNTGGAGAGCACCTCCTTCTGGTATGCAATGGGAACGCCGCGAATCCCTTCCCGACGAAGCCCGGAAGCTAACTCTGACCTCGCGCTGAGGAGGGGACAAAGGGGCTCCTCTTGAGTTATGGGGGGACCCTCGGGGTTCCTGTCGAGTGTAGGTGCGTGTGTCCGGGAACTTCTTGAGTCGCAGCAAGGGAGTGAAGGACGCTTTCGAGGTCCAAGAGGGAAGGTTTGATTTCCCTCGACATGCAGCAGCAGAAAAGTGTCTCAACGAGCATGGAACAGAGAACCTACTAATGTTCCTCGAGTTGCAGCAGGTCCTTCTCCAGTTACGACGAGGACCTCATTGACCTCTTCGTGTGGCCTCAGGAGAGGCCAGTCTCTGTGTGAATGTCGAGGGTCCTTTCGGGATTCCTCTCCAGTCGGTGGCGGTTCCTAGTTCCACGTCTGGAGCTGCGGTCAGATCCTGAGCTTTGCTCGAAAGTGCTGCCATGGGACTTGGGTCCCTCTGGAGTGTCCATAGGGTCGTGAGGCCTCGTCTCCAGTGGAGACATGCATGCCCGCTCTCGTCCTGAGCGGTAGCAGCACTGTCAGGCTTCCTGTCGCGTTGGCACAGGGATCTGTGGCTTTCCCTCGAGATGCCACCACGGCTCTCACACGAGCCAACGTGGGGTCAGTCGATCCTCGGGGTGACAGTCGAGAGAGTGCAGGGAAATCAGGTTCCTCTGGAGTGGATTGAGACTTCTAGGTACTGGTGGCCTGATGGCACGATCCCTGGAGATCATCTCGTCTCTCCTGTGGAGAGCACCTTCTTCTGGTATGCAATGGGAACGCCTCGAATCCCTTCCCGATGAAGCCCGGAAGGTAACTCTGTGGCACAGGGATCTGTGGCTTTCCCTCGAGATGCCACCCGGCTCTCACACGAGCCAACGTGGGGTCAGTCGATCCTCGGGGTGACAGTCGAGAGAGTGCAGGGAAATCAGGTTCCTCTGGAGTGGATTGAGACTTCTAGGTACTGGTGGCCTGATGGCACGATCCCTGGAGATCATCTCGTCTCTCCTGTGGAGAGCACCTTCTTCTGGTATGCAATGGGAACGCCTCGAATCCCTTCCCGATGAAGCCCGGAAGGTAACTCTGACCTCGCGCTGAGGAGGGGACAAAGGGGCTCCTCTTGAGTTATGGGGGGACCCTCGGGGTTCCTGTCGAGTGGAGGCACATGTGTCCGGGAACTTTTTGAGTCGCAGCAAGGGAGTGAAGGACTGTTTTGAGGTCCAAGAGGGAAGGTGTGATTTCCCTCGACATGCAGCAGCAGAAAAGGGCCTCAACGCGCATGGAAGGGAGAACCTCCTGGTGTTTATCGAGTGGCAGCAGGTCCATCTCAAGTTATGACGGGGACCTCAGGGACCTTCTCGTGTGGCCTGAGGAGTGGCCAGTCTCCTTCCGAATGGCGAGGGACGTTTCAGGATTCCTCTCCAGTCGGTGGTGGGTCCTCGGTCCACGTCTGGAGTTGGGCTCGGACAATTAGCTTTGCTCCAAAATGCTGATATGGGACTTGGGTCCCTCTGGAGCGTCCACAGAGCACTGAGGCCTGTTCTCAAGTGGAGACAAGCACGCCCGCTCTCCACCTGAACGGTAGCAGCACTGTCAGGCTTCCTGTCGTGTTGACACAGGGATCTGTGGCTTTCCATCGAGATGCCACCAGGGCTGTCACACATGCCAGCATGGGGTCAGTCGATCCTCGGGTGACAGTCGAGAGAGTGTAGCGAAATTACGTTCCTCTGGAGTGGACTGAGACTTCTGGGTATTTGTGGCCTGATGGCAGGATCCCTGGAGATCATCTCGACTGTCCCGTGGAGAGCACCTCCTTCTAGTATGCAATGGGAATGCCGCGAGTCCCTTCACGATGAAGCATGGAAGCTAACTCACCTCGCCCGAGGAGAGGACAAAGGGGCTCCTCGTGAGTTATTGCGGGACCTTTGGGGTTCCTGTCGAGTGGAGGCGCATATGTCCGGGAGCTTCTTGAGTCGCAGCAAGGGAGTGAAGGACCCTTTTGAGGTCCAAGAGGGAAGGTGTGATTTTCCTCGACATACAGCAGCAGAAAAGGGCCTCAACGCGCATGGAAGGGAGAACCTCCTGGTGTTTCTCGAGTTGCAGCAGGTCCTTCTCGAGTTACGACGGGGACCTCAGGGACCTTCTCATGTGGCCTCAGGAGAGGTCAGTCTCCGTGCGAATGGCGAGGGACCTTTAGCGATTCCTCTCCAGTCGGTGGCGGGTCCTAGGTCCATGTCTGGAGCTGCGGTCGGAACCTGAGCTTTGCTCGAATGTGCTGACATGGGACTTGGGTCCCTCTGGAGTGTCCACAGGGTGGTCAGGCCTCGTGTCGAGTGGAGACATGCACGCCCGCTCTCCCCCTATGCGGTAGCAGCACTGTCAGACTTCCTTTCACGTTGACAGTGGGATCTGTGACTTTCCTTCGAGATGCCCCCGGGGCTGTCACACGTGACAAAATGGAGTCAGTCGATCCTCGGTGTGACAGTCGAGAAAGTGCAGATAAATCAGCTTCCTCTGGAGTGCATTGAGACTACTGGGTACTTGTGGCCTGATGGCACGAACCCTGGAGATCATCTCGACTCTTCTGTGGAGAGCATCTCCTTCGGGTATGCAATGGGAATGCCGCGAATCCCTTCCCGACGAAGCACGGAAAGTAACTCTCACCTTGCGCTGAGGAGGGGACAAAGGGCCTCCTCTTGAGTTATGGCGGGACCCTCGGGGTTCCTGTCGAGTGGAGGCGCGTGTGTCCGGGAACTTCTTGAGTCGCAGCAAGAGAGTGAAGGACCCTTTCGAGGTCCAAGAGGGAAGGTGTGATTTCCCTCAACATGCAGCAGCAGAAAAGGGCCTCAACGCGCATGGAAGGGAGAACCTCCTGATGTTTCTCGAGTTGCAACAGGTCCTGCTGAGTTACGACGGGACTTCAAGGACCTTCTCGTGTGGCCTCAGGAGAGGCCAGTCTCCGTGCGAATGGCGAGGGACCTTTTGGGATACCTTTCCAGTCGTTGCTGGGTCCTAGGTCCACGTCTTGAGCTGCGGTCCGAACGTGAGCTTTGCTCGAATGTGTAGACATGGGACTTGGGTCCCTCTGGAGTGTCCACAGGGTGGTCAGCCCTCGTCTCGTGTGGAGACAAGCACGCCCCCTCTCCTCCTGAGAGGTGGCAGCACTGTCAGGCTTCCTGTCGCGTTGCCACAGGGATCTGTGGCTTTCCCTCGAGATGCCACCAGGGCTGTCACACGTGCCAACATGGGGTCAGTCGATCCTCGGGGTGACAGTCGAGAGACTGCAGGGAAATCAGGTTCCTCTGGAGTGGATTGAGACTTCTGGATACTTGTGGCCTGATGGCACGATCCCTGGAGATCATGTCGACACTCCTGTGGAGACCACGTCCTTCTGGTATGCAATGGGAAAGCCGTGAATCCCTTCCAGATGAAGCAACGAAACTAACTCTCACCTCGCTCTCTGGAGGGGACAAAGGGACTCCCCTTGAGTTATGGTGGGACCCTCGGGGTTCCTGTCGAGTGGAGGCTCGTGTGTTCGGGAATTTCTTGAGTCGCAGCAAAAGAGTGAAGGACCCATTCGAGATACAAGAGGGAAGGTGTGATTTCCCTCGACATGCAGCAGCAGAAAATGGCCTCAATGCACATGGAAGGGAGAACCTACTGGTGTTTCTCGAGTTGCAGCAGGTCCTTCTCCAGTTACAACGGGGACCTCATTGAAATTTTCGTGTGGCCTCAGGAGAGGCCAGTCTCCGTGCGAATGGCAAGGGTCCTTTCGGGATTCCTCTCCAGTGGGCGGCGGGTCCTAGGTCCACGTCTGGAGCTGCGGTCGGACCCTGAGCTATGCTCGGAAGTGCTGACATGGGACTTGGGTCCCTCTGGAGTGTCCACAGGGTGGTCAGGCCTCGTCTCGAGTGGAGACATGCACACCCGCTCTCCTCCTGAGAGGTGGCAGCACTGTCAGGCTTCCTGTCGCGTTGCCACAGGGATCTGTGGCTTTCCCTCGAGATGCCACCAGGGCTGTCACACGTGCCAACATGGGGTCAGTCGATCCTCGGGGTGACAGTCGAGAGAGTGCAGGGAAATCAGGTTCCTCTGGAGTGGATTGAGACTTCTGGATACTTGTGGCCTGATGGCACGATCCCTGGAGATTTGCTCGGAAGTGCTGACATGGGACTTGGGTCCCTCTGGAGTGTCCACAGGGTGGTCAGGCCTCGTCTCGAGTGGAGACATGCACACCCGCTCTCCTCCTGAGAGGTGGCAGCACTGTCAGGCTTCCTGTTGCGTTGACACAGTGATGTGTGGCTTTCCCTCGAGATGCCACCAGGGCTGTAACACGTGCCAACGTGGGTCAGTCGATCCCCGGGGTGTCAGTCGAGAGAGTGCAGGGAAATCAGGTTCATCTGGAGTGGACTGACACTTCTGGGTACTTGTGGCCTGATGGCACGGTCCCTGGTGGTCATCTCAACTATCCAGTGGAGAGCACCTCCTTCTGGTATGCAATGGGAGCGCCCCGAATCCCTTCCGGACAAAGCAAGGACACTAACTCTCACCTCGCGATGAGGAGGGGACAAAGGGGCTCCTCTTGAGTTATGGCGGACCCTAGGGGTTCCCGTCGAGTGGAGGCGCGTGTTTCC
>SJXQ01005505.1:1853-17759 GCA_006408695.1 Aepyceros melampus | reverse complement strand
ATGTTCAATCCCTGCTCAGGGAACTGGATCCCATTAAGTATTTGCATGCTGCAGTGAAGAGCAGCTAAGACCTAGCACACACAAAATAAATAAATAAAATATTAAAAAAAAATCATCCTTCTTGTGATTTACCTTCAATCCCCATCTGCCTCCTGGCAATTTCCCCAGAGAACCAACCACCCACTTGGGAAGCATGAAGGTAAAGTGATGGCCTTCTGGGGGTTATCACGAAATTTGAAAAGTCATAACGTCAAGTCTTGCCACTAGAGCAACAGCTCAACAGTATTTATTGAAGCTGGAGGCAGGTATACTGAGTAACTCAGCCACTTCATTCCCAGAAACACACTCAACTAAAATGTATACATGTGCTCAGCAAAATAAAAAACAAGGAGATTCATAGATGCCTTATAATAAATGCTCTGCAACATAGGGAATAAACAACAAGTGATGAATTCATATTGTGGACTACTATGCAACCATGAAAAAGAACAAACCACCGCTACAACCAACAACAAGAATGAAACTCACAGACATCATGTTGAGTGAAAGCAACTAAACCCAGAAGAGTTCATATGTCACAATTGTATTTATATGAAATTCAGAAACAGATAACAGGAACTTATGGTGTCAGAATAATAGGAGGGTAGTGACTGGAACGGGGACTTCAGGAGGTTTCTGGGCATGAGCCAACTTGTTACGTGTCTGTATGTCAACTCCATTAGTATGTTCATTTGAGAAAATTCACTGAACTGATGCGCACTTAGGATTTGTGTACTTTACCCTAAAGGTTAAACTTCAATTACAAGTTGACTTACGGAAGAAGAAAGACCAACAGCATATGATACCACTTATATGTGGAAGCTAAAGCATGACACAGTCAGGGAACTAAGATTCTGCATGCTGCACAACGTGGCCAAAGAAATAATAATTAAATTAAGGTAACAGTGTAAAAAAGTGACACAAATTGAAACAAATATGACACAAATTAACATACCTAAGAAACAGAAACAGAACTGCAGACAAGAGAGCAGACTGGTGTTGTCAGACGGAGGACATGTGGATGGAGTGGGAGGCTGGGCACAGCAGATGTACGCTTTTACATGTGGAATGGATAGACAATGAAGTCCTATTGTATAGCACAGGGAACTATAGTCAATATCCTGAGATAAGCCATAATGGGAAAGAAGATTTTAAAAAGGAATGCATGTATATGTGCAACTGAATCACTTTGCTGTACAGCAGAAATCAGCAAAACTTGGTAAATTAATGATACTGCAATTTCAAAAACTGATTTAAAGAGTTGACTTAAAATTATAAAAAGGTTAAGTTTATTGAAAACTCTTGGGAGGCTGGGCACAGCAGATGTACGCTTTTACATGTGGAATGGATAGACAATGAAGTCCTATTGTATAGCACAGGGAACTATAGTCAATATCCTGAGATAAGCCATAATGGGAAAGAAGATTTTAAAAAGGAATGCATGTATATGTGCAACTGAATCACTTTGCTGTACAGCAGAAATCAGCAAAACTTGGTAAATTAATGATACTGCAATTTCAAAAACTGATTTAAAGAGTTGACTTAAAATTATAAAAAGGTTAAGTTTATTGAAAACTCTCTCACAGTGATCTCTGCAAACCCCCCTTGCTGGTCTCCCTACTTCCTTTCCTGTGCTACCCACAATCCTTTCACTGCACACCCCACCCTATCTTGAAACCAGAGCGATCTGATTAAAATGTAAATTAATTAATATCCCTAACCTGTTTCAAACCACCCAGCACTCCTACTCCCCTGAGTAAGGCCTGAAGTTTCCCCACAGTGGACAGAGCCTACATGATGTTGCCCATCTCCCCTCTGACACCTCCACCCACTCACACAGGTCCTTTCATGGCACAGATCCAGGCTCCCCGGGGCTCCCCAAACACTCTGAGCTTGCTCCTGCTTCTGAGTTCTGGCACTGAGACCTGTCACTCACCAATATCTTCCACAGGCATCTTTCAGGGTGTCTGATCATCGAAAAAGCAAGAGAGTTCTAGAAAAACATCTATTTCTGCTTTATTGACTATGCCAAAGCCTTTGACTGTGTGGATCACAATATGGAAAATTCTGAAAGAGATGGGGATACCAGACCACCTGACCTGCCTTTGAGAAACCTATATGCAGGTCAGGAAGCAACAGTTAGAACTGGACATGGAACAACAGACTGGTTCCAAATAGGAAAAGGAGTACGTCAAGGCTGCATATTGTCACCCTGCTTATTTAACTTATATGCAGAGTACCTCAAGAAAAACGCTGGGCTAGAAGAAGCACAAGCTGGAATTAAGATTGTCAGGAGAAACATCAATAACCTCAGATATGCAGATGACACCACCCTTATGGCAGAAAGTGAAGAGGAACTAAAAAGCCTCTTGATGAAAGTGAAAGAGGAGAGTGAAAAAGTTGGCTTAAAGTTCAACATTCGGAAAACGAAGATCATGACATCTGGTCCCATCACTTCGTGGGAAATAGATGGGGAAACAGTGGAAACAGTGTCAGACTTTATTTTGGGGGGCTCCAAAATCACTGCAGATGGTGACTGCAGCCATGAAATTAAAAGACGCTTACTCCTTGGAAGAAAAGTTATAACCAACCTAGNTGCATACATGTGCTCAGCAAAATAAAAAACAAGGAGATTCATAGATGCCTTATAATAAATGCTTTGCAACATAGGGAATAAACAATGAGTGATGAATTCATATTGTGGACCACTATGCAACCATGAAAAAGAACAAACCACCGCTACAACCAACAACAAGAATGAAACTCACAGACGTCATGTTGAGTGAAAGCAACTAGACCCAGAAGAGTTCATATGTCACAATTGTATTTATATGAAATTCAGAAACAGATAACAGGAACTTATGGTGTCAGAATAATAGGAGGGTAGTGACTGGAAGGGGGACTTAAGGAGGTTTCTGGGCATGAGCCAACTTGTTACGTATCTGTATGTCAACTCCATTAGTATGTTCATTTGAGAAAATTCACTGAACTGAGCACTTAGGATTTGTGTACTTTACCTTAAAGGTTAAACTTCAATTACAAATTGACTTACAGAAGAAGAAAGACCAACAGCATATGATACCACTTATATGTGGAAGCTAAAGCATGACACAGTCAGGGAACTAAGATTCTGCATGCTGCACAACGTGCCCAAAGAATAATAATTAAATTAAGGTAACAGTGTAAAAAAGTGACACAAATTGAAACAAATATGACACAAATTAACATACCTAAGAAACAGAAACAGAACCTCAGACATAGAGAGCAGACTGGTGTTGTCAAGGGGGAGGACATGTGGATGGAGTGGGAGGCTGGGCACAACAGATGTACGCTTTTACATGCGGAATGGATAGACAATGAAGTCCTATTGTATAGCACAGGGAACTATAGTCAATATCCTGAGATAAGCCATAATGGGAAAGAAGATTTTAAAAAGGAATGCGTGTATATGTGCAACTGAATCACTTTGCTGTACAGCAGAAATCAGCAAAACTTGGTAAATTAATGATACTGCAATTTCAAAAACTGATTTAAAAAGTTGACTTAAAATTATAAAAAGGTTAAGTTTACTGAAAACTCTCTTACAGTGATCTCTGCAAACCCCCCTTGCTGGTCTCCTTACTTCCTTTCCTGTGCTACCCACAATACTTTCACTGCACACCCCACCCTATCTTGAAACCAGAGCGATCTGATTCGAATGTAAATTAATATCCTTAACCTGTTCAAACCACCCAGCACTCCTACTCCCCTGAGTAAGGCCTGAAGTTTCCCCACAGTGGACAGGGCCTACATGATGTTGCCCATCTCCCCTCTGACACCTCCACCCACTCACACAGGTCTTTGATCGCACAGATCCAGGCTCGCCGGGGCTCCCCAAACATGCTGAGCTTGCTCCTGCTCCTGAGTTCTGGCACTGATACCTGTCGCTCACTGATCTCTTCCACAGGCATCTTTCAGGGTGTCTGATCAGCAACAAGGCAAGATGGAGTCTTTTCATCACCACTCATTCTAAAGTAGCTTCAAGTAACTCTAGTCACTTTTTTAAAAATATATATTTATTTTTAATTAGAGGACAATGACTTTACACCATTCTGTTGGTTTCTGCCGTATGTCAACATGAATCAGTCGTAGGTACATCTATGTCCCCTCCCTCCTGAACCTCCCTCCCTCCTCCCACCCCATCCCACTGCTCCAGGTTGTCACAGAGCCCTGGTTTGTAGCTCCCACCACTCTTGAAAATATCACCCTGCTTTATTTTAATCATAGTTCTTACCAACCTAATATTTCCTTCTCTGTTTGTGTGCCCTGTCTAATGCCATATCATCAATGCCTAGAATGTTTCCTGGCACACAGAAGGTGCCCAGTAAGTTACCATTGAATGAATGAATAGATCAAGTATTAATGAGCACTTACTGTATACCAAGCTCTATGCACTGTCTAATCCTCACAACTCTCTTATGAGGCAGGCATTCTTATCATCACGACCTCATCCTGCTGAAGAGAAACTAAGATTCAATGAGTAAGAGTTGAATCTGGAACACAAACCCTCATCTGTCTGACTCCAGAAGGATTTGGAAATAAATCATGACACCTACTAACCTATGACTTCTCTTTCCTTCCTCTCTCTTTCTCTCCCAACCTCTCTCACTCTCTCTCCAAAGACGCAATGAGAATGGAGGATCATGGGGAATTCCCTGGGGGTCCAGTGGTTGGAATTCCAAGCTCCCGCTATAGGGGGCACAAGTTCAATCCCTGGCTGGGGAATTAAGATCCCACATGCCACATGACACAACAGGAAAAAAAGAGGATCACGGACACACAGAGAACCCTTGCAAGGACTATAGAAGAGATTTAGGGGGTCGGAACTAGCAAAAATTTATGCAAAATGTATGTGAATATTTGCGGGGGAGGGGATCCACCATGCCTTAAACACCCAAAGGATTTAGTCATCTCCAAGTTGTCAGGAGACATAGGAGAAGAGGTTTTGATCCCTGGGTTGGGAAGATCCCCTGGAGTAGAACATGGAGAATTCTTGCCTGGAGAATCCCATGGATAGAGCAGCCTGCCAGGCTATAGTCCATGGGGTCACAAAGAGTCGGACACAACTGAGTATGCATGTGATAACAATAAATAAAATATCAAATTGTTAGGCAGCTTCCATCTATGAAGGAGAAGAAAAGGCCTCCATGCTGGACTTGCACGTCCCCTCTGTGAAGTCCCAGGGTGTAACTACGGACCAGTGCCTTCCCCAGGCTGCCCTCACTATCTATTCCTCTAAGGCGAAGGAGACACCTCTACTAGCCCACAAGGTGTTGTAACCAAGACTTGATGAATCCCCTCCACGATACAAATAAATCCTAGCCACACAGTTCTGAGTGAAGAAACTAAGTCCAGGTATTTCCACAAAAGTCCATGGTGTTTACCCTTGTGATGAAAACAAAATAATACGCACTTGGGGCCTCCACATCTGTGATAAAACACTCTCCCTTAAAATCAAAGGGCGGTCCAGTGGTTAAAAATCCACTTTCCAATGCAGAGGACATGGGTTCGGTCCCTGGTCGGGGATCCTACATGCCACAGAGGAACGAAACCAGAGGGCCGCAACTAGAGAGCTCTCGAGCTCTGAGCCTGCGCACTCTAGGGCCCATGAGCTCCAAGTGAAGCTGGCACACCACAGCTAGAGGAAGTTTGCACACCACAACAAAGAACCAGCAGAGCTCAAAAAAAAAAAAAAAAAAACCACAACAACAACAAACATATGACAAGCCCAAGACTCAGGAGTGTGGTCACTGCAGGGGTTAGGGCGAGGGGACAGAGGTGCCTGGGGCTGCTGGAAGTTGTTGTCAAGTGTCCCCCAAGCCTAACCTGTTGGGAAGTGGGCTCTGGGTGTAGATTACATGGTGCGTGTGCTCGGTTGCTTGGTCATGTCTGACTCCTTGCAGCCCCATGGACTTAGCCCCCCAGGCTCCTCTGTCCATGGAATTTTCCAGGCAAGACTACTGGAGTGGGTTGCCATTTCCTACTCCAGGGGATATTCCCAACCGAGGATTCGAACCCACTGACAGGCAGATTCTTTGCCACTGCGCCACCTGGGAAGCCCATGGATTACAGTATTAACGCATAAATAGATCATCAGCCATGAAATCAGGCCTAGAGAGCAGCGATGGAGGACCTGGTAAGCACTGCAGTGCCAGCTACTCATTGCACATTAATCTTTATGATTAGTAAGAACTTTGGACCTGGCCTCCCGTTCTGTTCTCCCTCCCTCTTCCTCTTTGTCTGGCGCTGGCTGGGACCAATCTTTGACAGCTTCTGTTGGCAGAGGAGAACCCTATTGACGGGTACTACCACCCCTTTTCTCCCTCTCTCCCTGTGGCAGGCAGGGACTCGGGAGAAGGGGACAGAGGAGCAGGGATTTCTATGCCCTGGCTCACACCCAGACACCTCTTCACGCCCGCCTGCCCTCTCCAGGGACAGTGCTCACACACTTCCAACTGAGCAAGGGACGCCTCTGACTGCCTGCTCGCCATCCACCACACTTCAGCTCCACAGCCCTTCCTCACCGAGCTTCCCACAGCCCACCCCTGAGCCTGGAAGGATGCCTCACATCTACTGGAGAGTGATCCCCAAGGACGGAGGCAAGGAGCCACCCTCAGATCCCAACCACCTGCGTCTCACCCTCAGGAAGGATTTGAGCAGGCCTTTTCTGTCCATCTGCAGAAGGTTCCCCAGGAAGGGCAGAGGACGGGGGCCAGGCGGGAGGTTGCCATGGGCCTTTGGGCGGCCTCTGGCCAGGAGGATCAAGATTCCGGTGAGCAGAGCAAAAAGAAGGAGCACACTGAGCTCCATGGCTGAAGTCTGACGGTCTTCCAACCTTCTGGGCTCCTGGCTGAGCCTTTTATACTAGCCTGTCCCCACACCCAGTTATGTAACATCATCCATTCCCTGGCATCCTCCAAGAGTGTGAACTCAAAAGAGAAGGAGCACATACCTCCTATTCCAACAGTCAGCTGACCTGCCCCCCGATACCTCTACAGCCCCTCCCTAGATGCTGGCAGAGACACCATGGTAGCAATAACAAGGTACACATGAGTCTGTTTACTTTCGTGGGTGTGGAGAGCACCCATTGTCTCCCTGCTTTAGCTGTGTTAATGGGTTTGTGTTTACATACTTTGGCGCATACCTGCTTGCGGGTGTGTGCTTGCGTGATTCTTACACATGAAAGAGGGTTTGTGTGTATGTGAACATGCCCATGTGTGTTTCTGTACATGACTGTGAGTGTGCTTACGCATGTGTCTCTGCACGTGTGTGGACTTCTATATATTTATGTGGTGTCTCACACCTGAAGGTGTGTCTGTGTTTCCGTGGTGGTGGTGGTGGGGTGGGTCCGTGTGTGTGAGTCTGTGTGTGTGTGTCTGCATCAGACAGTCCCTGTCACTACAGGGCTTGCAGACACTCAGCCTTTATCTCTCCAGCCCCCCTTCCTTCACCATCCCTCTGTGAGACCCACAGATGGGAGAGGCAGGAGAAACAGAGCAATAGGGTGAGAGACCGTTCCGGGGTCTTCAGATCTCTGATTGCCCTGCGTTTTCTCCCTGCCTCCTGCTCTGTCTCCACAGTTGCAGGACTTGTTTCCGTCCCTCGAGGATAGTCTATATGTGTGCGTGTCCCTCTCTCTCCTGCTATCTCTCTCTGTCTCCGTGTCTCTGTTTCACTCCTTAAACTCTGAGCTCCAGGAGCACAGAGACTGCATGCAGTTTGATCCATGCCCACTGAGCTTGCCTGTCTCCAGCATTCCCCTGAGCCTTTGGCAGGCTCAGTTTGTATTTACCAAATATGCTAATGATTGTGTCTGTGTCCACTTGTCGTGGCCTGGGTCTGGCTTTCCACCTCTCTCTGTCTCTCCTCTTTAGAAGGAGGGTGGCAATCTCTTTCTTGCAATGTTAGGCAAACCTCCTGAGAACCCAAAACTCTGATCCCAGCAGCTGAGTCAGATTCCTCCAACCCAGTGTCCCTTGATCTCTTGACGAGGTGGGACCTGTACTTGCCTGACCTTGGAGAGAGGCCACCATGAACTTTCCTCAACCCAGGTCCTGGGTTGTGCTGTGCTGTGTGAACTGGCACTGAACTTGGGTCCTTACTCCAGGCCCAGGAATCACGGATGGGGAGACATGAAGTGCTTTACACAGAGGAAATCACCTGATCTTCACTCCGTTAATGGAGTGAATCACAGAGAGGTTAAGATCTTGCCCAAGGTCACACAGCCATCTTGTGGCAGCCTCTGGGGTCAAACCCAGACAGTCCAGCTGCAGAGTCTGTTCTTCCAACCATCTGACTGGGCTGCCTTGCTGAGAGAGAGGCAGAGACGCAGAGCGAGATAACAGGCAGAGAGAAGCAGAAGGGGAAAGAGACAGGAAGGGTGAGAGGCAGAACAGGGCAGAACGTTCTAAGGGAAAGACTTCTCTGGGTAAGTAAGCAAGGGAAAACCTTGGTTAAACAAACTGCTTTCTTTCCTACAGGACTTCCCAGAGCCCTTAGATTGCTAACACGAGCTGTCCATAACTCATCGAGAGGGGAGGGGACTTGACAGGAGCCCCCAGTCTGTTTGGAGGGCGCATCACAATCTCTTGGACACGTGTCTGCTGCTCTTTGAGCTTTAGGTTTGCGCATCAGGAAAATGTGGGTACCTACCCTATAGGATATTTATGAGAATGCAAATGAGACCCAGTGTGCAGGGGGCCAGGCCCATAGCAAGTTCTATGGATGCATTGTGGCCACAGAGAGAGACTCGGAGACCAAGACTGAGGCAGGCAGAGAGACAGACTTGAGACGTGACTGAGAGGCACCCAAGACAAGGCTACGGTGAGACCTCAAGGACACAGCACACAGTCACTCATCCACTCAACAGCAATTACTGGGTACCTACTGTGTGCCAGGCCCTGTTATAGGCACTGGGGACACAGCAGTGAGCAAAACGTGGATATCTTTGCTCTCACAGAGCTGACCTTCCAGCGGGAGGGTCAGATAACAACAAAAGGGGGGTACATGCAGTAAATCCACATAGGGGCAGGCAGTACCCAGGCATCGAGCCCTGGGCGGGCCTCCTGGCTGTCCTATCACCTGGGCGCATTTTGTTTGATCAGCATACACCTGCACAGGGTACATGGTAGTTTGATAATCACCCTGGGAGTGTGACAAGTTTTATTGTCAGGGAAAAGGCACAAAGGTGGAAATGGTGATACCTGAGATTGTGAGAGGACAGGCATGGCGAAGAGGCAGGCAGAGAGATAATGAGACATGATGAGGGAAACACAGAAGCCCAGGGACGGAAGAACAGAAAGACGGACATGAACCCTGGAGAAATGAAGGCACTTGCTGTAGCTGTTTAGTTGCTAAGTCATGTCCAACTCTTTGCAACCCTGTAGACTCTAGCCCTCCAGACTCCTCTGTCCATGGGATTCCCCAGGTAAAAACACTGGAGCGGGTTGCCATGCCCCTCTCCAGGGGATCTTCCTGGCAAAGGGATCAAACCCATGTCTCCTGCGTTGGCAGGCGGGTTCTTTACCACTGAGCCACCAGGGAAACCCTAAACAAAGGCACACTGAGAGACACAAAGGACAGACGTGTGTCCTGAGAGGGCTGGGGAGACGCTGAGCGGACTAGTGGGGGGACTAGCGAGGGGCTGCAGGAGGGGCTCCGGGCTGAGGGAACCCACGAGGCGCTCAGAGAGCTAGTGAGGAGCTGATGGAACTGGTGAGATTCTGAAGGGAGAGTCAGGGGCCACCTGAGGCAGATTGAGAGGCTGAGGGTAAAGCAAGGAGACACTCAGGATCAGAGACATAGAAACACAGAGACACGGAGAGACCCAGAAAACAGGGCAACGCCATGCGATGAGACCCAGGGCCGCTGCAGCGACAACCGCCTGTCCAGAGACCACGACGGACAGCCAGATGGGTGGTGGCCTCTCGGGCCACGCCCCTGTCGCCACAGCTGAGGGCCTGGCAGGGCCAGTGTTCACGGGGCGCCTGGGCCCAACGCCCATGTCATCGCTGTGTGGCTACCAGGCAGTGTGAGGCCCTGCTGGAGAGGCAGATGCCTTCACTGGGCACGTTGGGCACAGCCATCGCCCAGAGGACCCTGGGGGTCGGTGGTGAGATGGGGGCGCCGGCTCAGGGGCCACTTCACACCCAGCAGGCCCCTGCAAGACCAGCTCAGCCCAGCCGTTAAGGCCCTGGAGTCAGAGGGTGCTGCTGTTTAGTCACTCAGTCATGTCCAGCTCTTTACAGNAACCTGGGGAGTTTCTCTTTTGGTATCCTATCATTTTGCCTTTTCATACTGTTCATGGGGTTCTCAAGGCAAGAATACTGAAGTGGCTTGCCATTCCCTTCTTCAGTGGACCACATTCTGTCAGACCTCTCCACCATGACCCTCCCATCTTGGGTTGCCCCGCAGGCATGGCTTGGTTTCATTGAGTCAGACAAGGGTGTGGTCCTAGTGTGATTAGATTGACTAGTTTTCTGTGAGTATGGTTTCAGTGTGTCTGCCCTCTGATTCCCTCTTGCAACACCTACCATCTTACTTGGGTTTCTCTTACCTTGGGTGTGGGGTATCTCTTCACGGCTGCTCCAGCAAAGCACAGCCACTGCACCTTACCTTGGACGAGGGGTATCTCCTTACCTCCACCGTTCCTGACCTTCAACGTAGGATAGCTCCTCTAGGCCCTCCTGTGCCTGCCCAACCACCACTCCTTGGGTTGCTCCTCCCGCCGCCGGCCCTGGCCTCGGGCGTGGGTGGCTCCTCCCGGCCGCCTCCCTGACCTCGGAAGTGGGGTGTCTCCTCCCGGCCACCACTGACTTCGGACGTGGGGTGTCTCCTCCCAGCTGCCGTCCCTGACCTCAGACGCGGGGTAGCTCCTCCCAGCCGCCACTGACCTCGGACGCAGGGTAGCTCCTCTCGGCTGTTCCTGCGCCGTCCCAACCTGGTACTCTAGGCTGCTGCCCCTGACCTCAGACGTCGGGTAGCTCTCGGCCACCTCCGCCGCCTGCGCTCAAGTGGTACATGGTAGTTTGATAATCACCCTGGGAGTGTGACAAGTTTTATTGTCAGGGAAAGAGGCACAAAGGTGGAAATGGTGATACCTGAGATCGTGAGAGGACAGGCATGGCGAAGAGGCAGGCAGAGAGCTAATGAGACATGATGAGGGAAACACAGAAGCCCAGGGACGGAAAGACAGAAAGACGGACATAAACCCTGGAGAAACAAAGGCACTGGTTGTAGCTGTTTAGTTGCTAAGTCATGTCCAACTCTTTAAAACCCTGTAGACTCTAGCCCTCCAGACTCCTCTGTCCATGGGATTCTCCAGGTAAGAACACTGGAGCAGGTTGCCATGCCCCTCTCCAGGGGATCTTCCTGGCAAAGGGATCAAACCCGTGTCTCCCACATTGGCAGGTGGGCTCTTTACCACTGAGCCACCAGGGAAACCCTAAACAAAGGCACACTGAGAGACACAAAGGACAGACGTGTGTCCTGAGAGGACTGGGGAGATGCTGAGCGGACTAGCGAGGGGACTAGCGAGGGGCTGCAGGAGGGGCTCCGGGCTGAGGGAACCCACGAGGCGCTCAGAGAGCTAGTGAGGAGCTGATGGAACTGGTGAGATTCTGAAGGGAGAGTCAGGGGCCACCTGAGGCAAATTGAGAGGCTGAGGGTAAAGTAAGGAGACACTCAGGATCAGAGACATAGAAACACAGAGACACGGAGAGACCCAGAAAACAGGGCAACGCCATGCGATGAGACCCAGGGCCGCTGAGCGACAACCGCCTGTCCAGAGACCACAACGGACAGCCAGATGGGTGGTGGCCTCTCGGGCCACGCCCCTGTCGCCACAGCTGAGGGCCTGGCAGGGCCAGTGTTCACGGGGCGCCTGGGCCCAACGCCCATGTCATCGTTGTGTGGCTACCAGGCAGTGTGAGGCCCTGCTGGAGAGGCGGATGCCTTCACTGGGCACGTTGGGCACAGCCATCGCCCAGAGGACCCTGGGGGTCGGTGGTGAGATGGGGGCGCCGGCTCAGGGGCCACTTCACACCCAGCAGGCCCCTGCAAGACCAGCTCAGCCCAGCCGTTAAGGCCCTGGAGTCAGAGGGTGCTGCTGTTTAGTCACTCAGTCATGTCCAGCTCTTTACAGCCCCCGGGACCGCAGCACGCCAGGCTCCCCTGTCCTTCACCATCTCCTGGAGGTTGCTCAAACTCATGTGCACTGAGTCAGTGATGCCATCCAACCATCTCATCCTCTGTCATCCCCTTCTCCTCCTGGCTTCAGTCTTTCCCAGAATCAGGGTCTTTTCTAACGAGTCGGCTCTTCTCATCAGGAGCCAGAGGACCCGAGTTCAAACCCCAGCCCCACCAGCTCTGTCTATATGCTGGCTGGTTCTCGAACCTCTCTGTACCTCTCTTCCCTCACCTGTAAAACGGGGACAATGTCCAACCCCATCCCCAGGGATGCTGTGAGAGTTCAGTCAGGTGTTACCCCTGTACGTGTTATACCCTGGTGCTCCAGTGGCTAAGACTCTGCGCTGCCAACGCAGGGGGCCCAGGTTCCATCCCTGGTCAAGGAACGAGATCCCACATATAGCAACTAATGATCCCCCATGCTGCAAACTAAAGATTCCGCATGCCACCACCAAGACCCAGCACAGCCAAATAAATAAAAATTAGAAATAATTTTAACAAAATAAAAAGCAACTTGAATAGATTCTAGCATGTAATACCCATTACACACCTGTTTTCCTGCTAAAGTCAATTGAAGCATTGGGAGGTTTGCTCCAAATCCTTTTTGCCCATTCACACGTGAAGGTGCACGATAGTTTCAGAATAACGCTTTTACCTGCATAAGGTTAAATTCCTTAAAGAAGCCAGGCACACGGTATGGCTGAGTCCCTTTGCCTTTCACCTGAAATTATCACAACATCGTTGTTCATCGGCTATGTGCTACACTTAGTCGCTCAGTCGTGTCCGACTCTTTGCGACCCCATAGACAGTAGCCCGCCAGGCTCCTCTGTCCATGGGGATTCTCCAGGGAAGAATACTGGAATGGGTTGCCATGCCCTCCTGGTTAGTTGGCTATACCCCAATACAAAATAAAGTTCAAAAGAAAAAAAAAGGCAATTTTTAAGATATCTAATATTCTTTGTGTACCATTATAAAGTTTTTTTAGCATAAATAAATGTCAAACCAGAAAAAGAAGTCAATCACACAAAGTCACACATTGTACATGATTCCAGTTACATGAAATATCCAGAACTGGCAAATCTGTGGACACAGAAAGCAGTTCAGTGGTTGACAGAGACTAGAGGAGGGGAGAATGGGATGTGCCTGCCTAATATATACAGCGTTTTCCTTTGGGGTGATGAGAAGTTTCTGGAACTAGACAGTGGTATGGTTTTACAACATTGTGTGTGTACTTGATGAACTCAATTGTACTTTTAAAAATAGTAAACCTCATGTTATATTTGCTTTACCATGATAAAAAAATTTAATTCATAAGATCTCCACAAAAATCAATTTTATTAAAGGTCAAAAATAAACCAAATGTGTGATATAGTGCATTCTTCTCAGAAACGTGTTCAAAAACAAGATCTAGGCATCATCTTAGACTGGTGATGAGTCTAAATGACATTTCCAGAGCTACAACTGACTGTGAAAATATCTGTGGTTTCTGGGGACTTCCCTGATGGCCCAGTGGGTAGGACTGCAGCAGGAATGCGGCAGAATTGGATGGGTTCCATTCCTGGTGGGGGAAATAAGATCCCAAATGTTGCAGGGCGTGGCCAAAAAGAAAAGAAAATGTCTGCTTTCCATTAGTGACAAAGCCACTGTTACTGCTGACGTGACTGCACTCTGCCTTCATAATTGGGAGAAAGGCTAAATTTCAGAATGAACTTGGTGAAAAACATGCAATTTTGTTTCCCATCCAAGTTTCTGGGGGCTCTGAAATCTAGGGGTGCCTGGACCTCACTTAAAGACTTCCAGGTCTAGAGGCTTCAAATCTAGGCCCTGGAGTCCTGTAAGCCTGGATTCCAACATTGTCTCTGGCACATTATTAGCTTTGACAAGTGACTGTCCTCCCTAGGCCTCTATTTTGTCATCTATAAAATGGGGAGTTTTTATTTTTTCTCATCATTTAAAAAATTTATTTATTTTTAATGGAAGGATAATTGCTTTACAATATTGTGTTGATTTCTGCCATACATCCACATGAATCAGCCATAGGTACACCTATGTCCCCTCCCGCTTGAACCTCCCTCCAACCTCCCACCCCCGTCTCACCCCACTAGGTTGTCACAGAGCCCAGGTTTGGGTTCCCTGAGTCATACAGCAAATTCCCAATGGCTGTCTATTTTGCATGTGCTAGTGTGTATTCTTCCTTGCTACTCTCTCTGTTCACCCCACCCTCACCTTCCCCTTCCCACCCCCACGTCCTCAAGTCCATTTCTATGTCTGCATCACCACTGCTGCCCTGCAAACAGATTCATCAGTTCCCTCTTTCTAGATTCCATATATATGCGTCAGGATGCGACATTTGTCTTTCTCTTTCTGACTTACTTCACTCTGTATAATAGGCTCTAAGTTCATCCATCTCATTAGAACTGACTCAAATGTGTTCCTTTTTATGACTGAGTAATAGTCCTAAAATGGGGCATTTTTAAATTGTTTATATGCACTACATCAAGAATGTGGCTACTCAATGAATCACACAGGTCACACAGCACAGTAAGGACCATGACCTGGGGTCAGGAAAGTCCATGGTGGCGCCTCTCCAAGGTCAGGAAAGTGCATGTTTCACCCCTGTGTTGAAATGCACCACAATAAGACCAACAGGAAACAAAGGTCAGGAAGCTGAAGAATTTCAATATGTAACTCCCCGTCCCTGTAGGGCACAGACTGAATGTGTCTGGTGGTTCCAGTGCCCAGTTGGGTGTTTGGGTTATGGCAGGAGCCCAGAAGAATATTGTGACATGAATAACAATTTTCTGGGGTTTAACTGTGTCACATCCAAAACTGATACACTGAAGTCTGACTCAGTAGACATGAGTTTGAGTAAATGGGAGCTGGTGATGGACAGGGAGACCTGGTGTGCTACAGTCCATGGGGTCGCAAAGAGTCGGACATGACTGAGCGATTGAACTGAACTGAATTGAAGCCTTAACCCCCAGTACCTCAGAATGCGACCTTATTTGAAGATGCATTCATTCATTGCAAATGTAATCAAGTTAAAAAGAGGTCCTTAATGTGGGGCCCAATCTGGTTTGACTGGTGTCTTTATGAAAGGGGTAGTTCAGGACACAGACACATCCCAGGGAGAATGCCATGGGAAGATGGAAGGCAGAGATCAGGATGATGCTTCTAGAAGTCAGGGAATATCAAAGATGGCCAGCAAACCACTGGACACAGGGGAGAGGCCTAGAATAGATTCTCTCCCATGGCTTTTGGAAGGAATCAACTCTGATGACTCCATGATCCTTGTTACAGCAAACTTAGCAAACTAACATAGACTGGGATGACCCCAGATGGAAAGCCACCTGATATATCAGTTTCCTATGGCTGATATAAAAAACAATCACAAACTCAGTGCCTTCAAATAACACAAATGTATTATCTTACAGCTCGTTTATTTATTTAGCTGTATCATCTTACAGCTTTTTAATTTTTTATTATCTTACATGTCTTCAGTTTCTAGATGCTGTGTCTCTTGGCTCATGGCCCCTTCCTCAGTCTTCAAAGCCAGGAGCATAGCATCTTTCTTCTCTGACCTCTGCCACTGTCCTTAAATCTTCTCTGTGTCTGATCTTTCTGCCTCTTTCCCTTTTTTTT
>SJXQ01005504.1:22289-33049 GCA_006408695.1 Aepyceros melampus | reverse complement strand
AAGGAGAGAATAAAAGAATTTGTGCTTCTACCCTTCCCTCCTCCCTCTCTTGCCTTCTCGCCTCTTCTTGGTCTTCTTCCCATCCCGACAGCTGAGAAATCTTCACACACCCACTTTTGAGAAGAAAGACCCAACTAAGCTGTGCTCAGGTGCACAAATTCTGGGTTGTAAAAATAGTTCTGTCCTTATGTGCCCTTAGGGGCGTCCCTGCTGGTTCAGATGGTAGAGCATCCGTCTGCAATGTGGGAGACCCAGGTTTGATCCCTGGGTTGGGAAGATCTCCTGGAGAAGGAAATGACAATCCACTCCAGTATTCTTGCCTGGAAAATTTCATGGATGGAGGAGCCTGGTGGGCTACGGTCCATGGGGTCCCAGAGAGTCAGACAGGGCTGAGTGACTTCACTTTTATGTGGCCTTAGACAAATTAAAGACAACTTCTTGTGCTTCCCTTCTTGCTGCTGTAAAATGGGAGCAACGAGAGCATTTTACTTCATTCTGTTGTTGTCAGGTGTGCCTGTGTTTAGAAACTACTGGATCTAATGTCAAAAGCAGAGAAATCATAAATATTGTCATTATCCTCAGAATCTTTTGACAAACCCTTACCCTTATTTATTTCACCTTGAATTAGCTTGCTGCTTCTAGATTTTGTGTAAACAGAATCAAGACAAAGTTTCCCATGATTGCTCTTGCAGTTTGCTCTGCTGTAGCTTGGCCGCCCTTCCATCGCCAGTTCTTCATAAATATTGTCATTATCCTCAGAATCTTTTGACAAACCCTTACCCTTATTTATTTCACCTTGAATTAGCTTGCTGCTTCTAGATTTTGTGTAAACAGAATCAAGACAAAGTTTCCCATGATTGCTCTTGCAGTTTGCTCTGCTGTAGCTTGGCCGCCCTTCCATCGCCAGTTCTCTGCTTGCAGGTCAGGCACCGATGTGCAGGCTGGAGGAAATGGGAAGAACACACCTCTCCACCCATCCCAGTTCTAACTTCACCTGATTCTGTCCTTGCCCCTTGTGAGAGCCTGGTTCTCCAGGTTTCCTGGCCATTCTGTGATCTCTCAACATACTTTCCAGGGATTTCTTTTTTTTCTTGAGTCACACCAATGACGTTTACTTAGTGGAAGAAGGGTTGGTGAAGATGTGTGGGTGGCTCTTTAAACATCTCTCTTCACATTTTCAAGAATAATTTTATTCTATTAAAATTATTCTTTTATTCTTTCTATTCCCCTAAAAGGGCAACAGAGCAGATCATACTCTGAAAAGCAGGTGGGGTATGATGCAAGCTGAATCAACCACGCACCTGAGTCACTCAGCATCTGCAGACCCTCTTACAGGTACCTTTCCTGAGTCTGGTGAATTGGGGGCCAAAAAACACAGCAGCGTCGGTAGTCGTGGTGTGGAAGCAAAGGGTTATTTGAGCGCTTTTTCAGACAGGGTGGGCAGGTACGCTTCTCCACGCTCTTCCTTCCTAGAGCTCCTTTTTCCCTCCACTTTCTTGCAAGACCTCACTTCCAGAAACTGGCGTTCTCTCTCATTTCTCTCCTTTCTGCTCTCAGGTCCCAAAGAGATGGAACGTTTGGTTCTAAAGCACAGTTGCTGTTCAAAGGAGTCTGAAAATGACTGAATTTTGGAATGGGATCTTCCTTTTGATTCCAATGGCTCCTTGAATGACCCGTCCCCTGAGCACTTTCTGTGATCCCGCACATCGAAATCCCTGGTCCTCATAAGAATACCTTCTAGGATGGCTGGCAGACGACATCATTCTGGGAAGCACAGGAAGTGGGCAGGGCAGGGAGGTTTTCCTGTAACTGGCGTCTTGTGATCCACGGCGGTCCCGGAGTCCTCGCTCATCCTCGTCTACCCAGCCGTGACCCCAGAAGCTGCTCATTCCATTTGGCAAAAGACACATCATCATCATCATCTTTGTGCTCCGTGTAAAGGCGCTTCAGAATATCCAAGGCCTGTCCCTAAATAGGTCTTGGAGGAAGCACTTGGCATGCCTTGAGGGGTCCCATGGGTAGGTCAAGGCAGAGTGCAGATGGAGAGGAGCAGGGCAGGAAAGATGGGAACTCTGGGCCTTCTCATTTCTGCCCACTCATTTCGATGTCATCACTCTCGTAATTGGTGCAGAAGGTGAGTCGCAGGGACCCGGTTCAAGCTGTTTCAACTGGAGCCAACCTAGATTTCCACCGAGTCTGATTTCTGCCATCCGCCGTTGCCCTCAATAACCTCAAATTCTTCCAAACTAAAATCTGGCGATGGTAGAGCTAAGAAGACTGGTGATATCGGGCTATCTTCAGCTTTTGGCTCTTTCCTCCTACATTTTAAAAAGCCCTTCCAACCAAATGGTTCCCCGGGACACGCGCACAGACAGCCGAGCTAACCGCCGCCGGGCTCTAAGCGGCGCCAACGTGGTGTTGACGAGAAAGCCCAGGGATTTCTTTTCTTCCTATATCAGTCAGAGTCCGTTTCAGGTCCTTGTACCCATAAACCTTGACCCTTCTTCAAGTTCTCCTGGTGGAGCCCTTTGTGCTGTTCGTTACCACTCAACATCTTGAGTTTACAAGAAGTTTCATCCTCTCACCCTGGAGCTGTGAACTTCCTCCTCATAACAAGAGTCTCCCGCCTCCCCTTTGCCTCCTTCCTCCTTGAGTCAACCTCTGTCCAGTCTCTGGGGGACAAAATACATCTCCAGGCAACACTGGGCTTCTTTCTGACTCTGTTTTTTGGCCGGCTAACGGCAGGTGCTATTTTATTTATTTATTTATTTATTTTTTCTGTTCTGTGTATCAGATGAGGGAAGAAACAGTTTTAGGATACTATGCAGAAGTAAAGCTTATTACTCTGAGCCGTGATAGGATTTATATCTATTCTACATGTAAATATTTAGTCTGGTGGTATTCTGGGTACATAAATACTGTCTGTACTGTAAGACAGCTTGGATGTGCATCCTCCATGATTCAGCAATCAGTGCTCTTGGGTACCTTGATATTTGTACGCCTTTTTTTAATTTTATTTTTTTATTTATTTCTGGCTGCACTGGGTCCTCATCGCTGTGCGTGGGTTTCTCTAGTTGCGGCAAGCAGGGGCTACTCTCTAATTGCGCTGCCTGGGCTTCTCTTGCCGTGGAGCACAGGCTCTAGGGTGCGCCAGTTTCAGTGGTTGTGGCACACGGGCTTAGTTGCCTCTCAGCACATGGAATCTTCCCGGACCAGGGATCGAACCCATGTCGCTGACACTGGCAGGGGAGTTCTTAACCACTGGACCACCAGGGAAGTCCTGTACGCCTTTTTTTAAACTGCAGTTTCTGGGTTTGATATGTTAAGAAATGGGAGAGAAACTGACTTGACCGACCTGACCAAAGAGTCTGTGACTGCCTCTAAAGTGTCAGAGCCCTGTCTCATGTCCTCCACGACATGCAGTTGATCTTCAGTCACCCCAGGTGAGTATGGGGCTTTCCTGGTGGGCCAGCAGGTAAAGAATCTGCCTGCAATGCAACAGACCCGGGTTAAATCTCTGATTTCAGAAGATCCCCTGGAGAAGAGAATGGCCACCGACTCCAGTGTTCTTGCCTGGAGAATCTCTTGGACAGTGGAGCCTGGCGGACTATAGTCTGTGGGGTCGCAAAGAGTTGGACACGACTGAGCGACACTGGCTTCACTTTTAGGTGAGTATAGCTGGTTTGTCTGACTGTTTTATGTAAATAGTTATTCTTACTTATATGGTAAATCTAACAAATAGACCCTTGTTGTGAGAATAACTTACCCTTCTCCAAATCAGAAATATATGAAGAATAAAAGAAGAGTTCTCCTGCCTCCATTCCCACTCCACCGCTGACACACTTTGTATGTTACGCGTAACAGGTGGTGGCCGCTTAGGAGTGTGATCAGCGCTGTGAGAAAACTAAGGGACCCAGGAAACCCCGCTCCTGCCCTGACCACCGTCCGCCCCCTCTGTGCTATGGGAAAAGGGTGAAGGCAAAGAGAAGGAAAATAACACTCTCTTTTGCAGAAATTTTACCTCCGGATGGGACACTATGGTTAACCTAGGCAGACTGTGTGGTTGGTGGTGGAGAGCTAAGGGGGTCCTCCCTGGCACAAAACCCAAAGTGGATTTCACCTCATTTTCTGAGGTGAGAGTGAGCTGAGTCGATCAAAGGAGAGGAGCAGAGAGAAAGCGAGAGGGATGAGCACCCACGGTCTGACAAACTTTAGATGTTACAGGTAAGAGGTGGTGATGGCTTAGGAGTGTGATCAGCGCTGTGAGAAAACTAAGGGACCCAGGAAACCCCGCTCCTGCCCTGACAACCGTCCGCCCCCTCTGGGCTATGGGAAAAGGGTGAAGGAAAGAAAAGGAAAATAACACTCTCTTTTGCAGAAATTTTACCCCAGATGGGACACTCTGGTTAACCTACACAGAATATGCGGTTGATGATAGAGACCTAGGGGGTCCTCCCTGGCACAAAACCCAAAGTGGATTTCACTTCATTTTCTGAGGTGAGAGTGAGCTGAGTCGATCAAAGGAGAGGAGCAGAGAGAAAGCGAGAGGGATGAGCACCCACGGGAGTCAACTGTATTGGAGTCTTCTCAGGGCCTTAGAAGAACTGCCCTGAGGTTATGGGTGGGACGTATGGAGGCTAAAGAAGCAGATACCATTCTCCAGCAATGGAGACCAGGTGGCTATTGAGGGGTTCCATGGTGTAATGGTGAGCACGCTGGACTCTGAATCCAGCAATCCGAGTTCAAATCTCGGTGGGACCTTTCTGCCTAGTTAGAAGAAGAACACTTTTTACTCCCCTAATAGAACCCACCTGAGGTCTCCTGCGACCCTCAGCCACGTGGTTCACACGGACACCGTGTACAGGTATGGCACCGACCTGGGGCGTCCTCGCTGGACCCGGGCGGCTCTGCCCATCTCTGCCTTCCAAGCCCTGGCCAGGGGCGCAGCGGCCCAGCCAGTGCCGCCCCCTCCTTGAGTCCCCTGGGTCTTTGGAGTAAAAGGCAGAGGCTGAGTCCACAGAGTCCTTCCCCGCGAGGGGGCTTCGCACTGCGTGTCTTGTAACTGTACGGTTGTCCCTGTGAGTAAATGGTTGCGGGGATGAGCTGCCATGTCAGATATTCACATATTAGATGATATTGAAAAACATTTACCCCCACGTTGAAAGGGGAATATAAGTAACTATGATTTCTATAATTAAAAGACTTAATCTTCATCAGAAAAATATTATACGGTATATTTAACTTTCTGTGGCACATAATTTTGAATTTTTTAAATGAAAATATGTTTTGGAATTAGAGTTAGCTTATGGGAAACAAAGCAATACAGGAATTTTAGGCAGTTCTTTTATTAGGATTTTGAATAGAAAGTAAATGCAAAACTTCCTCAATCTATAATACTTTGGCACCAATATTTCCACATTTTTAGAAAATCTGAAAGTCAACATGAAGTAGTTTTTAGACCAAAATTATTAAAGCTGGGTAAGGCATACCAGGAGTCATCTCTGAGAGTATGACAGGACAAATATTTTCTATACAATTATAAATCAATTATTAGAATTATCTAGAGTGTTAAAAGTATTCAAGATTCTTCCTTACTATCAATTTGAAATTTTTTCCTGTATGTAGCATGGAGAGCACTAATTTATCTAAAGCTAAATATTTTTTTATATTCCTGAGTTACATTTCAGGAAAACAGAAAGTTCAAGGGAAAAAAAATAAAAAACCCACATGGGTTGTATTCACCGAAATCGAAAAGGTGGTTCACTACCACACTTTGGAGAGAGGGAGAGTGGAATATGTGTGGTAAAGCTGGATGCCTCTGTGCTTGAATTCGGACTGGACCTGAGACTGGGTCAAGGCCAGAACAACACAAGACTAAGCATTATTATCCTGGGGCTTAGATCCACCTGACAGTGTTGTAGCCACGCGTTCCATGAAACAAACTCACTCAGAAGGACAATGCAGATAGTGGAGTGCAGTTTATTACACCGGCGGGCCCAAGGCAGAGTCTCCTCTTAGCCAAGGACCCCGACCAGCATTTGTGAAAATCTTTTATACTCCACGTGTACGTGTCTGAACTCACCACTCCAAATTCCTTGACTTACATAAACCAAGGGAAATACAATCCCAATAACGCCATCATTCACGTGCTATGTGCTCATGTGCTCAAACAGTCAAACAATTAGCCAATAATCAATAAACCCGAGGTTACACTCTACTTGATACAGAAAAATTTATGGCCTGTCTGGAGGAAGGGGTGATTAGTGGATGTTTTCTCTAAGCGATGAGTAACCTAGATACGATCTTCAAGGCTCCCCTCTCTGGAGGTCTTATCCTTCTGTTGTTGTTTTCATAGGCACTCAACACAGAGTTCAGAGTCCATTGGAAAGGTGGCTGAGCATGATCAGCATGAGCAGGCCTAAGATGGAATCCGGCCCTATGAATTCCTTCTTCAACAGCACCCAAACAACAGTCCTGGAAAGCTCTTGAGGATACTCTCCCTCCCTTGGATGCATTTCCCATCTGGTTCTCTATTCCACCAGCCACGGGGAAGGACTTTTCACCTCTTTGTCCTTGCAGAACACTTTATGATCCCTGCAGGACACAGGGAGCCAGGCAAGAGTGGAGGGGGCAGCTGCTCTGACCCGATGGGTTTCCAGCAAAGTAGCGGGAAAATCCCATAGAAAGAGGAGCCTGACTGGCTACAGTTCATGGGGTTGAAAAGAGTCAGACATGACTGAGCCAGTGGGGATGAGAGCGAGGTGGTTCCACCAAATCAGACGATCAAAACACCACTGACTGCCCACCAAAGCAACCTGCAAGAGACCAGAGAGCAGCCGGTGCCGCGGAGGGCAGAGGATGAAAGCCTAGACCATCCTACAAGCACAGGGCATGACAAGCCTGCCTGCACCTGGAAAACAGCTGAATAAAACACCATCTAGATTATTCTTTTAAAAAGCCTCTCAGGAGGGACATTGGTGGCTCAGTGGTAGAATTCTTGCCTATCACGCAGGAGACTCAGTTTGATTCCTGGTCAATGCATTGTGGTCGTTTGTTTTGGGCTTCCCTGATGGCTCAGATGGTAAAGAATCTGCCTGCAATACAGGAGACTTGTGTTGGGAAGATCCCCTGGAGAAGGAAATGACAACCCACTCCAGTAGTCTTGCCTG
Organism: Aepyceros melampus; assembly: GCA_006408695.1. Classification (NCBI taxonomy): domain Eukaryota; kingdom Metazoa; phylum Chordata; class Mammalia; order Artiodactyla; family Bovidae; genus Aepyceros; species Aepyceros melampus. Next base: position 25,880 of record SJXQ01005504.1, on the reverse strand, counting down.
GAGAATCCCATGGACAGAGCAGCATGGTGAGCTACAGTCCAAAGGGATCTCACAAAGTCCGACATGAATGAGCAACTAACACACATACCCTCTCTACATCCAAAAGAGACCAGATTCCAGGTTCCTGAGGGCCAAGAGGGCCCTCTTCTGGACGGCCAAGCTGTTCCTGTCCTTGGGAGACAGGTCCCACAGAAGGTAGCTTTGAGAGGGACTCCAAAGTAAAGGAACGATCCTGAGATGTCGGCATGTTATTCTCTAGTGATGTCATAACTCTTACATAAAGAAGAATATGATGTTAACTGGACACTTATGTACAGAATATACCATCTTGCAAACTTTTGGTATCTTACAAAAGCTTTTGGTTTTGAATGAATTTTTGGAACTGAAGACCCACCTTCTCTTTGAATGGAAATGCTATTAAGTAAGACTCTGGGTTTACCATGCCAGGAGGAAAAAGTGGAGGCCAGAGCTGGCCAGCCCAAGCTGTTCATGGCATGTCAGCTCCAACAGCTAGCCTGAGGTCAAGGAACCTGAGGCCTGGACTCAGTGGCATTTAGAAACTCTGTGCAGAAATGTTCTGCACTGGACCTTTAAGCAAAATACAGTTTCGATATGGGCGGGAAGAGAGTGACTTGTGTGCGTGCAGACGCTGGAAGAAAGAAAGTTTTCCCTGACCAGAAATCGAACTCTGGCCGCAGCAGTAAGAGCGTGAGAGCGCCGAATCCTTGTCACTCACTAGACCACCAAGGAACTGTAAGAGAAGTTATTTCACTTCTTCAGGAGAAAGATGTGTGTAAGAATCCTCAGAAAGCAGGAAAGACAATACCTCAGCCGCCTACTGCTGAGCCTGCTGCCTAACCACGTGCCTTTCGCTTTTGCCCATGCAAATGAAAATCTCCGCGGTGGGGTGGTGGAGAGCAACCTGTTTCCTTCCGGTTTAGAACCAGGGACTTCTCGCGTGTGTGGCGAACGTGACAACCACTACACTACGGAAACGGGTCAACCTCTGTTACTTAACACTGTATCCATGAAATCCCCAATGCTGCCACCAGCATCCAGATCAACAAATTGTAACACTCAAACAGGAACCTTGAAGCCCTGCTTAAGGGTTCCTCAACTCCCCTCAAGAGAGGACCCTCGGGCCCCACACGCTGCATTCGGGATCCCGCACCCAACGCAGAGGCCTCAGACCCTTAACTCCGCACCCGAGCTCAGGGGTCGCCCCAGCCGATTGCCGAGCTCCCGGAAGCCGCAGGAGATGGGGACGGTGGGTGCGTCCTAGGCCAGGAGACTCCGCGGCCCAGCGGTGTGGAGGCCGCCCCGCCCGCGCCACGGGCCCGCGCATCGGTGGCCCTTGTTATGGCGCAGGTGGTCAGCACTCAAACTGTAACACTTAAACAGGAACCTTGAAGCCCTGCTTAAGGGTTCCTCAACTCCCCTCAAGAGAGGACCCTCGGGCCCCACACGCTGCATTCGGGATCCCGCACCCAACGCAGAGGCCTCAGACCCTTAACTCCGCACCCGAGCTCAGGGGTCGCCCCAGCCGACTGCCGAGCTCCCGGAAGCCGCAGGAGACGGGGACGGTGGGTGCGTCCTAGGCCAGGAGACTCCGCGGCCCAGCGGTGTGGAGGCCGCCCCGCCCGCGCCACGGGCCCGCGCATCGGTGGCCCTTGTTATGGCGCAGGTGGTCAGCACTCTGGGGTCTCATGAACAGTCGACGGTTCCAATCCCCCGGAACCCGCCCTCTCTGCTGCTCCTGGGTACCTGACTCCTGTGCTCTTTCTCTGCAAGCCGGCTCATCGCTGCACTTTCTGGTGTTCTCCTGGCAAAAGGGAGTCTCTTTGGTGGTCTCTAAAATGCCACCCCACTGTCCCTGGGTGGGCTCAAACCACCAACTTTTACTGTTAACAGCCGAACGCGCTAACAGATTGCGCCACGGAGACAGCAGTACCCCGCCATTCCTGGAGTCTTTGGAGTGGACACTTCTTCCTAGGATAAGACCCCTGCCCCCAGGGAAACAGTGCCATTTCCATGCCCTCTACCACAGATACCAGAGCCCCAAGAGATACCAGGAGCCAGGGCTCCAAACCTGCGGGCCTGAACGGAAATAGATCCAAGGGCAGCTGAACACACGGTGGGCTCCCATGATGGCCCTTCTGACTTCCTCGCCTACACCCAACAAATGAGAGTTTGCCCACCCTGGCATAGGCCTCCGGGGCGGTGTTAGGTTTCCTGTGTTCACCAGGCGATTTCCACCAGAGTGGGCTTCCCTGGGGCTCAGACGGTAAGAATTCGCCTGCAACGCAGCACACTCGCATTCAATCCCTGGTTTGGGACTATCCCCTGGAGGAGGGCATGCAACCCACTCCAGTATTCTTGCCTGGAGAATCTCCATGGACGAGGAGCCTGGCGGGCTAGGTCCATGGGGTGGCAAAGAGTCGGACAGGACTTAGCGACTAAGCACAGAGGTCGCGAGGATGGTCGTTCTGTGTCCGCACGCAGGCGACAGAGTCGGGCACTCACTAGGATGCTCCAAGACTTGGATGAATACATTGTCATCTTTAGCCCTCGTCCCAGGAAGACCGTTGAGATTGGAAATATAGAAAAGTTTTCCAAGAGAACGGTTCTTTTTTAAGAGCCTTTGTCCCAGTTTTTGGAATCTGCAGCATCCAATGAGGTGAGCAATGGAAAGGCCCCCAGAGCAGCCCCAGCTGAGTGGAGCTCCTGCATTCCAGCCTGGGTAGGCTGCATTCTGTGAGGTCCGCCTGGGAGCGGGAAAGGGTGAAAACCAAGCTGGGAAGGCTGGTTTGGGAGCCAGGCATTGAGACCTCCCAGGAGGCTTGGGCAGGAATCCTTAGAGCTGAACATTGCTTCAGTCTGGTAGCACAGTGGGGAAGGAGGGAAAGGGCTGGTGCAGGCAAGAATCAAGGAAGCCTAAGGAGAAGGGAGGAAGGAGAGAATAAAAGAATTTGTGCTTCTACCCTTCCCCCCTCCCTCTCTTGCCTTCTCTCTTCTTGGTCTTCTTCTCATCCCTACAACTGAGAAATCTTGATACACCCACTTCTGAGAAGAGAGACCCAACTATCTGTGCACAAATTCTGGGTTGTAAAAATAGTTCTGTCCTTATGTGGCCTTAGACAAATAAAGAAAATTTCTTGTGCCTCCCTCTTTCTGCTTTAAAATGGGAGTAATGGAAGCATTTGTTGTCAGATGTGCCTGGCTTTAGAAACTACTGGATGAATCATGTTATCAGCTGTGAAATCATATTGTTGTCACTATTCTCAGAATCTTTTGACAAATTCTACCCTTATATATTTTACCTTCAGAGAAGGCCATGGCATCCCACTCCAGTACTCTTGCCTGGAAAAAAATCCCATGGATGGAGGAGCCTGGTAGGCTGCAGTCCATGGGGTGGCTAAGTTGGACATGACTGAGCGACTTCACTTTCACCTTTCGCTTTCATGCATTGGAGAAGGAAATGGCAACCCACTCAAGTGTTCTTGCCTGGAGAATCCCAGGGACAGGGGAGCCTGGTGGGCTGCTGTCTATGGGGTCACACAGAGTCGGACACGACTGAAGTGACTTAGCAAT